>CAJQZJ010033149.1:4054989-4112982 GCA_907164525.1 Lophiomys imhausi
TTTAGAAATAAATAAGTGTTAAATAATAATTTAAAAGCTCGGTTTCACACTATGTGCCAAGAATGGAACTAATCATTATGAATACAAAAATGACAAAAGAGCCAGGCATGGTGGTGTAGGTCTGTAAATCCAGCTGCTCAGGAGACTGAGGCAGGAAGCTAGCAGTGGCTAGACAGGAAGATGCTTTTTTTTTTTTTTTTTTTTTTTGGTTTTTCGAGACAGGGTTTCTCTGTGTATCCTTGGCTGTCCTGGACTCACTTTGTAGACCAGGCTGGCCTCGAACTCACAAAGATCCGCCTGCCTCTGCCTCCCAAGTGCTGGGATTGGAAGATGCTTTCTTAAACAAACAAAACAAAATATTAAAAAAATGAAAAAACTCAGACACATGCAATGTCTTCACTGAGCAATAAGGAAGTGGACAAATAATTATTTCCTCACATTTAGGCTAAGGTCAGTGAAGGCAGGGACAGAGGAGGAGGAACATACTACAGAGGAATGTGACTGGTGGCAGGGGGAGAGATGGACTGTATCCTTCTGAAGTGAGCATCAAGTCAAGCACGGTAGCACTGAGTGTGAAATCCTGACCACTCAGGGGGCCAAGGCAAATTCAAGACCTACCTGGGCAACTTAGAAGGACCATGTCTCCAGAGGGGCAGTGGTGGCACACTTTTAATCCCAGCACTTGGGAGGCAGAGGCAGGCGGATCTTTGCGAGTTCGAGGCCAGCCTGGTCTACAAAGTGAGTCCAGGACAGCCAGGGTTACACAGAGAAACCCTGTCTCGAAAAACCAAAAAAAAAAAAAAAATAGATTAAGGGATTGACCAGGTGGCTTGGTGGGTAAGAGTGTGCTTCCACTCACGTGATAACTTGAGTTGCTTATGCTCTCTCTCTGTCTCTAACAGTAAATAAAATAAAATCTTAAATTCTGGGTGTGTTTTGAGGGCGTTTCTAGAGCGGCTTACTGAAAGGGAAATCAGGCCTCAGTAAGGGAGGTCTCTTTGAATGGCATGAGCAGGGGCCATATGAGGTTGGGCCCTTCGAGATGAGGCTGTATAGATAGGAATAAAGGGAGAAGGATACTCTGAGCAGAGGAGCAGGACCAGGACCCGACACAGGCACACGGGAAACAGTAGTGTGTCATGGGGGGACAACAGTCAGAACAGTTGGAGAAGCCAGCATGGAAGAATGCTGGAAGCTGGGGCTGGAGGGCTGGCTCAGATCACTGGCTGCTCTTGCAGAGGACCTGGGCTCAACTCCCAGCGTCCACATGGCAGCTCACAATTGTCTGTAGTCCAATTCTGGGGGATCTTCATACATACTTGCAGGCAAAACACCAATGCACATAAGATAAAAATAAATCTTTAAATTAAAAAAAGAAGGTAGAAGACAGAAAACTCTTAACTGCCTGGAGTGTGAAGGAGTGGGAAAAGGAACTTACTTGTTTATTTAGAGGTAGGGTCTCTTGTAGCCCAGGCTGACCTCAAACCAACTCTATAGCTAAAGAAGATCTTGAGTTTCTGAGCATCCTGCCTGCCTCAACTTCCTGAGTATTGGGATTATAGGCATGTGCCACTGTGTCCAGATATTCAGAGGCTGAGGATCAAAACCTGGTTTTCACGTCTGCTAGGCAAGTGGTCTACCGACTAAGCCAGATCCTCAGCCCCGGATCCCCCTTTCTGGAGTACCATCTATGGCCTGAGAGTACACACACATATCATTTGACTTAATCTCTGTGTCAATACTGTGAGGGAAGGTAAACACCATTATCTTACTATGAAAATAGGCTGTTTGGAGACCTTAAGTAATTTAGAGGGACTTTCACCTTGGAAGCAATGGTTTCTCACCCTCATCAAGAAGGACCTGGGCCAGTTGTTGACAACATTGGGACAGCAGGATACACTTGCATTTTATCCAGCACTGTAGGGACAGATGAGTTAGCCAAAACCAGAGAGGGATGTGTAAAAGCTGAGCCAACTGCAACAAGGAAATAGTTCAAGAATCAAACAGTAGCCAGAAGTCAGGTTGTCAGAGCCAAGGAAGGTAAAGTTTACACTGCCAAAGCTCACCAGTAATTGGCCCAAAGGCCACGTTCCTCAGTGGAGCTGGACCAGTGGAGCAGGGAAAAAGGCCAGGGAACTTCAGAAGTGGGCAAACTACCAGCCGAACCTCAAGCTGCTGGTCTAGCTGACATTTGAGTTCTAGGAATTGGGGATAGCTATGACATCAGCAGGTAAGTTTTGTTGTTTGTTTTGAGATTGGGGTTAGGAGTTTCTTGTTGCCCAGGTTGACCTTGAACTTGGACTGTAACTGAGGATGATTTTAAATTCTCCATCTTCCGAGTGTGGCTGGCACCATGCCTAGCTTTATCCTCATTTTTTAAAATTTTACAAACTTTATTTTAAAAACTTGTGAATAAGGCCAGGCATGCTGGCACGTGCCTTTAATCCCAGCACTTGGGAGGCAGAGCCAGGTGGATCTCTGTGAGTTTGAAGCCAGCCTGGTCTACAGAGTGAGTTCTCCGGCTACATAGAGAAACACTCTCTTGAAAAACAAAAAACAAACAAAAAAAAACTTGTGAATAAAATAGACATTACATACCAAAATCCATTTTTTCAATGATTATTTATTCTTATTTTATGTATTTGAGTGTTTGAATGCATTGTTTTGTGTGTTTAAGTGTTTGCCTGCATGTATGTGTGTGTGTACCACATGCACTCCTTGCCCAGGTAGAGGTGAGAACAGGAAACTGGACTTATGGATGGTTGTGAGCCACCATGTAGAACACCTGGGAACCAAACCCAGGTCTGCAAGAGCAGTGAGCATGCTAAGCTGTCAAACCATCTCTCTAGCCCCCAGATCCATTTTAAGCACATGAGCAAGGTGAAGCTGAAGTAGGGTACACTGTTGGGTGGCGATCAGAACTGGAACTATGTGATCTGGGAAGATAACTCAGCTAGGAGTATGTGTTGCAAAAAGGCATGAGGAACTGCACTGTGATCCCCAATAATCCCGACACTGGGGAGGTAAAGACAGCAGGTCCTTAGAGCTCACTGGCCAGTCGGTCCAACCACAGCATTCCACATTCAGTGAGAAACTTTGTCACAAAAACAAAACAAAGCAAAGCAAGCAAACAAAAATGAAGTCAAGGGGCTTCTGGAGAGATGACTCAGTGGTCAAGAGAGCACTTGTTGCTCTTACAGATGACCCTGGTTTTGTTCCCAGCACCCACAGGGCAGTTCACAACTATCTACAGCTCTAGTTCCAACATCCGCTTCTGACCTCTGTAGGCACCAGGAACACAATGAGATATAAACACACATAATGCAGGCAAAACATTTATACACATAAAATAAAATTTTAAATCTAGAAAAGAAAAACAGGGTTTCTCTGTGTAGCCCTGGCTATCCTGGAATTTGATTTGTAGATCAGGCTGCCCTTGAACTCAGAGAGTCACCTGCTTCTGCCTCCCAAGGGCTAAGATTAAAGGCGTACATCACCACACCTGGTTAAAAAAATTTTTTTTTTCAATGAGGCCAATCTCTGGCCTAAAGAGGCATCCACACGCATAGGCACACATAGGCACATGTGTACACACCCACACAAACACATAAGTAAACATACACCCCATACAAGAACAGGAATGCTAGGCCCAGGCTTCATTTTATGTAAATGCCATCCTTTTTTTTTTTTTTCTGCAATGGAAACAAACCAGTCGGAGAAGGCTTCTGGTTTAATTTGCCTTCTGTTGCTGTGATTCAACAATGCCAAGAGCAACCAGCAGAGGAAATAATTTATTTGGCTTACAGGTTTCAGTCCATCATCAAGGGAGCCAAGGTAGGACTTCAAGGCAGGAGCTTGAAGTAATCACCATGGAGGGACACTTTCTACTGGTTGATTTCCAGACTCACATTCAGCTATCTTTCTTACACAGCTCAACACTACCCGCCCAGGGGTGGCCCTCCCATTGTGGGCTGGGCTTTCTCCTCATCAATTAGATGTCAAGAATATACCTCAAGGACAGACCTGATGGAAACAATTCCTCAGTTGAGATTCCCTTTTCCCAGGGGTCCCTAGTTTGTGTTGGCAAAAATTAGCCAGCACCGCGTCATAGTTGACAAAGTGCTTGTGCTGCCCAAGAGGCAAAACAGTAGATGAAGAAAGGTGACAGAATCTCTGAGCAAAGGCTTGAGGATACGACATGGCAGGGTCAGTTCTATTACAGGATGTAGGCTCCTTAAGAAGGAGCCAGCTCCCAGAACAGGCCTGGGGTTCAGTGGGAGCTAAAAAAGAATGATGGCATGATTATCGGGAGTATAGATTGGATCAGAGTAGTGCAGGTAGGCTGGGAGGTCAGATGATGGACAAACCTTCGTGGGGTATGGAAGGTCATGGAGAAGTGGGTGGCGTCAGAGGCCATGTGCAGACACAGAGGCTGGACACAGTTAACTGTGCTTCTAGCAGAGTGTTAAAAGGGAGGCAGGAGTAAACCAGGATAAGAAGAGGAAAAGAGAGCCCAATAATGTTTAGGAGTTAAGCTCCAGGAAGCCTGGTGACACACTGAGGAGTGGAGGACAGGGACATGTCCCCATCTGCAAGCAAAATGGCTGGAGCAATGAGAAACAGAGAATGGCGGTTGCGGAGAGAACACGCGTGGGTGGGTGATGCAGCCTCAGCAGACACACTCAGGGGTTGCATGAGGGAGGAGGGGCTCCCAGACTTGAGGACTGGAGAAGGCTTTTGCAACCTGACAGAACCCGGTTAACAAAGGAAGGACTACATCTCCCAGCATGCTCGGGTTCGGTGGGGTGACGGCTGGCGGTGGCTGCGCCGCACCCGACTGGTGGGCGCGGGACCTGGGTGGGCACCGGAGCTTGTCATCCCTGAGGGGTCGGCGGGGTGCGGGCGGCGATGTACCGCTGTCCCTCGCCCAAGGGCCGCGCCGGGCTCCTGTTCCCCGCCCCGCGGCCCCGCCCCTTGCCCCACCCCAGCCGGGAGACCTAGCCCGGGCCGCTGCGCATCGGCCGCAGCAACATCACTCTCTCCGCCGCTGCTCCGCCCCATCCCCTTCTGTTTTTCTCTCATTCTCGGGTGGTGGCGGCGGCGGGGAAGGCGGAGGAGAAGCAGTGGCAGCCAGCTGTGGCTGCAATGAATGATCCCCCAGCCGGAGGGGAGGACTCCAGGTGAGCCTCTGCCCTCGGGAGGACCGGGACCCCCCCGGCCGCCCGGGACCCGCATCCCCCGCCATGGATCTCTAGGGGAAGGGAAAAAGGAGGAGGAAAAGACAGCTCTGCCGCCCACCCCCACCTCATTTTCCTCTTCCTTTATCTCATTGTTGCCGAAGCTGTTTACCGTGGCGCTCCCTCTTGCCCCAGCATGGGGCGGGTTCCAGGCACTGCCCTTAGGCAGGAGCTACTTGCGCGGTTACCTGGGGATTCTGCCTAATTCTACCTCTCCAGCCTGGGCACAGACAGCAGTGGAGAGCTGAGGAGGCCCGGACTGCAGCAGCCTCGGGGCCAGCTCCCTGCATCCCCACCCTGGGGGACTGCATGCGGATTGAAGAGCCGTGCCTGGGGGCTGGGCCAGCCCGGCTGATCCCGACCTAGGAGCAGGGCAGAAAGACCGCCCAGGCTGCAGAACGGCCCATCTGGAAGGACAGAGCCACAAGATGGCCAGTAAGACCAAGGCCAGCGAGGCCCTGAAGGTGGTGGCCCGGTGCCGCCCCCTCAGTAGGAAGGAGGAAGCTGCTGGTCATGAGCAGATTCTGACCATGGACGTGAAACTGGGCCAGGTGACTCTGCGAAACCCCCGCGCGGCACCCGGGGAACTGCCCAAGACCTTCACTTTTGATGCTGTGTATGACGCTAGCTCCAAGCAGGCTGATCTGTATGATGAAACGGTGAGGCCGCTGATAGACTCGGTGCTTCAGGGTTTCAATGGCACCGTATTTGCCTATGGCCAGACCGGCACGGGCAAGACCTACACCATGCAGGGGACCTGGGTGGAGCCAGAGCTCCGCGGGGTTATCCCTAACGCCTTTGAGCACATCTTCACCCACATCTCTCGCTCCCAGAACCAGCAGTACCTGGTTCGTGCCTCCTACTTGGAGATCTATCAGGAGGAGATTCGAGACCTACTGTCCAAGGAACCAGGCAAGAGGCTAGAGCTGAAGGAGAATCCTGAAACAGGGGTCTATATCAAGGACCTCTCCTCCTTTGTCACCAAGAATGTCAAGGAGATTGAGCATGTGATGAACCTGGGGAACCAGGCCCGGGCAGTGGGCAGCACCCACATGAATGAGGTCAGCTCCAGGTCCCATGCCATCTTTGTCATCACAGTGGAGTGCAGCGAGCGTGGCTCCGATGGCCAGGACCACATTCGAGTAGGCAAGCTCAACCTGGTCGACCTGGCTGGCAGTGAAAGGCAGAACAAGGCAGGTCCCAACACGGCGGGAGGGTCAGCTACACAGCCCTCAGCTGGTGTTGGCAGTGGAGGTGGCAGCGGAGAGAGGCCTAAGGAAGCTTCTAAAATCAATCTCTCGCTGTCTGCCCTGGGCAATGTGATTGCTGCTCTGGCCGGTAACAGGAGCACCCACATCCCCTACCGGGACTCCAAGCTGACCCGGCTGCTCCAGGACTCACTGGGGGGCAATGCCAAGACCATCATGGTGGCCACCCTGGGTCCAGCTTCTCACAGCTACGATGAGAGCCTCTCCACCCTACGCTTTGCAAACCGGGCCAAGAACATCAAGAACAAGCCCCGGGTGAATGAGGACCCCAAGGACACACTGCTGAGGGAATTCCAGGAAGAGATCGCCCGCTTGAAGGCCCAGCTGGAGAAGAGGGGGATGCTGGGTAAGCGACCTCGGAGAAAGAGCAGCCGCAGAAAGAAGGCTGTGTCTGCCCCAGCCGGTTATCCAGAGGGGACCGTGATTGAGGCCTGGGTTGCAGAAGAGGAAGATGACAACAACAACAATAATCGCCCACCCCAGCCCGTCCTGGAGTCAGCTTTGGAGAAGAACATGGAGAATTACCTGCAGGAACAGAAGGAGCGGCTGGAGGAGGAGAAGGCCGCCATCCAGGATGACCGCAGCCTCGTGAGTGAGGAGAAGCAGAAGCTTCTAGAAGAGAAGGAGAAGATGCTGGAGGATCTGCGGCGGGAGCAGCAGGCCACTGAGCTGCTTGCGGCTAAGTACAAGGTAAAAGCTCTAGAAGATGAGAGGGGTCCCCACAAGGTTTTTGATTGGTAGATTTTCCTTTGAGAGTCTGCGAGTTGGCCTGAAGTGGGGTATTCTGCCTCAGGACCACATACTGATGACTACCCCAGAGTAGCTGAGCAAAGCACTAGGTAGTACTAGGTGATACTAGGTAGTACTAGGTGATACTAGGTAGCCAGGTGAACTTACATGCATGCACACACATGTAAAGTGGGCCGGTGTCTTGAACCGGTGGACTTGAGATGGTCTGACCTCTTGCTGTTCATCGCTGCAAATGGCCCCAGGATTGGTCAGATCTATGAGAAGCCCATGCAAGATTCTCCTCTTGTGAATATGGCTTCTCACTCCTGCATGACCTCCTCCCCTGATACTATTTTTTTTCCTCTGCAGTGTCTTCAGATCCCATGTCATATTAATAGTATCTGACATTTACACTTCACACTTTACAAAACACCGCACTTTTGTATCATCTTTACAGAAGCCATTCCAAAAAGTGACTTTTAAATCCTCGTCTCACAGATGAGGAACTAACGCTCAGAAAGTGACAGGACCACGGTGCCATTCTTCAGAATAGCAGAGTTGCCAGACCATGAGAATGAGAGAATCCTGCTTCCTATGGAAATGACCCGCTGGATGCCACAGTGCCAGGCCCACTCTTTGGTGTCATTAGGAAGGAGACTTAGAGTGTCATATAGGAGGTAGGATGGAAGGAGAACTGAGCTCTATCCCACAGACTTACAGTCTAGGCCTCCTAGGCTATTGCTCATTGAGTGACTGGCTGTGATTTTCCCTTTTCCTCCAACCTCCATTTCCCTTTTTATAAAATAAGCTGTTAGCCTGTGGTTCCACCATTCTAATAATTATATGACCCATATTAATCTGAGAAAAAAAGAATAAAACAATTGGCCTACACAATGAGGCCTCTAGTCAATTATGTCTAATTCCCTATTGTCCTGAGAGAAGATAGGGCTTCAGCATCCTTCCTGAGCTGTCCACTTCCTAGAGAACCTCTGGCCCTACATAGAATTAAGTCACTGAGTCAATTATAGACCTATTAAATTTCTTCCTTCTTCCTCTTTTTTTTTTCCCTCTTCTTTGTAAATGGAATCTCGTGTGGTGTAGGCTGGCCTAGAACTCTATATGTAGCTGAGAAGGACCTTGAACTATTGAATTATCTTCCTGCCTCCATCTCCTGATGGCTAGGATTACAGGCAGACACCACTACCATGCCTGGCTTTATGCATGGTTGCAGATAAGCACCCTACCAACCGAGCTTCATCCCCAGTTGCGGATGTCACAGCCCAGTGTCCCAGGCATTTCCGGATCCCCGGAGCCTTCAACACTGGGGTTGGAGGAAAAATAGAAGAACCATGAACTTGCTGGGAAGATCAGACATTGCCTTTTTTTATTTATTCTTAGGAGGAGTGTGGGCTAGGAATGGGGAGGCCCAGCCCACAGCCAGTGGTGGAGTGACAACTGGAGCTGTGTACATTGTCTCTGTACTGGGAATGTGCTGCTGCACCGGGGGGGCTGTGGCCTGGGGTGTTTAATATTTAATCCACTCATGGAGACACTCAACCAGGGTTATCCTGAACTGCTTCCTCAGGGGAAGGATCAGAGATCTGGTGTGTGGGAGATGCAGGATGATAAAGGCAAGGCTGTTAGTCTAGTCCTGTCTAGCAGGGAAAGAATCTAACATGCAGGCTGCTGTTATTGACTGGAAAATCCCATCTGGCCCATCAGTTAATGATTTTTCTTCCTAGACATCCCTACCCTGTTAAGCTGGGAGGTAGTGGGGGTAATAGAGTCTAAGAAAAGAAGAGAATTCAGATGGATACTTCAAATGTTCCTATTGGGAACTGACTGATATCTTTCCATAAGATTTTTGCATCTAAGGCAATGTAAGTACACAGGTAATAAGACAGTCAAG
Organism: Lophiomys imhausi; assembly: GCA_907164525.1. Taxonomy (NCBI): domain Eukaryota; kingdom Metazoa; phylum Chordata; class Mammalia; order Rodentia; family Muridae; genus Lophiomys; species Lophiomys imhausi. The sequence goes on from CAJQZJ010033149.1 coordinate 4,064,133, forward strand.
AAATCAGGGTAGAGTTATGCATAGTGGCATGCACCTGGAGTCCCAGCTGCTTGGAGGACTGAGGCAGGAGAATAGTTTAGGCCTACTGAGGAGTTGAGGCCAGCCTGGGCAACATGATGAGACCCTGCTTCAAAAATAAATAAACCCTGGGCTGGAGAGATGGCTCAGCGGTTAAGAGCACTGTCTGCTCTTCCAGAGGTCATGAGTTCAATTCCCAGCAACCACATGGTGGCTCACAACCATCCATAATGTAATCTGGTGCCCTCTTCTGGCCTGCAGATATACCTGCAGACAGAACACTGTATACATAATAAATAAATCTTTAATAAAAAAAAATAAAAATAGGGCTGGAGAGATGGCTCAGCGGTTAAGAGCACTGGCTGCTCTTCCAGAGGTCATGAGTTCAATTCCCAGCAACCACATGGTGGCTCACAACCATCCATAATGAAATCTGGTGCCCTCTACTGGCCTGCAGATATACCTGTGGACAGAACACTGTATACATAATAAATAAATCTTTAATAAATAAATAAATAAACAAACAAACAAACGAATGAATGAATGAATGAATGAATGAATAAATAAATAAATAAAAATAAAAATAAATAAACCCATAAGCAAGTCAGTTGGTTGACTGATCAATACAAAGATTGGGGTGGCCAGAATTGGAATTCCTGTACTAGGGGCATAGCCCACACAACATTACAATCTTCTTGTTGGCAGGGGTCTTGGAGTACCACTGTAGGGGTTGGCTCAGGGTCACCCAGGTGGCCTGAGCAGAGACCAGCCTGTTCACATGCAGTCTAGCCTCTTTCCATCTGTTTTACATTCCTGGTAAAGTAATTTGTTTTTTTCCTTATTAGTACATATTAATTATACACAATGAGTTTCATTATGACACTTTTATACGAGTATATAATTTATTTTGATTATAGTCACTTCCTATACCCTCTTTTGTCCCTCTCCTCCTTCCATTGATCCCCTTACTCTTTCCAACCAACATGTCTTCTGCTTTGTGTGTGTGTTCCAATGAGTTTCACTAAGGTTGTTTACAAAAGCACAGGCACCTTACCAGTACCTAGACCACTATAGGGGAGGGGACATTTTCCTCCTCCAGCAACCATTAACTACATGAAAGTTAGCTTTTTAAAGGTGTGTTTATTTTACGTGTATGTGTGTGCCTGATGGGCACCATGCATGTGCAGGAGCCTGCAGAGATCAGTCAAAAGAAGGTATGGGATTCCCTAGAACCTGAGTTGTAGGAAGCTGTGAGACATCATGTTGGGTGATGAGAACTGAACCTGAGTACTTTGGGAGAGCAGTAAGTACCCTTAACCACGAAACCATCTCCCCAGATCAAGTAATTTGCTTTTATGTAACACTGTAGCATCTATGTTTGTTTGTTTGAGATATGGTTTCTCTGTGTAGTCCTCGCTGTCCTGGAACTATGTAGACCAAGATGGCTTCAAACTCACAGAGATCCGCCTGCTTCTGCCTTCTAAGTGTTGGGATTAAAGGCATGGGCCATCACTGTCCAGCTACACTGTCACATCTTAATCTTACTCCTTCAACAACCCCAAGTCACAGACACTGTTTCCATTTGGCAGCTATGAAAACCAAGGCTGGGGAGATGTTGGCTGGTCTATGGCTCTGCTTTATTGGCAGATCTTGTACCAGAATTCAGGTCTCTCATGTCCCCAGCCCTGTGTTCTTTTCAAGTCACCCAAGGTTTCTCTGTGTTTGCTCTCTGTGCAACTGAGGGCAAAGGCTTTGTCTCTCTGAGACTTGGGTTCCCTGTCATCTAATGAGAAACAGAAGCTTGACATAGATCCCTGGGGAGTGGGTGAGGTGGCCATTAGGTACTGGCTATCAGATATAAACTACAGGAAGAGCAGCCTGGAAAATTCCAGAAGAGAAATGAGTCCATGTCCTGTGATTTCTGAAATACCCAGCGCAGGATAATCATCAGGGATGGAGGCCAGAATGGAACCCAGGCAGAGCACCCAACCTTCCTATGCTGTTCCTAGGGTACAGCCTGGTTCAGAGAGGCATGGCTTTAGGGGTGGCGTGGCGGAAACATTTTGACAGCTCTTTAGGGAGCTAAAGGGTCTTGATAACTACCCAGTCCCGCCTCTTTCCCAGGCTTGCACTGAAGATGAAATGAGATCATTAGCATGGAAGCATTTGAAGTAGGTTGAAACACTGAAATGAATGGCAGGCATTAGCAGCCACAGGGTGCCTTCTGTCTGCCAAGCAGGGGTCCACGACTGACATCTTTGTTGTTCGTTTAACTCTTTCATTACCCTGCCTTTCTAAGAGTATTGTCACCACCCCTCGGAGACAGGCAGGAAAGGTCTTGGAGACCTCAGGAGCCTGGGAGCTGTTCCTCTCCATCTGCAGTGAACTCTTCCCCACTTTCTGAGCTAGGCAACATCTGCACTTCTCACTCCCTGCCCCCTGCCATTCCTTTTCTCCAGTTCCTACCACCCCTGAGGCCAGCTAAGTGCAGCTGAGCCGACCCAGTGCCCTCATTCACTGGGACTGACTCATCTTCCAGTCTGTCTTGACTGCTTTCCCTGCCTGCCACCCTCAAGGCTTCTGAATCTCTTTGTTCTCCTCTCAGTGTGCACAAATACAGTGCCTGTCTCCTCTAAATCTCTCTCTCTCTCTCTCTCTCTCTCTCTCTCTCTCTCTCTCTCACACACACACCCCTTTGGGGTTTTTTTTGTTTTGTTTTTTACCACATTTACTATGGCCCTCAGAATATTAGGTGTACAGATGTGTGAGTCTGTAACGGTGACCTGTGCCCTGTATACCGTTAATCATTAGCAAGCCACATACTTAGGTCATATCTCCAGGGGGGCTGAGGGACTTAATAGCACTCTCATCCTATGAAGCAGGTGGCATAAGTAACATTTCAGACTCACAGTACATGGCTAAGACTCAGCTCTCTGAAACTGCACACACTGGTTAGTGCATGTAGGGTGGGAGAAGGGCCTCTCTACTCAAATTTAGTTGTGCAAGAAAATTTGTAAGTGATTGTTTTAAGTTGAAGTTAACTTTTTTGAGGGGTTGATATTGATTTCACAAACTCTGATTCTCCACATGTAGAAAGGAAGCTGTTGGGGGGGGGGGGCAGGACACAAAACCCAGGCTGAAATGGGAGAGAGAGGCAGATGCAAGATTGGGGGGGTTCTGCAGGAAGCAGGTCTGTAGAGTGAGGAGCAGGGACTCTGGCTGGAGCCCAACCCTCTCTCTCTGTGGTGGGTTTAGAAAAGAAACCCTCAGATACAGCCACCAAAGCCAGAGGGATGAGATCACTGCAGGGAGAGGACAAACCGAACTGAATATTCATTGTCCCCTCAGTGGGTCCCTGTTCTTCCTCCTGTGTTAGAGCATGAGCGTTATCTGCATATTGGGTTAGCAGACAGGAAGTTTCAACCCAGGCATTAACAATCTCAGCAATAATAATGAGGTTCACTAAGATCTGCTTTGCTAAATTATATGCAAATTAGGTCATTTATTCTACCCAAGCACTTTTCAGGAAATGTATTGTTATTGGTCCCATTTTTTTTTTAATTGTGGGGTGCCAGGATTGAATCCAGGGCTTTGAACATACTAGGTAAGCCCTGTACCACTGAGCTACATTCCTAACCCTATTTTATTTTTAGTTAGGTTTTTTTTTTTTTAACTGTACTGTGACTTGAGCCCAGCACCTTGCTCATTTATACTGCCATCAAGCAATATCCTCCACATAATAAAATAAAATTTAAAAAGTATTATTATTATTTACTCTTATTATTACATTTGTTTTTGAGGAGTTTTGCTATGTAGTGCTGGATGACTTGATTAGACAAGATTGTCCTTAAACTCAAAGAGATCAGCCTGCCTTTGCCTCTCAAGTGCTGGAGTTAAAGCTGTACACCACCATGTCTGGTAAAACTATTTTATTTAATTTTATTTTATTACTTTATGTTGGGGGGGATTGTTTTGTGTGTGTGCACAGCTATATACCGTATGATAGTGCCCTGGAGGCCAGAAGGAGGCGTGGGACCCCTAGAACTAGAGTTAATGGATGGTTTTGAGCCACTGTATGGGTGCTGGGAATTGAACCTGGGTCCTCTGTAAGAAGAAGTGCTCTGGGCTGGAGAGATGGCTCAGCAGTTAAGAGCATTGGCTCTTCCAATGGTCCTGAGTTCAATTCCCAGCAACCACATGGTGGCCCACAACCATCCACAATGTGGTCTGATGCCCTCTTCTGGTTACAGGTGTACATACAATTAGAGCACTCATATACATAAAATAAATAAATAAATCTTAAAAAAAAGAACAAGTGCTCTTAACTGCTGCACCCTCTCTCCAGCCCCCAAAACTATTTTTGCTATTATTAATACAAGGTCTTGCTGTGTTACTCAAGCTAGCCTCCAACTCCCAAATCTCTTGTTTCAATATCCTGAATGCTGGGACTGTGAGCATGAACTGCCATGCCTGGTATCAAGAACTACTTTACAGAATCCACTTGCTTTAAGAATGAGTGTGGGCTGCAGAATGTAACTTAATTGATAAGAGTGCTTACCCAGCATGCCTGAAGCCATGGATTCAACCCGGAGCACTCACCAGGTGTGGTGGCACAAGTCTGTAATCCTAGCACTCAAGAGGAAGAAGCTGGAGGATCAAGACTTTAAGGTCATTCTTGGCTATATAGCAAACTGTAAGCCATGAGCCCCATTTCAAAACAAACAACACATTGGGTGGCATTGGTGGTGATGGTTTTATGGGTTTATGCTTATCCCCAAACTCATTGATTTGAATGCATTAAATTTGTGCAGCATTATTATGTGTTAATCAGTCCTTGAGACAGTAGTAGGTTCTGTCTGGAAGTGGAACTCAATGGTAAAATGTTTGCTTAATTTGTCAAGGTCCAAATAGGGCTGGACACCACCCCAGGAACTCCCCTAATAGCCTAGAGACTGTCTCCTTTCCAAAAGCTGATCTGGTTTCAAACACATGTCCTCAAAGACAACAGCCCCATGCAGACCTTGGGAAATGTACAAGCTTAATCATCAGTTTGTACCCTATCACAGTTGAGGCTTCTACCGTCAGATCCTTGAGAAAAGCTTGATATAACCCATGGCCTAGGTTCCAGGGTGAGCCTAACATATAGGTCAATGCCTATGGCCTCTCCTTGTTGGTGGGAGTGTATCAGTGTGCTTGTGTTTCTTCTCATCGATGGTGAGTTCACATGGTGTTTTGAGATGGTGGTCAGTTCACAGAAATGTTTTGTGTCCACAGCATTTTGTAACATAAAAATCTGACCAGTGGGAAGCCAGTGAGGTGTGTGGTGGTACCAACACTTTGAAGGTAGAGGCAGGAGGACACTGACCATGACCCTTCTCAGAACTTGAGGACATGTAGTTCAGTGTCAGAGCTTTGCCTAGCTTGTAAAAGGCCCTGAGTTTGATCTAAAGATTTGAAAAAGAGAATTTTTTTTTTTTTGGTTTTTGGTTTTTCGAGACAGGGTTTCTCTGAATATCTCTGGCTGTCCTGGACTTGCTTTGTAGACCAGGCTGGCCTCGAACTCACAAAGATCCGCCTGCCTCTGCCTCCCAAGTGCTGGGATTAAAGGCGTGCGCCACCACCGCCCGGCTGAGAATATATTTTTGAGACAGGTCATATGTAGCTCAGACAGTCAATGAGCTTGCTGTGTAGCCAAGGATGACCTTGAATCTCTAATCCTCCTGCCTCTATTTCCTTAGCTCTAGGCTCTCAGGCTTACATTGTTATACCCAGTTTATGTAGTGCTGAGGACTGAACTCACAACTTTATATCTGCCTGTGAACACTCTACAAGCTGAACTATATCCACGGTCCCCACTTGGTTTGTTTATTTGGTTGTTTTTTGAGATAGGGTCTGCTGTAGCCTAGGCTAGCCTTGAGCACCTGCTCCTCCTGCCTTCAAAGCCCAGTAGGTGTGTGCCACTATGGCTGATTTGACCATTAAATACATTTAAAAAATGATTTGACCAGTGGGAAATATGTATAAGGCTAATTCATTTCCACCCCTGATTTGGGCTTCAGGGACTGATGAAAGAGACCCTTTGGTTAGCTAGTTCAGGTTTCTCAGCTCTGTGCTGACTGTAAGAGTATCTTAGCATCATTGCCTTTGGTCATTCCAGGGCCCTAGAAACATGGGACTGGATGAAGTGGCTGTAACAATGTTCTCATTGTGTTCTGAGGACCCAGAGCAAAATCCTGGAATCCAGATCAAGAATAGCACTTTGGTCTTGACTCTGTCCTGCCAGCCATTGTGTCTGGCCCAGGGCACTTCTTTTGTAATTGCAGAACTGGGTGGCACGTCTGAGTAGATAGGAGAATGGCCTGTTTCTCCTTAGTACCTGCTGTGTTGGTGTGAGAGGCCAACCTCCATGTTTGGAGCTTGTATACCACCTACACTTAGATTTGGATCTAGAATTTTTGCTTGTTTTTTTTTCCTTTTTTTGAGACAGGTATGAGAGATAAACCATACATACCCTATGTCTCAGCCCTAATCCTATTCCTGGGATTTTTAATATCCTGAGAAAGTCCTGGACATTAACTGCCAGTCAGAACAAACAGTTACCGTTCCAGTTATCTTTTTCCTCCAAGATTTCATTCATTTATTTGTTTGTTTGGTTGTTTTGGTCTTTTTATTTTATTATTATATTTTTGTGAGACAGAGTTTCTCTGTGAAGCCCTGGCTGTCCTGGACTCTGTAGACCAGGCTGGCCTTGAACTCACAGAGATCTGCCTGCCTCTGCCTCCTCGTGCACCACCATGTCCAGCAGTTACAGACAGCTGTGAGCTGCCAGGTGGGTGCTGGGACTTGAACCCAGGTCCTTTGGAGGAGTAGCCAGTGCTCTTAACTGCTGAGTCATCTCTCCAGCCCTGCTTTGGTCTTTCGAGATAGGTTTCAAGTATCCCAGACTGGCCTTGAACTCTGTGTATGGGTGAGGATGACAGTAAACTTCCGATTCTTCTGCCCCTGCATCTGAAGTGCTAGGATTATAGAAGAGCACCACCATGCATGGCTTACTTCTGCCTTTGTTTATTTGTACCAGGGTTTCTTGTTTCCTAACCCAGATAACCTGGAAGTCACATGCAGGTGAGGCTAGCCTTGAACTCCTTATCTTCCTGCCTCCAACTTCAGAATGCTAGCTCCTACATATTCCAAACAGAGGACTTGGGGCTTAGGATGAGCTGATTCTATTGCAGCGGGTAATTATCATGCAGGCTTTTTCCTTTCTTCATATGGCTGGCAGGAAAGCGCCAGAGGCAGTAGTAGTAACAGTGCAACTATTTTTTTCACTTGTGTGATTAAGGCCAAACACTCTAATATGTTCTTTATGTGCATTGTCTCATTTCAGCCTCAGTAGCACCGTGAAGCAGTGCTGTTCCAATTTCCATGTGACAAGTGAGGATACTGAGCAGTGTCACATGCCTTGGACATGGTAGTTCCAGAATTATGAGGCTGTGACTAATGGCACTGTAGTACACAACCTTCCCCTCCATGCTGCAACACACCTGATCAGATTTATGCCAGATCCCTCGCTAACAGGTCCCAGTGGGAGCCCCCATCTCCTGGGCTGCTTAATTCATCATCTCCTTCCTTCCATATGATGCAAACCTTTAGCTCTGAACTCAGCCCATCACCATGAAGTCATATAATCAAGTCAAATCTTTAAAAAAAAATTCCTAGGTGGTGGTGGTACACACCTTTAATCTCAGCATTTGAGAGGCAGAGGTAGGCCGGTGTCCTGAGTTGAAGGCCAGCCTGGACTACAGAGTGAGTTCTAGGACAGCCCAGGCTACAAGGAGAAACCCTGTTTCAAAAAACACAACAAGGGGCTGGAGAGGTGGCTCAGAGGTTAAGAGCACTGGCTGTTCTTCCCAAGGTCCTGAGTTCAATTCCCAGCAACCACATGGTGGCTCACAGCCATCTACATTGAGATCTGCCCGGGCATATATGTAGAGCAAATACTGTATACATAATAAATAAATAAATGTTTAAAAAAAAAAACACAACAAAAACCAACCAAACAAAAAGGCTAGGGTCATAACTGTGAAACTGCAATTTAATTATCAATTGTATTTATTAATAAGTGTAAACTATAAGATTAGACTAGCGGAGCAGTTAGCGGGCTGGCAGGAAGCCAGGAGGCCTGGCCTGCCTTAGCCAGTGGCCTGACCGGTCCTGAGGAAAAAGCCCTGGACCAAGGGTGGCCTTCACCACCTGCAACCTAACTTTTATTTACTAATATCTTCATTAATAACTATAAGTTGTTATATTAGGCCAGCGGAACAGCGGTAGACTGGCAGGAGATCCGCATGCTTGACTTGCCTTAGAAGTCTGTAAGCCTGGAGGGACGACCTGGCAGCAAAGCTGGCGGGGTAGCTGCAGGATACTTACTAATAACTATATACTATTATATTAGACCAGTATAATTGCCAGCGGCCTGGAGGGACAGTTGCGGGAGTTCAGCAGGAAGCTGATGGCCCTAGATTGCTTGGACTGGTGGCCTATGAGCCGCCACAGTCCTTTCCCCAATAATTAAATACACCAGGACATTTCAATGTTTCAACACTTAGACCTTAGCTGGGCAGACTCTCAACTAGCTAATCTAAATTAACCTAGACCACTTAATCCCAAACAGCTATGTGACCTGTTACCTTCCAGAGCTTTCAAACATGTTTGTCTGCTTCCATGTCTCCTGGTGGAAAGAGAGATTCCTCTGTGTAAAACACAGGGTTCCTGTTTCCATCTCAGGAAGTCCCACCTTCCTATATTCTTTCTGCCCAGCTAATTGGCCAGCAGCAACTTTTATTAACCAATCAGAGAATGCCTCAAAAGGGGCAGTAACCAGATCTCAGCATTGAAATCAGTCTATCAGAAGCAATGTGTTAGACCTTCCCCAACATAACTGAGTTACAATAAGATGATTGCCTAGGAAGAATGTGCCCTAGGTTCAACCCCCCCCCTCCCAAAAAAAAACAAAAAACAAAAAACCAAAACTGTGTGTGTGTCAGTATGTCTGTGTCCTGTGTCCTGGTAGGATGATTCACTTAAAAGCAATAAATAATTTAGAGAAGTCACACTCAATCAATTTAGTTACTGAGAATCCTGTGACTTGTACACATCTCCTGGCCTTTCAAGGAACTAAGAAATGATCCCATCAATGGATGTTCAAAGCATCACTTGCTGATGGGCCCTGCCTGGCAACAGAGGGTCAAAAACTCAGTGTCAGACAGCCTGGTCAGAGGAGCCTGGCAGGGGTCCTGGAGTCTCTGTCACCTTGAGGGATGTCAGAGGAGCCTGGCAAGGCTCCTGGAGACTCTTGTCACCTTGAGGGATGTACCCGGCTGGGCCCTGAACTTCCTCTGTCAAAGGCTGAGGTTACTTAACCGATGTGTACCCTTAGATTGTGTCAGTTCTGACACTCTGCCATTCTCTCACCTGTATTTGCATCCCAGGTATTGGAGAGAACCTTCTAGAAAGCTACAAATACAGGAGGAAAATAGTGGGGCTAGTGAGATGGCTCAGGGGTAAAGCTACTTGTCATCAAGCCTGTGGCTGGAGTTCTGTCTCTGGATCCCATCCGGTAGAAGAAGAGAACCGACTCCTACAAGGTGTTCTCTGAGTTCTACAAGCCCACCATGGTACAAGCACACACATGTACACACACAATAAATAAATGAGTGTAATGATATTTTTTGAGACAGGATTTTTCTATGTAGTCCTGGCTGTCTTGGCCTCTACCTCCTGAGTGCTGGGATTAAAGATTTACCCCACAACCCAGCCCAGCATAATTTTTTTTTAAGATTTGCTTATTTACTTTATGTGTGAGAGCTCTATCTGCATGCACACTTGCATGCCAGAAGAGGGCATCAGATCTCATTATAAATGGTTGTGAGCCACCATGTAGTTGCTGGGAATTGAACTCAGGACCTCTGGAAGAGCAGCCAGTGCTCTTAACCACTGATCTCTCCAGCCCCAACTTTTTTTTTTTTTTTTTTTTTTTTTTTTTTAGGTTTTTCGAGACAGGGTTTCTCTGTGTATCCTTGACTGTCCTGGACTCCCTTTGTAGACCAGTCTGGCCTCGAACTCACAGAGATCTGCCTGCCTCTGCCTCCTGAGTGCTGGGATTAAAGACGTGTGCCACCACCCCTGGCCTAACTTTTTTTTTTTTTTTTTTAGAGAAGGTAATAGTGAAGAAAAATGAGTTACAGGTCAGTCTACATACTCTTGCTTTGCCCCTTGAAGGAAATAGGCACACCAACCTTTTTCTTAGTGCTTTTCTCTGTCAGGGAAGGAACACCTCTGGGCATGCCCACCTTGTCAGCAGAGCCAGGCTCACCTCACTCCCTGGCCAATGTTTTCCCCAATCTCTAACTTTTCTTTTTCCTAAGGAGAGTACTCTTGGCGCTTGAAACATCAGCCATTTGTATTGCATTTTGAGCATCCAAGGAGGAGACTCAGATGCAATGTCCTGGTTTATGTCCCCAGGGCACAAAACCCCTGAAAATAGCACTATTCATCTGAAAATAGGCCTATTCATCCCTTCCCCTTCATCTCTCCTTTCTTCTTCCCTTATTGCTGACTCCTCAAGACCTATAATCAGGGCGCCTGAAAACAAGAAATAGGTCTGTTAGGAATAGCTGTGTCTTTTAAGAGATGGAAGCAGGGGCTGTTGAGTTAGGTTGTTTTGGTTTTGGTCCTTCCAAGTGAGTGGTGAGCACATGCCAGCGGTACAGTCAGTGAGTTACCAGACATTTCCTTTCATTGTGTTGGATTTGGTTTGGTTGGTTGGTTTTGTTTTTTGTTTTTGTTGTCGTTGTTCTCCAAGACAGGGTTTCTCTGTGCAGGCTTGGCTGTCCTGGAACTCACTGTGTAGAGCAGGCTGGCCTCGAACTCAGAGATCCACCTCTGTCTCTGCCTTCCGAGTGCTGGGACTAAAGGCATGCACCACCACTGCTGGCTGCTTGACTTATTTTTGCAGTGCTGCCAACGGAACCCGAGGCTTTGTTAGGCGATTTACGCTACCTAATGAGCCACATTCCCGGCCCTCCTATGTGCATAGTCATTTATGAAGCACTTCTGTGTCTGTTGCCTAACTGATCTTTAACCGAAGCCTAGAAGAGAGTGAGTGTACTGGATCCCACTTTACAGATAAGACCTCCAGTGCACCTCAGATGTTGTAACAGAGGGCGGTAGGGGGTATGAGGAAAGACTCACTCTTCATACTCAGCACTCTTCAAGCTATCCCAGTTCAGACCTTCAGGTAAGGTGGACCCTTCCCATGAGCCTTCAGTCTCTCTAGGACTCTAATGATAGAACCTCCCCAAGCATGTGGGTAAGAGCTCCCAAGCCCATACTCATCTCAGAGGCCCCATAAGTGCCCCACGTAAGCAAAAGCTGTTTCCACTGGAAGAGAGGGCAGTGTTGCTCTGAGCTTGCCTGCTGACTCTTGAGTCAGCAAAGATACAAATATCAAATTGGGCTTCTTTCCACATGCTGCTGACATGAAGCTGGTGCATAGCAGAGGAGCAGAGATGTGCACACTGACTTGGAGTCAGGTTAATGGTCCAGATATTATCTTGCTGGCTGGCAAGCTTGAGTCTTAGTTTTATGTGTCAAGTAGAGACCACAAGCGTAATGTCATATAATAAGGTTCTTGTGATGGCTGAATAGGATGATTAAGGTGAAAAAGACCTAGTTCCAGGGCTGGAGAGATGGATTTAGTGAGTGAAGCGCCAATCCTGACCCTCCCAGGGTCCACATGGTGGAAGAAGAGAACTGACTCGTACGAAGTTGTCCTCTGACCTCTATGTGAGTCTTTGCCCTCTTCCCTGTAATAAATACATGTAATTTTTTTTTTTAGAGACCCAGTCTAGCCACAGACATAGAGCAAGATGCATCTGAAACCCTAGTCTTCTGTAGAGTCCCATAGAGTAGCTGGCAGTAACAGGCCAAAACTGGCTTGCCTTCTCTGTTCTTAGAGAACCACACTTGATGGTATCCTCCCCAAAGAGTGGTTGGTCAGACCTGGCTGTCACCCTTCTAGCTTTCTTGACCAGTGCTTAATGAAAAGCACTAGGGGCTTCTAGCTCCTATCTCCTCTGGTTGGTTGATCTCTCTCTCTCATAGGAACACATATAGTAATGTACCACCATGCCTTGCTTATAGGGTGCTAAGGATCAAGCTTAGGGTCTCTTTTATGCTAGCAAGCACTCTACCAAATGATTGAAATCCCCCAGCCTCCCTCCCTCCCTTCCTTCCAGTGAATGCTCACTGTATAGCACAGGCTGGCCTTGAACTTGTGGTCTTCCTGCCTCAACCTCCTAAGTACTAGGATCACAGGTGTGTGCCTCCATGCCCAGTTTAACCTCTCGTTTTGTACTCTTGTTCCTGGAACTGGGAAAAGTTCCAGAATGTGCCTACAAGCTGACATGTTCCCTGTGGTGATCCTGTGAATTGTGTCAGAGCTGACCTGCCTCTGATACTTCAAGCTGGAGCCCTAATCAAATTGGGGAGTTACTTGGAAAGTGCAGAGTTAGTATAACAAGAGTCATGCACACAGATTCTGTAGTCGGGAGACACCAAACTTGAAGAGCTCTGTTTCTGAGCCCCTATGTCCTGTCTCTAAAGCATTGAGGTCTGTGGCCATGACTCCCAAGGTCTACTTGGTCACCATGTGATCAATTCCCCTCTCTCAAGAAGCAGTCCATAGTGCCCTGGAACTCCCAACAGGATCTGCTCTACCCCACAGCCTTTGTTGGCCTGTTACTCACACTGGACCTTTTTAACATCCAGGGAGGCAAACAGTCCTGGTCCTCAAGCCCCACCCACCTATACTCTTGCCCTGAGAGATCACAAAGGAAGTGTTGACCGGAGCAGCTGAGAGCTTCAGGGAACTTTTCCTTGGGACCAGGACCCTGAATTGCAAGCCCTCTGCCCCTGACACTCAGCTTGAACATGGACAAGGGTTGGAGGTCCCTCTGCTTTCCACAGGTGATGGCCAAGGAGAGAGATCTCTAAGGCAAAGGGAGAGATGAGCCTGCTAGCCTCAGAAGGAACAGAAAGAGAAAAAAAGAAAACAAAGAAGCTGGTGTGTGACATACTTCAGAGTGTGGGAGTAAATACCATGGGCTGAGGCCTTGCACCTGGACCCCCATCTTGATTTCATACCAGAACCAGCCCCCTCTCCTAACACAAGGCTGGTCTTGTCTGGCAAGCTTGGCAGACACTGAGGGTTTGGGCAAGTGGGCAAGACTTACTTAGCAAGGGAAGGATAACGCAGATTCAGTTATTGTTCCGCCAGGATGGGACCAGCTGAGGAGAGGGGCATTGAATAAATGGAATGGAGTCATCATCCAATAAATCTTTTCATGGAGGTTGGGCCAGTGGGAGGGGTCTTGAAGTAGTTCTGGGTCCAAGAAGAAGCCCTTATAGACAGTAGGCTGAGACTCATACCACTGTGACTTCTAGAAGGGCTGGGACCTGGGGGACTCATAGTCTTGGTTGATGCTTTAGATGCCTGACTACCAGCTCAGATTCTGCTTGACAATGTCCAGATGGGTGAAGACCCAGGAAATATGTAGCCTTTGGGTAAGGAGAACATGAACCTAGATATAGGTGTCTGGGGAAGATGGAGGGTGGATAAACAGTTCTGTTATGTATCAAAGGTCCACATGTCCACTCAGCATTCACCTTCGGCTGGGCATCATGGAACATGTCTGATGACAGAAGGATCACATGAATTCAAGGACAGCCTAGTCTATATAGTAAGTTCTAGGTCAATCTCAGCTACATAGCAAGACCTTGTCTCAAAAACAAAATAAAAGCCTGGCAGTGGTGGTCCCAGTACTTGGGAGGCAGAGACAGGCAGATCACTATGAGTTCAAGGCCAGCCTGGTCTACAGAGCAAGTTCCAGGACAGCCAGGACTGTCACATAGAGGAAGAAACCCTATCTCAAAAAACCAAACCAGCTAACTAAATAAACAAATAAATAAAATAAAACAAAACAAGCAGAGCAGCTCAAAAAAGTGGTTGTTGGGAAAGGAGAGCTCAAGCCTTGGTCAGATCAGCAGGAAGGCATGGAGAGCAGAAAGTGAAAGAAGAGCTAAGCATGCTCTGTGATCTCAGCCCTGGGAAGATAGGCAGAAAAATCAGGTGTTCAGAGCCTCCCTCAGCTGCTATCAAGCTGGAGGCCAGCCTGGACCACATTTGTTTTTAATCCTGTCTCTAGGAAAACAAACAAACAAAAAACCCTGATTATTAAATTAATTAAATGAGCCGGGCGGTGGTGGCGCACGCCTTTAATCCCAGCACTTGGGAGGTAGAGGCAGGCGGATCTTTGCGAGTTCGAGGCCAGCCTGGTCTACAAATTGAGTCCAGGACAGCCAGGGCTATACAGAGAAACCCTGTTTCGAAAAGCCAAAAAAAAAAAAAAAAAAAAAATTAATTAAATGAGAAGGCTTACTTTTATATCTATTATTATAACAATTTTTAAGTGATGATATTTCATGCTAATGTTACTGTGTTAAAATTGTTTCAGCCCAAGCCGGGCGGTGGTGGCGCACGCCTTTAATCCCAGCACTTGGGAGGCAGAGGCAGGCGGATCTTTGCGAGTTCGAGGCCAGCCTGGTCTACAAAGCGATTCCAGGACAGCCAGAGCTGTTAAACAGAGAAACCCTGTCTGGAAAACCAAAAAAAAAAAAAAAACAAAAACAAAAACAAAACAACAAAAAAAAATTGTTTCAGCCCAAATGGATGGAACTAGAGAAGTCATCCTGAGTGAGCTAACCCAGACTCAGAAGGATGCACATGGCATATATTCACTTTATAATTGGATTTTAGCTATATAGTACAGGATAACTATACTACAGCCAATGCACCAAAGGGAACATGAACACAGACTTTGTTACCTGTCAATGAGACACTCTGCCCTAGTGGTGGTGCCTTGTAGGCCCCTGTCAAGGACCAGCCTTTGACATCCACAAAACCACTGAGAGGGGCTGGAGAGATGGCTCAGAGGTTAGAGCACTAGCTGCTCTTCCAGAGGTCCTGAGTTCGATTCCTGGCAACCACATGGTGGCTCATAACCATCCATAATGAGATCTGGTGCCCTCTTCTGGCCTGATGGCATACATGCAGACAGAACACTGTATACAAAATAAATAAATACATAAATAAATAAAATCTTAAAAAAAAAACCACTGAGAGTACATAGTCAGCGGCGATAGAGGTCAGTCACAACTCTAGGAGACTGATGTGTCTTTCTTTCAAAAACCTAAATTCAGGGGTTGCAAGAGACAGCCAATAATGCTGGTTAGTTTAGAAAAGAGAAAGGAGAGAGAGAGAGAGAGACAGAAATCTATGCCTTTTCTCCTCTGTAGCTCAGAGGAAGTCTTTTTGTTGGTGACTTCCAGAGTTAAAATGACCAACTTTTTTCCTTTAGTTGGGGCTGTAAGCTGAGGAGGTGGTAAAAACAGCTCTTTGTTTTGTAAATTCCCGAAAGTGTTTGGCCTATCAGCCGGCAGGCCACCCACTGAGTGTTCAGCAGAGGAAAGTACATTTTGACCAATTTATCTCAGAAGTTGATGGTGGAGCTCCCAGATTTTTACCTGATCCATGAGCTATATAAAGATAGTAAGAAAGGGATGAGAACAGAGGGGCTCTCTCACACAGACTCCCACTAGAAAGAAGAAATGGACGAAGCTAGGATGCAAGGACAATTTTATTGTGGTGACTATTCTTTTTTTTTTTTTTTTTTTTTGGTTTTTCGAGACAGGGTTTCTCTGAATATCTCTGGCTGTCCTGGACTCGCTTTGTAGACCAGGCTGGCCTCGAACTCACAAAGATCCGCCTGCCTCTGCCTCCCAAGTGCTGGGATTAAAGGCGTGCGTCACCACTGCCCGGCTGACTATTCTTTTTATACCCTGAGTGAGGGCTCTCTATGTCAAAGAAAGAATTACCGAATGGTTAAAAGGCATTTATCACAAGGACAGATACAACCATTGCCAATAGGAGGGCGCTTAACAATCACACATTTTAGTACTCAATTAATTTGTGCTTTTCTATACACAAGTTAAGTTTAAGATGACAGTATATTACGTCAAACCTGACAAGGTATAAGGAATTATAACAAAACAGTTTGTGTATTTTGTCATTAAGATTTGTACTAAATTTAGGAATTTCTTTTTTTTTTTTGGTTTTTTTTGAGACAGGGTTTCTCTGTTTAACAGCTCTGGCTGTCCTGGACTCACTTTGTAGACCAGGCTGGCCTCGAACTTGCAAAGATCCGCCTGCCTCTGCCTCCCAAGTGCTGGGATTAAAGGCGTGCGCCACCACCGCCCGGCAGGAATTTCTTGGTAGCCTCATTATATCCTAAATTCATGGAAAGTTTAAAACCCTTAATTGGATTTTGGTTTGCATCTGGAGTCAGTCTTATCACCTCTAGAGTGAAAGCTTATCTGAGGTCATAAATCTATCTCAGGCCTGTCCTCTAATGATATACACAGTTTGGCAAGAGTATTTACTACAGCTGTATGTTTTTCTATCGGCTATGTAACTTCTTTAACTTCTAGAATTGTTTGAACTGAATCAGGCAGTTTGTAAAACTCTTATCAGGAATAATAATATCACCTTTATAGGTCTCTGTGTGAAATCTGGCCAAACAAGAATAGTGGCAATTAGCAATGAGGGAATTTTCACTCCATGTCAGTAATAACAGATAAACGGAAAAGCTGGGTGTTAGCAAGAAGCAACTCTGGGGTGCATCTTTAGCGGAGACTTTGCAAAATGCCGGATTGTTTTTTAGGAAGCTTACATGTTTATGGAACCCCCTTCTCAGAGAGCTTCTGACACTGTTTGAACACTGTATGTTAAGGGCCTGAGAATAGCAGATGGACATGAAGGAAGGAGCCTCAAGAGCATTCGGCTCCTGACAGGCCCCCAGTGTATGAGGAGGCTCTTGGCCCTCATATGACTGTTGAACTGGGGCGGGGGACTGTTATGTAGGGACACTCCACTCCAGAGGAGTGGGATGGAAGGGTTAGGGGGTAGAGGGTGAGAGGACAGGACTGGGAGGGGTTGAAAGAGGACACTGTGATGGAGATGTAATCTGAAGTAATAAATAAACATTAAAAAATAATGAAATAAGCCGGGCAGTGGTGGCGCACGCCTTTAATCCCAGCACTTGGGAGGCAGAGGCAGGCGGATCTTTGCGAGTTCGAGGCCAGCCTGGTCTACAAATTGAGTCCAGGACAGCCAGGGCTACACAGAGAAACCCTGTCTCGAAAAACCAAAAAAAAAAAATAATAATAATGAAATAATAAGAAAAAAATTGTTTTCAGCTATGCATAGTGGGGCATGCCTTTAATTCCAGCATTAGGAGGAAGAGGCAACTAGATATCTGTGAGTTTAAGGCCAGCCTGGTCTACATAGTGAGTTCTGGACTAGCCAATGAGACTCTTTTTTTTTGTTGTTGTTTTTGTTTTTGTTTTTGTTTTTGTTTTTTTTTTTCGAGACAGGGTTTCTCTGTGTAGCTCTGGCTTTCCTGGACTTGCTTTGTAGACCAGGCTGGCCTCGAACTCACAGAGATCCGCCTGCCTCTGCCTCCCAAGTGCTGGGATTAAAGGCGTGCGCCACCACCGCCCGGCTGAGACTCTTTTAATATATATATCATATATATAGTAAGTTCCAGGTCAATATATATAGAATATATATATATATATATATTCTATAAATAACAAAATGCATGAAACATAAAATCGGAAGCAGCAGGACATGGCTTGTGATTTTTTTTTTTTTTTGGTTTTTTCGAGACAGGGTTTCTCTGTGTAGCCCTGGCTGTCCTGGACTCACTTTGTAGACCAGGCTGGCCTCGAACTCACAAAGATCCACCTGCCTCTGCCTCCCAAGTGCTGGGATTAAAGGCGTGCACCACCATGCCCGGCCATTACAGACAGCTGTGAACTGCCATGTGGGTGCTGGGATTTGAACCCGGGTCCTTTGGAAGACCATTTCGAAGAGCAGTCAGTGCTCTTAACCACTGAGCCATCTCTCCAGCCCCAGCTTGTGATCTTTTAAAGTTAATTTATTATCAGTGTGTGTGTGCATGCATTTTTACCACAGCTCACCACCTATGGAGATCAGAGGACAACCTTATAGAGCTGGTTCTCTCTGTTCACTTTTATGTGGGTTCTAGGAGTTTGGACATAGGCCCCCAGGCTTTCACAGCAAGCACCTTTATCCCCTGAGTGGCTCGGCTTGTCATTTTAAGCATGTCTGTAGAAGTGAAAGAAAAGCTGTTTACATGTGGACTAGCCCAGTGGGCAGGGAAGAAAGATGAGAGAAATTGGCCATGCTAGGTAGTTTGTGAAGTTTCTTAGTTTTTTTTCCTGAAGTTATTTTATTTTTAATTTAGTGTTTACTTTTACTAAATATCTGTGCGTGTAAATGCCACATGAGTGGAAATGCCTCCGGAAGCGGGAAGGTGTCATCAGATCCCCCTGGAGCTGAAGTTACAGGCATTTGTGAACCACCTGGTGTGTGCTGGAAACCAGGCTTGGGTCAGCTACAGAGCAGCAAATGCTCTTGCACACTGACTCATATCTCCAGCCCCACCTTTGGTTGTTTTTGAGGCTAGGTCTCCTATAACCCAAGCTGGCTTCAAACTTGAACTCACTCTGTGCCTAAAGCTGGCCTTGAACTCTCCACCTCCCAAGTGCTGGGGTTTATAGGCATGCAACACTACCCTAGCAATCTTTCCTTTGGGTGTCCTATAACCTGATTCTTTTGTATCCTGTGTGTGTTCTCAGTCTTAGCACTAGGGTTGAATGGGAGAGTCTAGGTGCTTCCTTCTCACCGCTCTTTTTGTTGTATCATGTCTGGGCCTAGCCTCTTAGCCTTCTTTGTCTTTGAAGCCTGAAGAGTCATATTTTTCCATCTCTTACAATAGCCCCTGAGGCCTTTGCTGCCCTTCTCTGGCTCTCCTATGTCTCCTTTGAGTCTCTGGGGATTCAGAATGGAACTGTACAAGTACTCCAGCTTCGGCTGCATCGTTGCTCTCTGCAAGGGGATAATTCGAGTTCTTTTGTTTCCAAGAAACCTTCGCAAAGGTCCTTGGCAGCTGCTATTGCATTTTGGCTGTGGCAGCTTAAGTTGGTGTCTTCTGGGAGCACTAGTCCTCCCTGCGCTCTCCTGGTCCTCTGGCTAGTAGTTCCTTGCCCACAGCTATCATTTAATGAGCAGAGTTAGGATCACTTTCCCTCAAATGGAAAACTGTAACAGAAGCTTATCTACCTACCTGCCTTTTATTAATTTATTTTTCAGTCAGATCACAGTGTTCCTTTTGACCTAGAGTGATTTGGGGGTAGTGTGAAATTGAGCATTTAATCAGTACATGCTTCCTTGTACAATTTTGTTGTTTGTTTTTTGTTTTTCAAGGTAGGGTTTCTCTGTGTAGCCTTGGCTGGCCTCAAACTCACAGAGATCTGCCTGCCTCTGCCTCCTGAGAGCTGAGATTAAAGGCATGTGCCATCACTGCCCAGTTTCCTTATACAAGGATTTCTAACAGAGATCAGTTCTGCCACCTCACACTTAGGCATTTTTCCACATACTGTATGTGTTTCCTTACCCTAAACCACTTCCCTTTCTCCACCCCCACATCCCCACGCAATGTAGAATAACCACTGATGTACATACAACCTTCTTGGCGGGGGGTTGGGGAGCGTATTTTAACATCTAAAGTTCTAGCCAGTGGCTTCCCTAATGGTGCATTAATTTTGTCCCAGTTTGAAAGAACTCTGATTAGTCAAGTCTAATCTTCTGTTATGGAAAACATGTTGCTTTTTCTGTAGCTGGTCCTGTTTCCTGAAGTCCTCAATACAGGGACACATAAGTCATCTGGGGACTCAGGAAATCCCAGATTTGTGTGCGCGCGCGCTCGCGTGCATGTGTGTGTGTGTGTGTGTGTGTGTGTGTGTGTGTGTGTGTGTGTGCACGCAAGACTCGACAGCTCATGTGTGCCTGTGGAAACCAGAAGAGACAGTTCTCCTCTACCACGTTCCACCTTATTTTTGCAGACAAGGTCTCTCAGTGAACCCAGATTGGCTGGCCGGGAAGCCCCAGGAACCTTCCTGTCTCTGTCCCCCACCCCCAGCACTGTTGCTCTGAACTCAGGCTTCTAAGTTTACACAGTCAGGCATTTTTACCCACAAAGCCATGTCCCCAGACCCAGAAAATGCAGATTGTGATTCACAGAGTCTGGGTGGCTTGTTATGGTCCCAGGTGATTCCTATATTCGGCAAAATTTGAGAAGTATCGTCTTCTTGTTAAGAGGCAAAGAGTAAAGGAGATAGAATTGTGTAAAGTGCTAAGGGAAATATGAAGACCTGGGGCAGGAATGGACAGACATGGAGACTGGACCAAATGCCAGGCCCTTTGAGGACTTGTCCAGGCGTGCTGTTATCAGGGCTTTATTTTACATGTATCCTACCACTTTGCTGTGTTTCCTGGATGCTGAGACCCCCAGTGACAGGGAGCACGAGTTGATGGATGGAAGAAGCTGGTGTGGCGTCCAGTAAAAAGGCTCGGGACCTGCCTTGGGATGAGCCCAAGATTCTGTTCTTTTCCTCAAATACTCAATAGCCCTGCGTTATGTCAAGGGCTGTGCTGGGACCCTGACATAGGAGTGAGGCACAATTCCTGCCTTGTTGGAGCCGACAGGGGTGAGACAGAGAATGGTTCTAGAATGGGGAAACCGTAGGAAGGTGCCCTGGTTATGGAGGAGGTCTGAACGAGCAGCTTTGCAGGGATCGACGACATTTTCCTAAGCTGTTCCTGCTAGGTCCTGCAGGATGAGTAGCACTTTCCCAGGTAGCTGTGGAATGGGAAGAAGACAACGTCAGATTTCCTCCTGTGGGGAGTAGAGGCCCAGTGGATAATTAGAGCAGAGGAGAAATTGGTTAAACTTGTGTTTTTGGAGGATGGATAGAAGAGGAAACTGAGGAAGTAGAAGCCTATGGGTGGCTCAGGTGAGTCTTCGAGATTTCAGTGAGGTCAGTGGGCATCAGTAAGGACAAAAAAGAGACAGTGATGTAAACTGCACTGAGAAGCATATGACAGTGGCATATAATGACTGGCCATTCATGGGGTGACTGAGGTGCAAGGCTGTGTTGAGACAAGGTGCCAAGGGCACCAAATTTCAGGGTTATACAAGTCATAACCTTGAACTGAGAGGGCTCAGGATGAGCCGAGTCTGTGAGGTAGTGGTGGGCTGGATGGTAAGACCACCATCCAGGAGTGCTGAGGGCTGTGGAGAGGTATCAGGATAGCCAGTTCCTCCACAGCCCCTTGCCCTCTCCTCTGTCTTTGGGAATGCTTGGGTCCGATGTGAGGCTTCTGCCACAGAAACTGGCTCAGTGTCTACTGCCATATTGCACAAGCCAGCCTCTGACCTCCTCACAGCATTTTTTTTTTTTTTTTTTTGGTTTTTTGGAACAGGGTTTCTCTGTTTAACAGCTCTGGCTGTCCTGGACTCGCTTTGTAGACCAGGCTGGCCTCGAACTCGCAAAGATCCGCCTGCCTCTGCCTCCCAAGTGCTGGGATTAAAGGCGTGCGCCACCACCGCCCGGCCCTCACAGCATTCTTTAACCCCCGTCCTGCTCTGTCCCCAGTGATGTGAGGTTCACAGGTGGCTGCCCACATCCCTGGCCTGGCAGCACCCCCAGCTCTCAGAGCCCTCAGACATGTTAGCCGGTTCCACTGGGGAAAATCCCAGTGGGGAGACAGCCAATTTCTTCAGTGACTCAAGGTGATGTCAACCTTCCAGGAGGCCAGTGGTAAGATTAGAGGGCAGTTGGCTGCCCTAGGAAAGTGCACTCTTCTTAGCAATAATGAGTGCATTTTATGGAGTCAAACTTTATACAAATCCATTTCGTGACAGCCCCTGGTTCCAGAAGCACCTACTGAAGGCCCTGATGGGGTGGGAGCTTTCGCACAGCACGGAGCTCTCAGTGAGGCTGGGCATGGCAGCATGCGGATCTCTCTTCTCTCTGCTTAATTTCTGCTGGTGGTCCAAGACTAGTTATCCTGTCTGAGACATTCCCTCTGTTGAGGGTTCTATTCAGTGCCTGACGTTGCGCTGCCTGGTTTATGAGCCATCCGGAAATGAGTGATCTAACCCTGCAGATGTGAGGACTGAGGGGCTGACTGGGGGGGCCCAAGCTTAGTGGGCAGAACCGGCATGCAGCCTCTGGGGACTCATTTCGTCCCCTCTCGCTGTGGGAATCTCTCTCTTGGGTTGTTCTGATAGCCTCAGCAGCCCGAGATTAGACCAAGATTTCCTGCTACCCCAGTGATGAGCTGTCTTCCTCATCAGGACTGGAATCAGGAACCAGTCAGTGCAGAGCTGGGCTGCCCAGCAACCACCATCTCTCCTCCTGCTGCTGCATGCCATCTGGGACTTGGTTGCCAAGAATAGATTGCCGCCCACAGGCATGGTGACCCAGCTGCTCCTTCGTACCCATAGCAAAGAGATCAGGTGCCCTGTGTTCCCGAAGGGGTTCCCTCTTTTTTCATCCTTAAGGATCCTATCCACAATGGAAGCTTTGTGCTACAGCTCTAAGGGCTGGAGGGGAAAACTCCATTCCCACAAATGGCTACAAGGCTCTGACCGGATATGGCTTGTGTCTGCTCCTAGAAGGATCACAGGGAAAAAGAAACAGAATCTCTGCTCTGTGGTCCTGCTGGGAGTGGACTTCTGGGGTGTAAGCAGGAGGGGCAGGAGGTCAAGGTTTTATCCTTGGGTACATTACATAAGGGAAGGAGGGAGGAAGGAAAGAAAGTAGAGACTTTTTGTTTTTGTTTTACAAGGGAGGATTTTCCCTGTGTAGCCCTGGCTATCCTTAGAACTCACTCTGTAGACCTGTAGACCAGGCTGGCCTCGAACTCACAGAGGTCTGCCTGCCTCTGCCTCCCGAGTGCTGGGATTAAAGGTGTGCGCCACCACAACCCTGCTGAGGGAGGGAGAGAGAGAGAGAGAGAGAGAGAGAGAGAGAGAGAGAGAGAGAGACTCTTAAGCTGTCAACAGTTGTGATGACACATAACTGCAATCCCAGCACTCAGATGGCAGAAACAGGAGGATTGACACAAGTTCCAGGCTAGCCAACACTACATAGAGAGATCCTTTCTCAAAAAAAAAAAAAAACAAAACCCAACCAAACCAATAAAACTATGTTCTAGAGCCTGTTTGCAATCCTAGCATCCTCCACTGCATAGATGGTTCAAGCTTCGTCTGCACTACATGAGACCCTGTGACCAACAGACACAAAATCCAAAATTGGGGTGCCATGGAGCTTCTCCAGTCCCATCTCTGAACCCCCTTGTGTCCTCAGGCCATGGAAAGCAAGCTGCTCATTGGGGGTAGGAACATCATGGATCACACCAATGAGCAACAGAAGATGCTGGAACTGAGACGGCAGGAGATTGCGGAACAGGTAAGGCTAGGCCTCGGGCTCCCCAAGGCATGTGGCCGTGGGGTCATGTGTGGGGCAGGCTGGGTCTGTAAGCGCTGATGGACTGGGAATCTTGGAATTAGTGCTAAGTCGCTTGGGTCTGCCAGCTCAGGGTCTCCTCTGTGGGTGAGAGGATGGTGGTTTTCCATGCAGTTAGCCTCCACGAGAACTCCTGGGGCCTTCCTCAGGGCTGAGTTCATTGCAAACTGTACGGCTGCTTCATATGTCATCACATAAGTTACCAATCAGCTATGATGCTACAGGTAACATCCCCAGGGTAAGCCAGCTCTTAGGTCTGGGACCTCCATGCACCCAGGGCCACAGCTGACAAGAGTTGTGTTCACAGGATCTAAGAAGAGAGCTCTGTGTCTTGTGTTCCACTTGGAATTGTGAGGAATGGTGGACATGAGCCATGGGGTGCCCCAGATACCCTGGACCATGGTAAAGCCAGGTGCTACGACAGGCAAAGTGAGCCAGGCCTGTGTGCTCCTTTAACCCTCTTCTTGCGGACCATGCTTTTCTGTTGTGATCCCCTTGCCATGCCTTGCCCTAGAAACGCCGTGAGCGGGAAATGCAGCAGGAGATGCTGCTTCGAGATGAAGAGACCATGGAGTTGCGTGGCACCTACTCATCCCTGCAGCAGGAGGTGGAAGTCAAAACCAAGAAACTCAAGAAGGTGGGACTGGAGGCAGCATAAACAAGGCTCTGTCTAAGAATCCCTGCCCAAAGAGGGCACCTAAAGGGCCCCTCCCCAATGTTCAACCCCTGAGCTATGCTGCCTGGGCTGTGGGGTTGGGGACAGCCAGGAGGCAGGCATCTGGTGACAGGGTGGTCATCCTTATGGCCCTGGCTAACTTCTCTACTTTGGAAGTCACCAGTGAATCGCAGTTTTGGTAGCTGGGTCAGGGAATGTGATGTGGCTAAGGAGACTCATATCCAGAGAGGCAAAAAGGCCCTCCACACCACACCACGGGATAAGAACATGGTCACCTGCAAAAATCATGAAAAGATGTGACCTGAGATGAGGGTCTAGGGTATGAAATTCCAGAGTGGACTCAGGGAAGAGCCAGGGCAGTCTCCAGGATATTGTTGTGGCCACCTCAGAGCTGCCCAGTCCCAGTAGCAGTTCCTAGGGCATCACTCGGCCTGTTAGGAGGGAACCAGGAAAGCCATTGCCCTCTCATGCCCTCACTTTTGGGTACTCATAAAGTGGTGGGAGTGGAGTGGGTTACCTTCCCAACCCACTCAGCCTCCACCAGCAACCCTGGATCTCCAAAATGAGACATGGATCCTGGCTCCACATTCTTTTTTTTTTTTTTTTTTTTTTTTTGAGGCAGGGTCTCACTGTGTAGCTCTGGCTGGCCTGGAACTCACAGATACTCACCTGCCTCTGCCTCCTGAGTGCTGGCTCCACTCTACTGTCGATCAGTTAGGACCTTTCATTTGGTCAATGTCTCACGTTCCTCACCTGTAAAGAGAGGATGTTAGGCTCAGATTTCCCTCAGTTCTCTTTCAGTATGAACACTCCATGATACGCAACAGAGGGAATGGGTAACAGCTGAGGGTTTTAGCAGGCAGAAGGGATGGAACCTCAGGGAGGACAAAGGCAGCCCTCGCAAGAGCCCACCCTGATTCATAGGGATGGGCAGCCATTCTGAGCTCAGAGCAGGATCCCCAGCCTCATCCTGGGCTGAGCCTGCCGCCCTCAAATCCCGGGTTAGCTGACTGGGGCTTCACTGAGCGGCCCCTGAGCCACACTTGTGCATGTACAGCTCTATGCCAAGCTACAGGCGGTGAAGGCTGAGATCCAGGACCAACATGAGGAGTATATCCGCGTGCGGCAGGACCTGGAGGAGGCGCAGAATGAGCAGACCCGGGAACTCAAGCTCAAGTAGGGCTGGCTCCTCTTCCGGCTCTGGGTCCCCATAGACTCCCCAATGCCTCAGGGCCTCTGTGAGAGAATCTTCTGAAAGCCATATTTTGACTGTCTACTCCCCCACCTACGTGTCCATTTGTTTTCTTTGTTTGGGTTTCTGAGGTTTTTTGTTTTTAAAGACAAGGTCCTACCCTATAGCCCAAGCTGTCCTGGAGCTTTCAGCTGTCCTCCTGCCTCAGCTTCCCAGTTACTGGGTTAACAGATGTAGGCCACCCTGCCCAGCTTGTATGTCTTTGTCATTTTGTGCCATCGGGTGTGTATATGTATATATGTCCACACCTGTGGTTAGCATGTGGGGGCCAGGAATTGGCAGTGCGGAGTTTTTCTCTCATTACCCACCTTGCTTTTTTGAGACTAGGTCTGAACCCAGAGCTCATGAGATAGGCCAGCTCTTAAGTTTGTTCTACTTCCTCAGCCTGGTTTGATGGCTCCGCCTCCCTCTGCCAAAGTGCATGCTGAGCGCTGGTGGAAAATAACCTTCAAGGCCCCAGGCCCACAATTTTTGCATTAGAAAGCAGTGATCTTTGGGGGTCTCTCCCTCCCTCTTCCCATTTCTGCCTTGTTCCTGCTCCCAGGTACCTCATCATTGAGAACTTCATCCCCCCCCGAGGAGAAGAACAAGATCATGAACCGCCTCTTCCTGGACTGTGAGGAGGAGCAATGGAAGTTCCAGCCACTGGTGCCCGCTGGAGTGTGAGTCCCTCCGGCCATTTGTCTAGGGACTTGCACACCTCTCCTGGGGTTGCGGGTGGCAAGGGGTTTGAGATTCTGCCTGCAGAAAGACAGGTGTTTGGAGCTTGGGGAGTGGATTAAAAGGTGGAGAATGGGTTTTGCCAGGATCTAACCTGTGTGGGGTCCCCATGAAGGAATGTGAAAGGACCCTGTAAGAGGAGGGGCAAAGGGGGAGTACCTCAGTCTCCAGTGTAATAACAGCTGGCTAGTTCTGCTGGCTACACGTTTGTGCTTTTATTGGTTGCCAGAGATAGCACCAATTGTTAATGTTTGCCCAGGTCTGCTGTGTGTCGGATCTGTGTAAGAATACAGGCAGAAGGTAACTCAGACGTGGTGTGAACCTATGGTCCGGAGGGAAAGACTGAGAAGTACCAGACCCGGGTTCTATAGAGGCCTGACCTACTCTTATGTCTTCTCAGCTCTGTGATTCAGCAATTCCACCTGTTTCTACCAGGAGCCCTTAGGTGGGCTGTGTCAGTTAGCTGGGTGTGCAGCGCCCTCTGCTGGTCGCCACATAGAATGAGGTGGAATATTCAAACCTGACAAGAGTACCTCACCCAGCTGGACCAAATGTGTATACAGCTAAGGAGGGGCGGCACTTCTCTGGACATTCTTTACGCTCTGTATCCTAGGGATGCTACTGGCACAGCAGGGCAGGACCCTCCCCAGAGCTGAGGTGGAAGCTAGTATGAGGTCCATAGTGTCTCAGTGCATTGCATGCCTGTTTAATCTACCTGCTTTCTGAAAGGGTGACCCCACCCACCTGGATGTGATACAAATTGGAAAGAGCAAATCTATGAGTAATGGCTTTTCAGTGTTGGCGTTTTGCACTTAAAAACCACCTTTTTGGGACAGGTGTGGTAGCATACACTTTTTTGTTTGTTTGTTTTTGTTTTTCAAGACAGGGTTTCTCTGTGTGTAGCTTTGGCTATCCTGAAACTCACTCTGTAGACCAGGCTGGCCTCAAACTCACAGAGTGCTGGGATTAAAGGTGTGCGTAATCCCAGCACCGGGGAAGCAGAGGCAGGATCTCTGTTAGTTCAAGGACAGCCTGGTTTACTTAGCAAGTCCCAGGCCAGCCCAGGGCTATAGGGAAATCCTATCTTAAAAGGAAAAAAACAAAACATTGTCTTCCCACAGCAGTACAATGATCACTTTTAGGAAGTTTCATACTGACAGAATTCTATTATATAGGTTATATTCAATTTTTCCAGTCCCTCATTATGTAATTTATGGACGTTTCCCTCTCTCCTTACCCCAGGTCATTATTATATTTAATCTGTTTAGTGTTCTTCAATCTGGAACTGAGAAGGGATATTTGCTCTGTTTTATTTTTTTGAGACAAGAATCATGCAATGTAGCCAAGGCTGGCCTGAAACTCATTGCACAACTCGGGCTGGCTTTGAACTCCTGAGTTCAGTCCTCCTGCCTCATGAGTGTTGGGATCACTTGTATGTGTGTGACATATGCCCTGTTTAATCGAGGGAAGGGGACAAGTGAGAACAGTATGACATATATGTGTGACAATGCCATAATGAAACCCAATCCTTTATATTCTAACTTAATTTTATTTTAAAACATAGTTTATTTTTATTTTATTTTTTAAAGATTTATTTATTTATTTTGATGTATATGAGTTCTCTATCTGCCTGTGCACCTGCAACCAGAAGAGGGCATCAGATCACATTATACTTGGTTGTGAGCTACCATGTGGTTGTTGGGAATTGAACTCAGGACCTCTGGAAGAGCAGTCAGTGCTCTTAACCTCTGAGCCATCTCTCCAGCCCCCTATTTTTATTTTTTAATGCCAGCTAATCACTTGGCTTCCTTTTTAAACTTTCTAAAAATTTTAATTACATTTAATTGTGTGTTGGGGGTAGGTGCACATGACACAGCATTCATTTGGATGTCAGGGTCAGCTCACAAATGTTGACTCTCTCTCTGCTGTGTGAGCTCCAGGGATTGAACTCAGGTTGCCAGCCCAGGCACAGATGCATCTGCTGAGCAGCTCACCAGCCCAAACGTATTATCACTGTGCATGGATGAGTGTGTGTGTGATTTGTGTGTGACCACACATGTGCCATAGCGTATATCTGGAATCTAGATGCTAATTTTGTGGAATTCATTCCTTTGTTTTGTTTTGGGGACAGGTTTCTCTGTGTAGCCCTGCCTGTCCTGGAACTCACTTTGTAGACCAGGCTGACCTCAAACTCAGAGATCCACCTGCCTCTTTCTCCTGTGTGCTGGGATTAAAGGTGTACGCCAACACTGCCTGGCCAGTGGAGTTGGTTCTTTTTTTTTTTTTTTTTTTTGGTTTTTCGAGACAGGGTTTCTCTGTATAACAGCTCTGGCTGTCCTAGACTCACTTTGTAGACCAGGCTGGCCTCGAACTCACAGAAATCCGCCTACCTCTGCCTCCCAAGTGCTGGGATTAAAGGCGTGCGCCACCAACGCCCGGCTATGGAGTTGGTTCTTTACATTGTTTCTAGGGATCTAGTCACAAGGCTTTCATGGTAAGTGCCTTTACCATTGAACCATCTCACTGACCCCACTTCAGATAGCAGGCTCAGTGGATAAGGGTGCTTGCAGCCAAGCCTGACAACCTGAGTTCAATCCTCAGGACCCAGATGGTGGAGGGAGAGAACCAACTCCCACAAGTTGTCCTCATGTTTGCTAGGCAAACTGTTTAGCACTTGCTCCAGCCCTTTGTTTTCTTTCTTTCTTTCTTTCTTTCTTTCTTTCTTTCTTTCTTTCTTTCTTTCTTTCTTTCTTCCTTTCTTTCTTTCTCTCTCTCTTTCTTTCTTTCCTTCCTCCTTCCTTCCTTTCTTTTTCTTTCCTCCCTCCCTCCTTCCTTCCTTTCTTTCTTTTTCTTTCCTCCCTCCCTTCCTTCTTTTCCTCCCTCCTTCCCTCCCTTCCTCCTTTCCTCCCTCCCTCCTTCTTTTCCTCCCTCCTTCCCTCCCTCCCTCCTTTCCTCCCTCCCTCCTTCCCTCCCTCCCTCTTTCCCTCCTTCCCTCCTTCCCTCCTTTCTTTCTTTCTTTCTTTCTTTCCTTCCTTCCTTCCTTCCTTCCTTCCTTTCTTTCTTTCTTTCTTTCTTTCTTTCCTCTCTGTGTATTGTCCTGGACTCACTTTGTAGACCAGACTAGTCTTGAACTCACAGAGATCTCCCTCTGCCTCCTGAGTGCTGGGATTAAAGGCGTGTAGGCCCTAGGAGACAATTCTTAAAAATTATTTTTCTTTCTTTAGTTTAAGTTAATTTTATGTGTGTGAGCATTTTGCCTGCCTGTATGTCTGTGCATCATATGCTTTCTTGGTAGCTACAAGGCCAGAAGAGGGCGTAGGATCCCCTGGGAGCCACTGTGTTGTTGCTACAACTCCAGTCTGGGTCCTCTGGAGGAGCAGTGGCCATTGTTCTTAACCACTAAGCTGTCTTTCCAATCCCCCTTTCTTGTTTCTTTGCTTCTTTTTAAATTTGACAGCAGTTGGTAGTTAGAATAAAGACAAAACAGTTCCTCACCACAATCCCAGTTGTGATTGTGAGGCTGCAGAGAAATCCAGAGGGTGGGCTGATGGCGTACGGGAGTAGCAACTACCTCCCTGTCTCCCAGATCCATCCCACTATCTCTGCTTTCACCACTGTAGGTTGGGGGCAAGAAAGGCCTTGGATGTGATTTTTCCTCTCAGGTGCTTTGGAAGCTGAGGCTGTGAAGGAGCCTCCCTCCTTTCCTTCCCAGTCAGCTCCTACAACTCACTAAACAGGACTCAAGCAGGGCTGACAAAAGCCCTGTGTCCCTCCCAGTGTATGCAGATCATCAGAGCATTGTTCTATGGCTCAGCTCAAGTGTGGGCTGTTTTGCTTTGCTGAGGCCTGTGGCATTCTGGGATAAGAACACTGAAGACTGCACAGAGTGGAAAGACATTGTTCAGAACAAATCACCTAAGGTCATGCTGTCCCTTAGGAAAGCTTTTGTTAGAAGCAGCTTCCCTCCCTTGACTACAGCCACAAGAATCACCCCACCCAGGCCCCTCTCCAAAGCAAGGAGTCATTGTTACCTTGGGACAATGTTTGGACATGCCTGTGTCAGCTTATTTGGGAAATCTGTCACTTCCTCCCTTTTCCCCTTTCTGTCTCTTTCGCCTTCATAGCTTTGGTTAAAGTTGCCTTGAAAACAAGTTTTTGCAGACTATGTCAATTTATAAGCATATCTTTAAAACTTCTCATAAAAATTTTATTTTTTAGCCGGGCGGTGGTGGCGCACGCCTTTAATCCCAGCACTTGGGAGGCAGAGGCAGGCGGATCTCTGTGAGTTCGAGGCCAGCCTGGTCTACAAAAGTGAGTCCAGGACAGCCAAGGATACACAGAGAAACCCTGTCTCGAAAAACCAAAAAAAAAAAAAAAATTTTATTTTTAGGGCTGGAGGTATACCTCCAGTGAGAGGGGAGTTACCTAACATGTATGAGGCCCTGAGTTCAATTTTATTACAAAACAAAAAACAAACAAACAAAACCTTAAGTTTTAATCGTTTTATAGAAAAAGTATCTTCGCTGGGCCTAGTGGCACACGCCTTTAATCCCAGCACTCGGGAGGCAGAGGCAGGCAGATCTCTGTGAGTTCAAGGCCAGCCTGGTCTACAAAGGGAGTCCACGACAGCCAGGGTTACACAGAGAAACCCTGTCTTGAAAAACCAAAAAAAAAAAGAAAAAAGAAAAGAAAGAAAAAGTATCTTCTAAGGGTTATATATTTGGCACTGACCCATAGCTCCTAGTTTACAGTCCACTGAGCACTTTGGCCTCTCCAAGCCCAGCCATAATAGATTCTTTGTAAAATCATCATGGTACAGTTGAAAGACCCTGGACTTGGTTTGAAAACATGCTGAATTTAGGGGTCTAGAGAGACAGCTCAGCAAGCAAAGGTACTTGCTACTAAAGGACAAGAGTTCAGCCCCAGGAACCCACATGGCAGAAAGAGAAAACCAACTCCCACAAATTCTCCTCTGAGGCCGGGCGTGGTGGCGCACGCCTTTAATCCCAGCACTTGGGAGGCAGAGGCAGGCGGATCATTGTGAGTTCGAGGCCAGCCTGGTCTACAAAGCGAGTCCAGGACAGCCAGGGCTACACAGAGAAACCCTGTCTCGAAAAACCAAAAAAAAAAAAAAAATTCTCCTCTGACCTCAAGGTGAATGACTTGACACATTTGCTCATGTGCTAACAGGATGGTCAGGAGTTGAAGGGCATCTTCAGTTAATCAGGAATCTGAGACCAATCTGGGACTCAGGAGATTCTCAAACATAACCTATCACCCCAAAATCTAGACCAAATAAAAGTTGGGTCTAAATGTAAAAAGCCTAAACAAAAGCAGCAAAGAATGACACTTCTTTTTTTTTTTTTTTTTTTTTTTTGAGACAGGGTTTCTCTGTGTAGCCCTGGCTGTCCTGGACTCACTTTGTAGACCAGGCTGGCCTCGAACTCACAAAGATCCGCCTGCCTCTGCCTCCCAAGTGCTGGGATTAAAGGCGTGCGCCACCACCGCCCGGCTAGAATGACACTTCTTGGGGACAGAAGCAGCCTTTACTTTGGAGTCTTCATCAATATGATATGAATGTTTGTTGACTGGCTCCCCGATGGCTAGGTCAGGCTGGAACCTTCCACACATGGTCTCATGTCAACTCAACAGTCCTGCACCACACACATTACTATCTCCACTTTACTGGTTGTAAGTCAGGTTCGGCCTGGCTGTGGTGGTGCACACCTTTAGTCCCAGCACTTAGGAGGCAGAGGAAGGTGGAGTTTGGGGCCAGCCTGAGCAATATAGTAAGACTGGTTTGTTTTGTTTTTAAGACTTATTTATTATGTATACAGTGTTCTGTCTGCAGTTATGCCTTCAGGCCAGAAGAGGGCACCAGATCTCAATATAGATGGTTATGAGCCACCATGTGGTTGCTGGGAATTGAACTTAGGACTTCTGGAAGAGCAGCCAGTGCTCTTAATCTCTGAGCCAAATCTCCAGCTCCTGTAAGACTGTTTTTTTTTTTTTTTTTTTTTTTGTTTGTTTGTTTGGTTGGTTGGTTGGGGTTTTGTTTTTGTTTTTGTTTTTTGAGACAGGGTTTCTCTGTGTAATAGCTCTGGCTGTCCTGGACTTGCTTTGTAGACCAGGCTGGCCTCAAACTTGAACACACAGAGATCCGCCTGCCTCTGCCTCCCAAGTGCTGGGATTAAAGGCCTGCGCCACTATGCCTGGCAAATTTTTTTTTTTTTTTTTTGGTTTTTCGAGACAGGGTCTCTCTGGGTATCCTTGGCTGTCCTGGACTCACTTTGTAGACCAGGTTGGCCTTGAACTCAGAGATCTACCTGCTTCTGCCTCCCGAGTGCTGGGACTAAAGGCATGTGCCACCATGCCCGGCCGTAAGACTGGTTTTTAAAACTAAGTCAAACCAGACCACTTTGTCATGTGGCAAAGTGGGACCAAATTTCAGAATTAAAAAAAAATTATATATATATATATATTACATTTTATTTATTATGTGTGCACCACAAATGCTAAGAGGATAGGCTTGTACCACCATGCCTGGTTTGTACAGTGTTTAGAATCAAACCCAGGATTTCACACATGCTCAGTAAACTCTGTTCCACCTAAACTATATTCCCAGCCTGTGCCCTGAACTTTGCTTTCACATCTTTGAGACAGGGTCTCCTGTAGCCCAGGCTAGCCTTAGACTTACTTTGTAGCCGAGGATGACCTTGACCTCCTCATCTTCCTGCTTCTGTCTCTCACACTCCAGGACACGAGCCTGAGCTATCATACCTGGCTCTGGACTCCAGTTTCATGAAAGCACTCCTTCTTCCTCAAAGGAAGGAAGAAAATTAAACTGGGTTTGTTGCAGAGGCAACTTTTTAAATGTTTCTTAATGGTTTTTTGTTGTTCTTTTTTGGTTTTGGTTTTTTGAGACAGGGTTTCTCTGTGTAGCCCTGGCTGTCCTGGACTCACTCTGTAGACCAGGCTGGCCTCGAACTCACAGAGATTCACCTGCCTCTGCTTCCTGAGTTCTGATTTTTTTTTTTCAATCTTTTAAGAGCATTCCTCAGGTCGTACAGCTCTCAGCTGTAATCCTAGCACTCAGGAGACTGAGATTTGCCTCATGTTCGAGTTTAGCCTGGGCTGCATTGCAAATTCCAGGCCAGCCTGGGCTACATTAAGACTCTGTCTCAAGCCGGGCGGTGGTGGCGCACGCCTTTAATCCCAGCACTTGGGAGGCAGAGGCAGGCGGATCACTGTGAGTTCGAGGCCAGCCTGGTCTACAAAGTGAGGACAGCCAAGGATACACAGAGAAACCCTGTCTCGAAAAACCAAAAAAAAAAAAAAAAGACTCTGTCTCAAAAAAGTATATATGTGATAGGAGTGGGTGGTGAGATGGCTCAGCTTCTGGAGGCACTTGCTAGTGAGCCTGATGGCTGGAAAGGATCCTTGGGACCACACTGTGGGAGGAGAGACTCCCTTCCACACTGTGTCCTCTGACTCCACACTGGTGCCCTGGTACCTGTGCTCTTACCCACAAATACATAAAGTATTTTTAAAATAATTTAAAGCTATCAGGCCTTTAATCCCAGCACTTGGGAGGCAGAGGGAGGCAGATCTCTGTGAGTTCAAGGCTAACCTAGTCTAAGAGGGAGTTCCAGGATAGTCATGGCTACACAGAAAAACCCTGGCTACACAGAAAAACCCTGTCTTAAAAAACAAATAAACAAACAAAAATTTTGGGGAGTTTTCAAGGCAGGGTTTCTCTGTGTAACACAGCTCTGTGTGTCCTGGACTCTCTTTGTAGACCAGGCTGGCCTTGAACTCACAGAGATCCACCTGCCTCTACCTCCCGAGTGCTGGGATTAAAGGCGTGCGCCACCACACCCAGCTTCCGTGCACCAAACAAAATTTGTTAAGAAAGCTTCACAGACTTCTGAGAATTGGGAGGAAGAGGAAGACAGTGAAGGTGTAGGTATGCAGGGCAGTGGAGTGAGACGGACAGGTGAGCTGTGGAGAAAATGTGACTAGATCACAGAAGAGTCCCATTTGTTGCTCTGGGTGTGTATGGAAGACCAGTGATGAGCACACCCAATGATGTTGGACGGTTGTTTTCAGAGTAAGCGAAGAAAGGGGTAGCAGAGAGCTGGAGTCAGTCAAAAGTGTATACGGCTCTTAGAGAGAGTCTGGGTTTGAGTCCCACACCTACATGAGGCAATTTACAATTGCCTGTCTGTAATTCCAACTGCAGGGACACACACACACATACATAGTACATACATATAATTTAAATCTTTAAGAGGAAAGAGAATGGAGTGATTAGTGATTAGAAAAAGTGTGGATAATAAAAATAGGGTCAACCTTTAACATGGAGCTCACAGTTAAGTTTCCATTTTATTAATATTTTTTATTCACTTTAATTTTACTTTATGTGTATCAGTGTTTTGCCTGCATGAATGTCCATACCACTTGCATGCCTGCTGCCCACAGAGGCTACAAAAATGACATCGGATTCCCTGGAATTGAAGTTACCAACTGTTGTGAGCTCCCATGTGGGTGCTGAGAATCAAACCTGGGTCCTCTAGAAGAGCAGTGAGTGGTCTTAGCCAGAGCCATCTCTCCGGCCCCTCCACTGTTAATTTTAAAGCCAGGTTTTCATGTACCTGAGACTGGCTAGTGGGCCTTGAACTTGTTATGTAGCCAAAGGTGACCTTAAGCTTCTTCCTGCCTCTGCCTCCTGAGTGTTGGTATTACAGGAGTGTTTCCCCGGGCCTGGTGCATGTGTGTGGTCCTGAGAATGGCACTTAGGACTTTGTACATGATAGGCAAGCATTCTACCAGCTGAGCTACAACCCCAGCCCCAGGGGTAGGTTTTTAATATTAAAGAGAAAGTTATGATGTCAGTCAGTTTTGAGGGTCCTAGGAACTTGGGATCTACTGAACATATTAACTGCGTCTCTTGGGGGCATGCATAACTACAGAGCCAGGCTCCAGCTCTGAGCTGTCAGCCACAACCTGCTTACTACACAGCGATCAACCCTGAAAGTAGGTCTAAGGCAGAAGAGGGAGTGGGATGACCAGTGTCCCAGTTACAGGCTTCCTTCCTCCAGCCCCTTCTTCCTCATGCGTGCCACCCAGAATAACCCTGGCAGCTTTATCGGGTCAGACTGCCAGTTCCCACTGACCCGCTGCTCTGCCCACTTAGCCCTGCTCCTCTATCCTATTCCTGGAGCCTGAGCTTCCAAAAGCTCTGTCTGTTCCCTGCATGTTCCACATGCACTCCCGAGACACTGTACAGTCATGAAAAGAGTGCCTGGGGAGGTTCAAATTTCTGGGCTTGCTAATTGTATGACTTTCTAAACCTGTGTCCGTTTCATCATACCTTAGGAGCATGTCAGGAAGTTCAAGGAGATCGGGAGTGTAACTTCTCATTGATAAATTATTTTTCTGACTTTCCCACTTTCTTCTCCAAGGGGTGATGATACAGTTCCACCAGAGTGCTGTGCAAGGCCTTCATTAAAGCTGCCTCTCTAGCTTCCTACAGCCCCTGGGAACCTTAGGAAATGGGGCTTTTAGAGCCTTCTTGTTCCTTGTTTTCATTTGTAAAGAGGCCCAATTGGGACCACTAAGTGGGGTCTGGCACTTTTTACTATGGTAAACTAAATTTCAAAACTAATTTCTCAGAGCTGGAGAGATGGCCGTGTCAGTAGTTCAGATCCTCAGCACCCATGTTAAAAAGCCAGGCATGGTAGTATATGCTTGTAATCCCACACCGGAGAGGCAGAAATAGGCTCCCAAGGGCTTGTTGGGCAGCCAGTCTAGCCTAATTGGGAAGCTCTAGGTCCAGAATTTGCCTCATAAAATAAGATGGAGGGTGTCTTGGGGTTTCTATTGCTGTGATGAAACACCATGACCAAAAAAGGCACGTTAGGAAGGAAAGGATTTTTTCTCAGCTCACACTTCCTGGTAACAGTCCATCTTTGAGGGAAGTCAGGTCAGGAACCTGGAGGCAGGAGCTGATGCAGAGGCCAGGGAGGGGTGCTGCTTACTGACTTGCTCTTCATGGCTTGCTCAGCCTGCTTTCTTATAGAACCCAGGACCAGCAGCCCACGGATGGCACCACCCACATGGTTTGGGCCCTCCCCTCATCAGTCACTAATTAAGAGAATGCCCTACAGGCTTGCCTACAGCCTGATCTTTTTTTTTTTTTTTTTTTTTTTTTTTTTTTTTTTTTTTTTTTTTTTTCTTGGTTTTTTCGAGACAGGGTTTCTCTGTGTAACAGCCCTGGCTGTCCTGGACTTGCTTTGTAGACCAGGCTGGCCTCGAACTCACAGAGATCCGCCTGCCTCTGCCTCCCAAGTGCTGGGATTAAAGGCGTGCGCCACCACGCCCGGCTACAGCCTGATCTTATGGAGGCATTTTCTCCATTGAGGATCCCCCCTCTCCAGTGACTCCAGCTTGGGTCAAGTTGACATAAAAGTAGCCAGCATAGAGAGTGACAGAGGAAAACATGTGGCCTCCACATATGTGCACACACATGCACAGATATGCATTTTCACCCCCTCACACACACACTCTGAACTGAGGGCAGCTTCTCATTCCTGCTGCAGAATGCAAATTAGCCTTGGGGTTCTGTAGGGCCAGCTTTATACAAGGACAGACGTTCTGTGTGCGAGCGGTTGTGGCTCCTTCCTGTCTCGTGCTGACCAATGTCACCTATTGAATTTTTCATTACTTATTGTATCATTTCTTGAATTAGCAGCTGGAGTTAATTCGAAACCCAGTTTTAGCCCTTGCAATGCACTGTGCTGTTTGTCTTTCTTGAATCCCAGCAGTTCTGAGGGGATGACATGTTGGAGGCCAGGGACAATAACCTACTTCCCAGGGTGACCTAGATGTAAGGGGACATGACAGCGTTCAAACCTAGCTCCTGACTCACTCCCAAACCTATGTTTAAAAATTGTATATCACTTTCTTTTCTTTGTTTGCTGCTCATTTGTTTTGAGTGATTCAAATAATACGTTATATTCATCCAGTTGCTGAGGGGAGAAGTCTGCGGTTGTGGACACGGTAGCTCATGCCTGAAAGACTGTGACAGGATGAGCAAGATTACAGGATGATGAAGAGTTTGTGGCCAGCTTGAGCTACATAGCGAGACACTGTATCACAAAAACAACCCAGGCTGAACGTGGCGGCTCATGCCTGGAACCCTGGAACTTGGGGGTAGAAGCAGGGTGATGAGGACATGAAGGCCCGCCATGGCGACATAAGACTGACTCAAAAAAGAAAAAGAAAAAGAAAGAGCCAGGCGTTGTGGGGCCGCCTTTAATCCCAGCACTCAGGAGGCAGAGGCAGGTGGATCTCTGTGAGTTCAAGGCCAACCTGGTCTACAAAGTGAGTCCAGGACAGCCAGAGATACAGAGAAACCCTGTCTCGAAAAAGAAAGAAAGAAAGAAAGAAAGAAAGAAAGAAAGAAAGAAAGAAAGAAGGAAAGAAAGAAAGAAAGAAAGAAAAACACCAGTGCTGGGGTTCCAGGCATTTGCAGGGACACCTGGTTTTTTACATGAGTGGTGAGACTGGAACTCTGGTCCTCGTGATTGGAGAACAAGTGCTCTTAACCACTGAGGCATCTCTCCAATCCTTCATCCTAGGAAATTTCTCTTGCCTGGCATGGTAGTGCACATCAGTCATCTCAGCACTCAGGAGGACAGAGGCAGGAGGATCAGAAGTTCAAGGCTATCCTTGGCTACACATCCAGTTTGAGACCAGCCTGAGCTATATAAAACTAAGTCTCTCCCAGCACTCAGGAGGCAGAGGAAGGTGGATCTCTGTGAGTTCAAGGCCAGCCTGGTCTACAGAGTGAGTTCCAGGAGAGCCAGTGTTGTTACACAGAGAAACCCTGTCTCGAAAAACCACACACACACACACACACACACACAGAAAAAAGAGATAGGGCACAGCTCAGTTGGGAGACTACTGCCTGTCATGCATGAAGGCCTGCATTTGGTCCTTAACACCACAGTGTACCTTGTGTATTACACTGATAGCCTCAGCACTCAGAAGAAGGAAGCTACAGCATCAAAAGTTCAGGGTCGGCCGATCAAGGTGGCACACGCCACTAGAGGGACAGAGGCGGGCAGATCTCTGTGAGTTCGAGGCCAGCCTGGTCTACAGAGTGAGTCCAGGACAGCCAGGGCTGTATATTACACAGAGGAACCCTGTCTCGAAAAACCAAAAGAAAAAAAAAAAGTTCAGGGTCATTCTCCGCTACATAGTAAGTTCCAGGTCACCCTCACCTAGGTGAGATTCAGTCTCAGTAAAACAAAACAATACAGAAATGGGTCATGTGTCCGATTTACAAAAAAGAATTTTTTTCTTTTGATTTTTCTTTTTTTTTTTTTTGGTTTTTTAAGACAGGGTTTCTCTGTGTAACAGCTCTGGCTGTCCTGGTCTCACTTTTGTAGACCAGGCTGGCCTCGAACTCACAGAGATCCGCCTGCCTCTGCCTCCCAAGTGCTGGGATTAAGGGCGTGAGCCACCACCGCCCGGCGTTTCTTTTGATTTTTCAAGACAGGGTTTCTCTGTGTAGCCCTGGCCATACTGGAACTCTCTCTGTAGACCAGGTTGGCCTTGAGCTCAAAGATCCACCTGCCAGGTATTTACTTACTTAACATATACAGGTGTTTTTCTCGGATGGATATATGTGTACTATGTTCATGCCTGGTGTCCTCAGAGGCCAGAGAAGGATATTCTGATTTCCTGGAGCTGGCATTGGGAAGCTGTGAACTGTCACGTGGAGATAAGGGCCAAATCAGGGTCCTCTGCATGAGTGTAAATGCTCCTAACAGTGGAGCCATCATCCAGCCCTACCTTTTTTGTTGCTTTATTTTTTCTGAAACAGTCTCACTGTGTAGCCGACTGGCCTGGGAAAGGTAAACCAGGCTGACTTCGAACTCACAGCGATCTGCTTGCTTCTGCCTCTCTATCAATGGGATTAAAATGTGCACTGTCACATTCAGCTACCTTATTTTTTAATCTTTATTTTGTTATTTTATGTGTATGAGTGTTTTACCTACATACCGCATGTGTGCAGTGGCCAGAAGAGGGCGTCAGATCCCTGGAGTACAGATGGCTGTGAGCCACTATGTGGGTTCTGAGAATGGAACCCAGTCCTCAGGCAGAGCCAGTGCTCTTAACCCCTGAGTCATCTTGCCTTGTCTTTTGAGACAGGGTTTATTTCTTTTTTTTTTTTTTGGTTTTTCGAGACAGGGTTTCTCTGTGTAACAGCTCTGGCTGTTCTGGACTCGCTTTGTAAACCAGGCTGGCCTCGAACTCTGGGAATTGAACTCTGGACCTCTGGAAGAGCAGACAGTGCTCTTAACCGCTGAGCCATCTCTCCAGCCCGTGGCCAGTTTATAAAGTCAGTGTGTTCCAACTGCCAAACTGAGGCTGGCTTTTTCCACAAGCGTCATGGCCTATAGTACTCTGAGCGGCCTCCGAACTCCGCCCACCCTACCATTAGTCTTTATAGGCTGAACTACAGCAAAGGGTCTTTCCTGGGGTAACTTGCAATGAAAAAGTCTTTCTCTCTTGGAGTCTGCCTTTCCTTTTATGACCATTATGGCATAACTTGCTGTGCACTTCTTCGGCGTGACTTATCAGTCGGTGAGGGCAGGAGGAAGAGAGCACCACGTGGAAGTTTCTGGGTTATATTTCACATTATCTTGCGATCCTTGAAGGTCTTGAGGGCCCAAGAAATTTCTCTTGATGTCCAGCAGTCCCAATGCTTCTCATGGCAATTGACGTCATCTGCGAGACTTGCTCAGTTTCTTAACCACGCCTCTTCAACAGGGCATATCATGTGGCCACAACTGAGCCTCGGCCATTTCAGCAGGTTACAGGAATGTCAAGCTCCTTTAGGTTAAGGTCATTCTCAGCTACATGAGTTTAAAGCCAACCTGGGTTGCATGAAACCCTGTCTCAAAAAAGCTAAAAACCCACTAAACCAACAATAAACTCATTCTAATATTACATTTTCCCTACAGGAATAATAGTCAAATGAAGAAGCGGCCAACTTCTGCTGTAGGCTACAAGAGACCTATCAGCCAGTATGCTCGGGTTGCCATGGCAATGGGGTCCCATCCCAGATACAGGGTAAGAATCTGGGAAGTAGAAACCAGGAAGGGAGAGAAACCCTTGGTTTTTTGAGACAGGGTTTCTCTGTGTACTGGCTGTCCTGGAACTCAATTTGCTCGAGGAGAAGGGCTGCTTACAGCATGTGCTTCCTCTTAAGTATCCCATCATGCTTGTGAAAGCCAGGATCCAGTGCTTGCTTCTCACATCTGATGAATTATTTTACCACAGGCTGAAAATATAATGTTTTTGGAATTGGATGTGTCCCCACCGGCTATCTTTGAGATGGAATGTTCAAATGACCAAGAACAAGATCCACGGGTACTACACATGGAGAGGCTCATGAGGTTGGACAGCTTTCTGGAAAGACCTTCCACGTCTAAAATGCGAAAGTCGAGATCCTGGTCAGTACCACCATGGACAAAGTGAGCCCTGGACTTAAAGTAGGACTACAGGGACTGGTCAAGATGAAGAGGATTTGAGTGGCAACCAAGGAGAGTGTGGGGAGGGAAAGGAAAAACCTCAAATTTCTGTCCTCTGGTTTTCCTAATCTCTCCTTTGGTCTATCTCATTGCCTCTCTACAGGTGCCAGGCTCCTCAGCGGCCTCCTCCACCTTCCACTCCTCATGCCTCCATGGCCGCTGCCCCTCTGCTTCCTGCAACAGTGGTAGACCATGATTGACAGCCTTCAGTCAGGCTGCCCATCATACAGACTCTTAGGGCAGGGCAGCCAACCCTGGTTCATCCCATCTGATGCTCAGTGCGTGTATGTTTGTGTGGTGTGTATGCATGCATGTATGTATGTATGTGTGTGAGTGTGGCTGTGTGGGTGGTGTGTGTGTGTGTGTGTGTGTGTGTACTAGTGTGTGTGAAGGGGCAAGAAACTGGCAGGTGGTGCTTCTGCCTGTTCTCTGTGCCTCCTTTATTTAATTCATGTTATTTATTCATGGAGCTTGGTTAGTGAGGAGAGATCCCCTTGCCTGAGCTGCCTGGGCCTGCCATGGTCACTGCATAGCCTCCTTTTCTTCTGGCTGGGGAGAGACCTCAGTCAGGCCCCAAGCTCCTCCTCATGTGAACTGCTCCCTGAAGGGAAGACGGCTAGTGCCTGAGAAGACAGTGCTTCCTTTACCCGGCATATTCTCTGTGTTCTTGCCTAAACGCTTTCTAAGGCTGGGAAACTGCTGGTATCCATTGAGGGCAAGAGGTGTCCTAATAGTGTTGGGCCTGCACTCCTGATCAACGGAGTCTTGCTTTCCTCTCTCTGGGCCCCAGACTCTTCCAGCCTCGGGGGCTCTTTCCCAGGACTTTCAGTAGCTTCACTGAGACTCGTCCCAGGCTCTCCAGCCTTGGCAAGGACTTGTGGCTTCCCCAACTCCACTTCATTGCCAGCCCCCTCCACCCTTGGATTTGGAAATTGTGAACCAAACAGTTGTTGCCACCATGAGACCTGCAGGAAATGGAACAGTGTGGAAACAACATGGACTGTCATCAGGGGAAGTCCTTCCTCAGGTCTCTTGGTTTCCATCTACTTCAAGAAGTTCCTTTGGTGAACAAATCATCAGACCACCTCTCCTCGTGTGAGGTGTGGCTTCTTCTTGCTTTATCACTGTTCCCTGAAGCTGTCAGATCTCAGTCCATAGTGGAAAGAACTGGTGTCATTCTGCCCCTTACTAAATGCAGATAGCAAAATCCTTCCATTTCCCCTCCAACTAATACAAGAAAGAAACCCAGGCACAGTCTTTGCCAGCTTTATTTATTACCCCTACTTCTTAGTCACATCCTGTCGGGGGGGCACTATTTTGTTGAAAAATCGATCCATTCTTTACTACTTGTGTGAATTGGTCCTTCCTCACCTTCCTTTGTGATGGCCCAAAATGTCTCCAGGTACTGCAAGTGATAAGTAAATTTCTATTTTAAAAAGTTAATTTTCATTGACCTTTATTTTTTACATGCAAGATAAAACTTATTTTTTTAAGATTTATTTTTATTATTTTTAAACTATGTGCGTCTGTATACATGAATGCAGAGGCCAGAGGCATAAACCCCCCTGGAGCTGGAATTACAGGTGGTTGTGAGTCACCTGACATGAGTGCTGGGAATTGAACTCAGGTCTTCTGGAAGAGCAACATGTACTCTTAATTGCTGAGCCATTTCTGGCTGCTGCTTCTTTTTCTTCCCCCCCCCCCCCCCCCGCTGGGTAGGGCCATTCTGTGTAGCCCTGGCTTGTTACTAGTGTTCACTTGCTAATGGCCCACCCTTGCCTCATATTTGAGGCATACCTGCCTCAGTTTTGCAGGTGATGAGATTATAGATGTGAGCTATGATACCCAGTCTTCATTTTAAAAATGTTTTTGTAAATATACAATCCCACAAAAATAGCTTAAAGTCACTCAGGTTGAGGGAGGAGAATTGTCAGTAAGGATAATCCATTCTATATAATGAAACCTTGTTTCAAAAAAAAAAAAATTCAAAGCTGTTGAGATTGTTCAGTGGTTAACAGCACTTGCTGCTTTTCCAGAGGGACCCAAACTGGGTTCCCAGCATCCACATCAGGCAGCTCCAGGGGATCTGGCCCCCTCTTCTGGCCTCTGCAGTAACCTGCACACACATGCACATACCCACCTACAGACACAGACATGCACATAACTAAACATGAAATAAGTTTCTTACATTTGGGTTTAAACTGATCTTGGGGGTGGATGTACACCTTTAATGCCAGCAAGTGGGAGATGGAGGTAGACAGATCAGGAGTTCAAGGTCTTCCTTGGCTCCACAGCAAAAAAAGAAAATAAATTTTCAAAATTAAAGTTAAAATCATCCAGTTCTATTTATTCTACAACTAACTTGAATTTGTTCCCTAATTGCTTTTCTTACATGCCTCTAAGAAAAATCCATGATCTTCTATTTCTGTTGTTTTGTTTTGTTTTGAGACAGGGTCTCTCTATGTAGCCTTGGCTGGCCTGGAACTCACTGTGTAGACCAGACTGGCATGAAACTCGAAGTCATTTTCCTGCCTCTGCCTCCAGAGTGCTGGGATTACAGGTGTGTACCACCATGCCTAGCCCTATGTCTGATCTTTTTCAAGCTACTCAAAAGATGTTGATGAACACAGTTTCTTGTATAAGGAATTATAATTTATACGGTCAACATTTAACAGTTTATACTTAATTATTATCTTTTGGTTGAAAAATTAAGAAATTCTCTTAATACTAAGTTGGGCTGGAGAGATGGCTCAGCCGTTAAAGGCTAGGCTCACAACCAAATATATAATACTAAGAATCATACTGCCAAATACGTTGACTTATTTTCAAGATGTGTATTTTGTTGGGTGGTGGTGTGTGGGTGATTTCATTGACAGCAACAGGAAGTTAGGATTTCAGGTGCCCCAATGTTGGGAGTCCTCTTCGCTGGCTTGTGAGCAGGTCTGTTGTTTATATAAGGCACGAAGCTGACACATCTGCCAGGAGTTTTGTGTGTGGCAAAGGGCAGCGGACCTTTCTCATCCCTTGGGGAAATATGCCTTCTTGCACCATTCATCCTCTGAGGATCACATGCTTTAGCCCCCACTGCTGTTTCTTCTACTGTTCTACTGGACTAGATGACTGAGCCTCTCAGTTGCCTGTCCTTCAAGGAAATATTAGCTTTTCATCAGAGCTCTATGATGATTTGACACTCAGGATTCAAATCAGAGGTTTGGCTTTATCTGGGGCAAGAGTTGTGTGTAGAACTCTCCCCATGTGACCTGGGTATCGACAGACCTCTCCCTGACCACTTTGTCATTTGTAGATGAAACTGCATGTGTCACTCCATTTATCACTTGGACACATTGACCCCACATGTCCCTCACTTGTCCGTCGCAGTCTTATAGCACAATATAGTCCACTTCAGCACCCCAGCCTAAGGACTGGGCCCAAGGTGTGGTCAGAGGAAGTGCTCCTGCCTATGGTATTGTATATGTGTGTTTATGTTTACCTGTATAGGGGGTGCTACACTCAATGTAAGATACCCTAGGGACAGGGCTACCAGAGGTGGCTGGATCTCAGTCTCTGTCTCTCTCTCTCCCTTTTCTTTTACTGTATCAGACATTTGATTGACAAAGTAAGGGCCTTAAATAGGACCAAATTTCTGTGTCTGTTGCTATGGTCTTTAATTAAAATTATACAGTGGCCCATTCTTGTCACCCTATACATATGACTATCTGGGACATATGTAATATATATATATAAATAAAGCATTAACCTCTGTCCCGTGGGTTTAGGATGGAGGCCTTTCTGTTAAGTGGAAATGCACCCTAGTTGGTGCTGCCAGCAGCCTGCAGGCCCCAGCCCTGTTGAGATTAACACAGTTGACAATAAAGGAATGAGTATCATTGTGGAGTCTCTTGACTGCTTCTCTTCCCTTCGTCTCTTCCTTCTTGCATCCCCTTTCCCATTTTCGCCTTTCTCT
Source organism: Lophiomys imhausi (assembly GCA_907164525.1). NCBI lineage: Eukaryota > Metazoa > Chordata > Mammalia > Rodentia > Muridae > Lophiomys > Lophiomys imhausi. The sequence continues at coordinate 4,108,946 of CAJQZJ010033149.1, forward strand.
CCAGCTTTCCCAGCAAGGGCTCAAATGTATTTGGAGGCTACCCGCAGCGATCAGAACATCGGAATAGAAATAACTGCTTAATGGAAGGATGTCTGTCGAGCTGGCGGATTAGCTCAGTTGTTGCTTGTGTAGCATGCTCAATGCACTGTTCCATCCCTGGCATGGGAAGAAAGAAAAAGATAATAAATAGGCTAGGCTGGTGAGATAGCTCAGTGGGTAAAGGTGCCTGATGCCAAAGCTGGCAGCCTGATTGGATCCCCAGGGCTCAGGCATAGGGTGGAGAGAGAGGTGATGCTGCAAGTTGTTCTCCAATCTCCACATCTGTGCTGTGACATGGGCGGGGACACCCATAGTGCACGCTAAATATGATCTAAATAGACTGTTTGAATTGAGAGAGGATCTTGGGGAAAGGCCCGCTCAGTAAAGTCATGAGAACTTGAGTTTGGATCTCTAACACCTACAGAAAAAGCTGGATGCATCAGAGCAAGCCTGGAGTCCATGTATTCAGTTAGACTAACTTGTAAGTCCCAGGGGTCCCCCTTCTCCCCACTTCCCCAGTGGTGGAATCACAGGCTTGCGGAGAAGCTGTCTCTCTTTTAAATTGCACATCTGTCTGTCCGTGTACCTCTAGTTCTTTCTTTTGTTCGGTGTCAAGGTGTGCATTTGGAGATCAGAGGACAGCTTGTACGGGTTGGTTCTCTCCTACCATGTGAGTCTCGGGGATTAAACTCAGGGAACCAGGCTTGGTGGCAACTATCTTTATCTAGTGAGCCATTTCACCAGCCTGAGATTCATTCTCAAAAAGGAAAAGGAGAGAGAGTGATTTAGGAAGGCACTCCTGGCCTCTACGTGCATGCACATATCATCCCTACCACACACAGAAGATGGAGAGAGAGACAGAGAAAGAGAGAAGATGAATTTATCTGCCTAGCAGGTGGAAATGCTCTCATGGGAGGTCTGTGTCAGGGCTGTGGGAGCAGCTGTTCATGCTTTATGATAGCAGCCCCCAACCAGAATTCTGAGTTATTAGCTAACCTCAGACTTGCTGGGGGATACTCAGATTAGCTGTTGGGGATTAGAGAGAAAATAATTTGTGGAAAGCACATGCATGTGTCTAGCATATGACCAGTGCTGAATTCCAATACAAAACTAGTTTCTGAGCTACATGGAGCTCACTGAGAGAACACACAAGCACCATGCCCGAGACCCTGTGTTCCATTTACAGTCCACAAAACATAAAAGACCTAAGTCCCTTTGGTGTCCCTCTTGGAGGAAATGAAAAGTAGTGACCCAAAACCTTGTGCTCAGCTCACAAGGCAGAAACACCAGTGGCCAGATTGGGAACTGGGATTTTTCTCAAAGGAGTTTCTTGCCCCTGTTTTTCCAGCCCTCAAGCTCCCAGGCTTCAGGCTGAGTGTCATTCTGGTGCTAGAATCATTTGCCAGGAGTTTCATTGGGCATTTTGTTTTTTTTTTTTTTTTTTTTTTCAAGACAGGGTTTCTCTGTGTAGCCCTGGCTGTCCTGGACTCAATTTGTAGGCCAGGCTGGCCTCGAACTCGCAAAGATCCGCCTGCCTCTGCCTCCCAAGTGCTGGGATTAAAGGCGTGTGCCACCACTGCCCGGCTACATTGGGCATTTTGAATGTAAAAACAAGAAATGAAAAAGGGCGGGCATGACTGCTCCTAGGTATGGTGGAAGAGAAAGTTTATTGTAGATATGAGGGAGAACATAGTCAGAGACAGAGACATCTGGGAGAGTTCAGAGTGAACATGACCCGGAGCCGGGACATGTAGGAGAGGGGGCAAGGGAGAGGAGGAGCTGCCAACCAAGAGGGTTGGCCTGGGCCAAGAGACTGGCCAAGAGATTGGCAGAGGCAAATGGCTGAGTTATATAGGAACCAGAAGAGCTGGGGGGGGCGGGGAGGAAGACCAGTCTCAATACTTGGCCTGAAGAGTTCGGAGCTAGGAACAAATATGCCAGCCAGGAGCACCCTGTAGCAGCTAGGGACTGAGGGATGCTGGGAGATCCCGATAGCCAGCATCCACTTTGATATGTTAATGGCACCTCATTAGCCATTTGTCCCGGGTTTCAGACCTAACCCACTTAGCACACTGAAGTCTGAGTACTTCTCTCAGGTCGGAAATTTGGTCACTCAGTCACTGTGTTCAGAAGAGAGTTGGGAAATTGGCAGCCTTACCTGTTCACACAGTGATGAGACTGAGCCTCCTTACCCCAAAGCCTGTAGTTTTTCCCTGTAATATTCCTGAAATATGTCCCTCCTCCAGCCTATGGTTTCCCAGTACCAAGGAAAACATGAGTATGGTAGGAAATGTATCTGCCAACAGCTTCCTGATGATGTGATCCAGCCACAGGCTCCAGAGAGACAGGATCTCAGTCTTAGTGCTTGGTTTGTGGGAAGAACTGACTAAGAGGTTTGGATCAGATACGTGGGGATGTGACATGTGGACAAGGCCCCCAAGAGTCACACTGTTGTAACCATGTGATTGGGTGGATGTGGCAGTAACAGGGATAAAAATTTTCTCCTAAGATTTTGATGGGTGAAGCTACTACTGAGTGACGCTAGGTGATAGCATGTGCTTAGCATGTACAAGACTCTGGGTTTGATCCTCAGCCATGGAAACAAACATACAAAGAAGTAAATGAAAAAGATGACGGTGGTGGTAGAGTGGATGGAATAGCCTCTGAGCAGCCAATACAACTGATTTTTTTTTTTTAATTTTACTATCTGTGTGTGGAGGGGTGTGGGTGTACGTAGGTGTGTGTATGTCCTTAAGCACCTGAAATCAGAAGACAAGTTGAGGAAGTTGTTCTCTCCCCGAAAACAGGTCCTGGGGACTGAACTCAGGTCATCAGGCTTGGCGACAAGCATCTTTACCTGCTAAGCCATCATACAACTGATATTTAATATTATCATTATATCTTAAAGATTAGCTATTTTCATCTAGGTGTATGCATGTGTGCCTGCATGAGTCTATGTGTACCATGGGCATGCAGGTGCCTGGGAGGTCAGAGAGCATCAGATCTTCTGGGACTGGAGTGACAGGAGGTTGACAGCTACCTAATGTGGGTGCTGGATACTGACTCCTGGACTTCTGCAAGAATAACAAATGCGTTTATCCACTGAGCCATCACTTTTGACCCACAATCCTAACCACTGAGCCCATGATGCAGGATAGCTTAAGAAAAAATCTAGTATGTGCATATTCCATTCCCCTGGCTACTTTTTTTTTACAGTGTGGTCCAAGGATTACCTATATTGAAATGATTAACCTCAGTCGGGCACAGTGACCCACACCTGTAATCCCAGCATTGGGAAGGCAGAAGCAGGATCATTGCAAGTTCAAGGTAAAATGTGATCCTGCATAGCAAGGTCCAGGTGAGCCTGGGCTGTCCTTTTTGAGATCCTGTCTCAAGAAAATCAATCAGTATGGAACTGGAGAGAATGTTCTTGCAGAGGCTCACAATTGCCTGCAATTCCAACTTCAGGGGATCCAGCACCCTTCTGGATTCCCAGGGTACCTGTGCTCACCTACAGACAGAGAGACACACACCCATAAAGATGATTTAAAATTAATAAAAATAAATATTAAAAAAAGAAAACCAACCAACCAAATATCCCTTCCCCTCAAAAATAGAAAGGTGTGAGAGAGAGCTATCTAGGGCTGGGCCACAGTTCATTAGGTGCAAGCAAGAGATCCTGGGTTTGAGTCCCAGCATCCACATAAAATGCCAGGCATGCCACATGCACCTGCTGGTGCAATCCCACAGCTGGAACTGGAAAAAGGAGGGTGCCAGGGGACTTCCTGGCCAGCCTTTCTAGCCCATCAGTCAGTTCCAGGTTCAATGAGACTGAATCTCAAACAGTAAAGATGGTGAATAAGAAGAGAATAAGGTACCTTACATTAACCTCTAGTGTCCATTCTATGGGTGCATGCCCACACCTGCACGCACACACAAACACACACACGAACACACACACACACACACACACACACACACACACACACACACACACA
>CAJQZJ010033149.1:4118786-4194873 GCA_907164525.1 Lophiomys imhausi
CAGGCTGGCCTCGAACTCACAAAGATCCGCCTGCCTCTGCCTCCCAAGTGCTGGGATTAAAGGCGTGCGCCACCACCGCCCGGCTAAGCCATTCTTATGTACGTGACAGAACTGCCTCAAAAGGGAAAAAGGAAGTTTTGTGGGAACATGAAGATGAGCCAAGTTCCTGTATTTGGAATACAAGGAAGCGACTCTATCAGAGACTGGATAGATTTACTTCCACTTTATTAGACCACAAGGACAAAACTCATAGCATTTTGCATCAGGTCTGCAAAGACATTCTGGCTAAAAATATCCAAGTGCAATAAATGCACTTTAAAAGAAAACCTTAAGGGGTTCGAGTGGCCCAGATGGAGAATGTGGAGAATGCCTGTATCACACACAAAGGCTAGATGTGATCCCCACCACTACATAATGCCTGTAACAACCTGTGATACAACTTGCAATCCTAGCTCTCAGGAGGTAGAAGCAGGAGGATCAGAAAGCCAGGCAACAACAATGAAAACAACTAAAAAAAAACAAAAGTTAAAAAAAAAGAGAGAGAGAAAGAAAGGAAGATCTTTAAGTCAGATATAGTGGCTCACGTCTCTAATTCCAGCACTTGGGAGGCAGAGGCAGGTGAATCTCTGTGAGTTCAAGACCAGGCAGAACTCATTGGTCTACACAGTAGGGTCCAGGACAGATCCTGTTTCCCTGAAAAAAAAAAACAAAACAAAAAAACAAACGAACAGCTTCCCAACCCCCAAAAACTTTAATCTTGAAGATTAGAAGACACAGTGTACTACGAAAGGATTTTTAAATGTTTTATTAAGTGTATTTGTATATACATGCACAATTGCATGATTATGATCACACGATAACTTACAGGAGTCAGTCCTCTCCTCCAATCCCTGGTATTGGGATCCAACACAGGTTAACAGGTTAGGTGGCAAGCACCAGTACTTGGCCATCCCAGCAGCCCCACATGGTACTTTTTTTGTTGTTTTTTCGAGACAGGGTTTCTTTGTGTAGCCCTGGCTGTCCTGGACTTGCTCTGTAGACCAGGCTGGCCTTGAACTCACAGAGATCCGCCTGTCTTTGCCTCCCGAGTGCTGGGATTAAAGGCGTGCACCTCCACGCTCTGCCCACATGGTACATTATTAATCTCTCCAGTTTGCCAACTGTAGCAAAAGCTACAAATTAGCTTCATTTTCTCTATTCTAATATATTCTGCCTGTAATAATAGTTGGTTAACTTCTGTAGTATCTACATCAGAATCTTCCACTCATTTATTTACCCTTAGGAACAACAGCGGCTATGCCAGCCAGTTCTTGTTTAAATTCATGACCATACAACTCTGTGCTGCCAAGCAACCTTACTGCACTCTCCCGGTATGTTTTTCTCCTATTCTCTAAGAAAACTACGTCATACATTCTCTGTTGTCTGCAAACTCCATCTTCTCCACTTCCCCCAGGCCTGCCCTTCTCTACTCTTCCCGGATCCCTTTCCACCCGACTCCTTTCTAAAAGTTTCTTCCTGTGTTATGGTCATATGTGGGGACTCTCTGCTCTGCGGCAGGGCCTGTGCGAGTCCCCTTCCCACTAGCTCAGTAGTTCTCAGCCTTCTTAATGCTTTGACCCTTTAATATAATTCATGTTGTGGTGACTTCCAACCATACAATTATTTTCACTGCTACTTCATAACTGTAATTTTGCTACTGTTATTATTTGTAATGTAAATATCTCTAGAGACAGAGGTTTGCCAAAGGGGTTGTGACCCATAGGTTGAGAACTGCTGGAATGTTCTCTTGGATAGAGTCTAGCTGAAATGCTCCAGGCTTTTTTCTGTACAAGGCTAGTACCTTGCCTCCTGTCTTCTGCCTCAACCTCGTGTCAAATTCTGAGCGGTTTTCTGCATAGCCCTGGCTGTCCTGGAGCTCACTCTGTAGACCAGGCTGGCCTCGAACTCAAGAGATCTGCCTGCCTCTGCCTCTCAAGTGCTGGGATTAAAAGTGTACACCACCACTGCTCGGCTTGTTTTTTTTTTTTTAACTTTTCATTCTCCTGAAACCTTCCTAGAGTTGAAATTAAAGTTTATTTCTTGAGACAGGGCCTTGAAATACTATATTCAAGCCAACCCTTTCAGTCACTAAGACTCCAGGCATGCAGCACCGTGCCTTGCTAAAAATGAAGTTTGTGGGTTTGTTTGTTTGCACGCAGGTCTACTTATATAGCCCACCTGTTCAGAAACTTGCTGTGTAGGCAAGGCTGGCATGGAACTCACAGCAATCCTCCTGCCTCTGGTTCCCTGAGTACTAGGATGACAAGCATGAAACATTGTGCCTGGCAGAAAAATGAATATTAATAGAGTAAATCAGTCCATCTTTTGCGAGGTAACACTGCTGAAAAATCTAAATAAATTACTCTCTAACTCTAACCAAAGGACTATGGACAGTTGATGGCCTCTGGGGGAGGAAGAGTCAGTTTTCTGTATGGGTGTAGCTTCTGGTAGTCACTACAATCCAGTGGATGCCCCATGTCCAGAATTATATGGACAGCAATGGATTTAAATTTTAAAAATATGAAATTAAGGTTGGAGAGATGGCTCAGTGGTTAAGAGCAGTGGCTGCTCTTTCAAAGGACCTGGGCTCAAATCCCAGCACCACATGGGTGTTCAAAACTGTCTGTAATGACTGGGCATTACTCCCAGCACTCAGGAGGCAGAGGCAGGTGGATCTCTGTGAGTTCCAGGCCAGCCTGCTCTACAAAGCAAGTCCAAGATAACAGGGCTACACAGAGAAACCCTGTCTTGAAAAGCCAAGAAAGAAAGAAAAAAGAAAGAAAGAATAAACAAATTGGAGGGGCTTAGGTAGTAGAGGATCTGGGAGGAATTATGGGAAGAAGTTGGGGATGAATATTACCAAAATATGCTAAATGAAAAATTTGAATTTTCTTCCCTCTATGTAAAAATCTATAATGCGTTTATAAGAATTATTTGAGGGGTAATAATATAGTTCAGTTTAGAGTACTTACCTACTCTAAGCAAGGCCCTCCATTAAATCTCTAATACAACAATAAAAATAAATAAATTTGAAGAATGCATTTGGACTCTGAATATTGTGATTATGAAGAACATTTAACACAACTTCAGAATGAATAGTCAAATTCGTCAGGGGTGGTGGGGTGGGAGATGTGAGGACATCTGGTTGGACAAAAGCCATGCTAACTAAGGAGTCACACAGCTGGGTGGTTCCCAGAAACCCCTGGCTGGCCTCCAGTTCCTCTGCCTTCCTTCCTGCTTCCTCCAGGCCCACAGAATTTAGCCGCATGCAGTCCAGTCTGGCTGAAGTCATTGCTCTAGTTTCTCATCATCCTCCTGAGACTAGCTCACTCTTATCTATAGGCAACTAATAAAAAAATGTATCTGTGGTAGTGAAATTGTGTCTCAAAAACCAAAACCAACAGTAGCAACAACAAAAACAAAAAAATGCTTCTGTTAGGCTGGGCGGTGGTGGCGCACTCCTTTAATCCCAGCACTTGGGAGGCAGAGGCAGGAGGATCTTTGTGAGTTTGAGGCCAGCCTGGTCTGCAAAGTGAGTCCAGGACAGCCAGGGCTACACAGAGAAACCCTGTCTTGAAAAACCAAAAAAAAAAAAAAAATGCATTTGTTGGCTCAGCAGGTAAAGGAGCTTGTTGCTGGTAACTTGAGTTTGATCTCTGGAATCCACATGGTGAAAGAAGAGAATTAACTCCTAAAGTTGTCCTTTGACCTCCATATGTGTACCACTGCATGCCTGCATTCACACATACATACAAAACAAATGAAAATGTAAATACATAAATCAAACCAAGCCATTTCTGTTATATGGCGCTGCAAATATAATAATGAACAGATGTGTTCCTTATTATATGAGGAACTAATATGACTCCTAAACATGTCCCCTGTTCCCTTCCAGTGTCCTGCATTTAATTCATAGTTGAAAATGACTCTAGAACTTGTTATGTAGCCCAGGCTGTCTAGAACTTGCAATCTTCTTGCCTCACCTTCCCATTGTATCTTGGCTCTTGATTACGTTAAGGTTGTATTTCAACAGGCCATCTGTCATCTCCTGTGCTCTAGGCTCCTGCTGGCCATAGTCCTCCATAAGGTAAATCTTGTTGCACTTAGTAGTGAAGTGGTAAGTTCTACAGAAGGGAAAAAGAGTAGGGATTTTGCCCTTTTTGGTTACAAGGTGTAAAAAGATATAAAAGTTCACATTCATTGATGTGCCAAGCATTTTTACACATGTTCTCCTAACCATCTCTCTGTAACCGAATTTTTAAATTATTATTTAATACTTATTTATTTATTTATTACTATATTCACTTATAACAAACACAAACAATTTCTTAACTATTAATCCTATAAATTCCTACAACCCATTTAACCTATCCACTAAACCTATTGATAATTATTTTCCTAACCTTTCAGAATGATACAGTCTCTGAGGCAGGTCCTCAGTAGTCAGGAACACAGTCTTTGTTGTAGATTCTTTTTTTTTTTTTTTTTGGTTTTTCGAGACAGGGTTTCTCTGTGTAACAGCCCTGGCTGTCCTGGACTCGCTTTGTAGACCAGGCTGGCCTCGAACTCACAGAGATCCGCCTGCCTCTGCCTCCCAAGTGCTGGGATTAAAGGCGTGCGCCACCACGCCCGGCTTTGTTGTAGATTCTTTAACGCACTTAGCAGTCCTTTTTCTGGATCTCTCAGATGTAGATTTGTCAGGGTAAGTTGGTTATTGCAGTCTCACCTTAAATAAGGCTTGATGCTTTCTTCTCTCTGGGAGACCCCAGCCCCTTCGCATCAGCAACTCTGCCCGCTCTACTTCAGAGTCCTTAAAGCCAGGCACAGTTTCCTTTAGGCCACTGTTCGGACAGATCAAACCCCTCTAGGCAAAAGATGAGCCACAGGGTTTAGCTTCTTTCTGCCTCAGGGAGATCTGGCCATCAAATGATGGCCAGCACTTTTTTCAGCAGGACTCTCAGAGCTCTCTAGCATCAGGGGCCTCTTTTTTCTCTTTGGCTCCATGCACTGTCCTTAAATAGGAGGAACTCTGTTTCAGCTTAATTTGGGCTCCTCCCACTTAGCAGCTGAAAACAATGTCAGGCCAGATACTTTGTTTCTTTAAGTCCATTAAGTCTTTCCTGTTTTTCTGACAACCTTTTTTTCAGTCCATTTAGTATTTCCTGACTTCAACCTTGTTTTTCAGTCTATTAAGTCTCCTGTTTGTTTCCTGTTTTTAGTCCACATGCTGATAATGATCTTCATGCCCCAATTAAGAGACAGTATCAAAAACCCCTATATATTTTCTAAATCTAATTTAATTTATCTAACTCCCTACATCTCTCTCTCTCTCTTTCACATACCAACCCTAGCAGTGAAATCTCAGCTTTCGAAAGGTGAAGTGGTATGTCCAAATTCCCACATGTGTAATATACTTAGATGGGAATTCTGGCCCCTAGTTTTGCCCTATACAGACACTTGCTGTAGAGCATATTCCAATGGCAATATTCCCTCCAAATTGAAACATTTGCTCCAGGAGGGAAAAGGAAGCTCAGGAGCCTCAGATGGTAAACAGAAGGTCACACGCTCAGAGAACAAAAACCCAAACCAACAAAACAAAACAACCTCCCCCCCAAACAAAAATCAAATCAAACAACAACAACAACAAAAAATTGAACGATTCTTGAGGGTGCCTGGCAATAGTATAAATGGAGTTGCTGGGGTTGTTTCTGTGTCTCCCCAGGAAAAGTCTGTCACACAACACCATTTTATTGCTCCACATAGGCATGGACCTTTAGCAGGACCAATCTATTGTCTGTTCCCAGTCATGATCTGACTTTAGGCAAGCAAATTGGTCAAGACTGTGTGGGGTTAGGACCTCAAGCTCTCAGCAATCTCCTTGATTCAGCTTGAGTTGGGCTTCTTGAACTGACTAAAGACATGGCTTTGTACTGAGGTGGCATGTAATGTGAATCTTATGTATAGTGCTGTGAGTTATTAAAGGAATTGCTGAAAGTATATATCCATATCAATTGCCAGAGTCCTGTGATCAATAGATGATGGTCTCTCAAACTTATTAACATTTTTTTTCTTTTTTGATAACACACCCATTTTTTTACTGAGGATGTAAGTGCAGTGGCTGAGCACTTTCCTAAATTTTGAAGTCCTGGATTTGATCCCTAGTATAAATAAATTTAAAAATTGAGGAAAGTTCGTCAATATTCTTCTTTTAAAAAATCCACATGTATGCTGGGTTTGGTGATGCACATTTTTAATTCTAGCTCTCAGAAGGCAGAGGCAGGTGATCTCTGTGAGTTTGAGGCCAGTCTTAGTGTACATATAAAGTTCCAGGACAGCTAGGACTACAAAGTTTTCAAAAAGCCTGTTTCAAAAAGCCAAAATGGAATCCATCTCTTTCTCTCTCTTCCACAAACACTTGTTGATGGTTCTTTTTTGAAACAGGGTCTCATACAGCCAAGGCTGGCCTGGAACTTGCTCTGTAGCAGAACTTTCAGAAAACCTTAAGCTTCTAATCTTCTCAGTGCCTAGGATGGCAAGGGTGCACCATGACACAGCTTTTGATAGAGAAAATATTGCCAATAATAAACAGAGGTTCCATGAACTTCTGAGACCTATCTAGGGATCTCCTATATGCCAGACAATAGGTTATCACTAGAGATGATCCTTCATGGCGAAGGCCTGTAATCCCAGGTACTCTGGAGGCTGTGCAATGAGGATGGCAAGTGCTAGCATTTGGCTGGCATGGATGGGAAGGTATCCTGAGACTCGTGAGACCAGGAACCACATAGCTCTTTTAAGGTGGGACAGTGGCCCAGTGGAAGGGCATCCTCAGGCACAAGAGCCCAGGAACCACACAACTCTTCCTCAACAGAGAATTGCAGCTCATAGGGGAGAGTTTCTTCAACCCCAGCTGAGCTGTGGAGCCTGAGCCTGATTCCCACTCCTTCTCCAGCCGTTGTAGCTCACAGGGGAGGGTTTCCCCAATCCCAGCTGAGCTGTGGAGCACTGGGTCTCGAGCCTGCTCCTTCTCCACTTCTCTTGTTTCTTTTCTTCCTGTTTCTTCCCATGAGAGACTCACAGCAGGTAGCAAATCTTATAAGAGAGATTCATTGGGAGTCCAGGGTGAAGAAGGACGAATCCAGGGTGTGGCTGCCCCTGCTCCTGGGAGAGGACAGCAGGGAACTGAGCAAAGTGCAGAACTTATATAGGGTTTCTTGGGGGAGGGGCTTTCCAGGGCAGGGTTTTCCAGAGTGAGGACTGGTGGAATTTCAAGTCCTGAGCTTGGAGAGCTCAGGGATTGGTGGGCGTTCTTGTGCTAGGATTGGTGTTTTTTGTTTGTTTGTTTGTTTGTTTGTTTGTTCAGACTTTTAAAAAATTAGCATAATTTGGGATGAGTCCTATTGAGGGCCTGGAGATGACCTCTGTGACAGTTACAGAGGCTGGAAATGTTATTATGACAGAGAAGTCTAGAGGAGGGGTTGAGCTGCTGGAGCTCCTCAGGCAGAGTCTGGCCACTTTCCTGCCTTAAGGGCTTATAAAGTTTACAATGTTGCCAAGATTACAAAAGGAGTCCGTGGCAGGGAAGTCTTTCCCCGTTTCATGAATAGCTGACAGAGACTGGAGAGGAGGTGCTGCCTCTGTGGACAGCCCCCAGCAGGAAAAGATGTCGTTTTGGTGGACAGCTCCTGAGGCAGAGGGCTAAGGCAGGAAAGATGTCATCACCATAGACAGCTCCCTAGTCTGCAGCAGGCTGAGGCGGGGCAGCTCCCTAGTGTGCCATTCTGACAGGAGCGCCAGGAGCCTCCATTTGGACTGCTCCAGCCGCACAGGCTGAGACAGGAAAGGGGGCGCTGACAGCTCTGGCAGCATGCTGCTTAAGGTTTTTGCAGCATGCTGCTCAGGGACTGTACTGTCACTTCTGGGGGGTGGGATGGCAGACCACTTTGATCCCAGTCTGCAGCGGCAGCTGCATTGGGACTTTGGCAAGTTCAAAGTCTGCCTAAGCTACAGAGTGAATTCAAGGACAGTCTGGATAATTTAAGGAGACTGTCTCAATGTACAAACAACAAAATGGCTGGGAGTACAATCGAGTGGTAGGTGGCTTGTGCTAGTCTTCAGGTTCAATCCCCAGTGTCCATGGGAGGCAGGATTTTGCATTGAGCTATACCCCTACCCCCTATGCATTCGTTCTATGTTGTTTACAAGAACTGATAGTCTGAGGTAAAATGCTGTGTCCTGGATTTTTTAGGAGGGTGTAACTGACATTGTGAATAATGAATAGTCCTTGACCAGACATAGCTGAATCATTCCACAAATATTTAACGGATGCCTGATACATTCAGGCACTGTGCCATGGGCTGAGCTGAGATGAAAGACATTTCTTTTTTTTTTAAATAATTTATTTATTTTATGTACATTGGTGTTTTGACTACATGCGTTTCATTAGATTGTTTGGAACAGGAGTTACAGACAGTTGTGAGCTGCCATGTGGGTGCTGGGATTTGAAACTGGGTCCTCTGGAAGAGCAGTCAATGCTCTTAACCGCTGAGCCATCTCTCCAGCCCGAAAGACATTTCTTTGATGACAGCAATCTCACGTAAAAAACCCAAATGTTTCTGATGTGCTAAAAAAGTCTCTTTAGTTTGAGAGGAAAGGCTTGTGACTTAACTTACTTTTTGGCTTCTTCACATTCTACCCTCGAGTTTAGTAAATCAATCTAACCTATCTCATTGATTAAACTGAGATTAATAATAGTCGCGAATTGCTTGCTGTACGCCGTCAAAAGGATGAACTTTGTAAAAATGAACTGAAGGTCATGGTGGTGCATGCTTGTAACTACCAGCAGTGAAGAAACAGAGGATCCGGAGTTTAAGACCCGCCTTACCTACATGAGCCTGTACTACAACAAAATAGAACATGAAGTTTATTGGAATAGTAGCTGGCAAGATCATCTGAGCACCGGTCTCCAGAGCCGTCCCTGGCGCGCTCACACTCAGCCTTCCCCGGAAGAAGCAGACTCCGTTTCCGCCGGCGGGTCTTCGGGGTAGGCGTGGCCGTCAGACACCCAACCCACAGACTCTGGGCGGTACTCCGTCGCGCGCCTGCGCCCGAAAACCGGAAGCGCAGGGGCGTGGCCAGCCGCTGGGGACACCCGGCTCTCGCGCTGAGGCTGGGAGCGCGCCCGTTCGCGCGGCCGGCTGCGTACAGTAGTGACGGCCGCGCGGGAGCGATCACATGACCGCGGCGGCTGCCTGTACAGTAAGAACCCAATATGGCAGCGGCGGTAGCAGTGGCAACGGCAGCAGGACCGGTCGCCCTGTAGATCCCCCCCCCACTGCGCGCCTCCGCGGCCGCTTCCTCGCTAAGTTGCTTCTCGGGTCCGACTTCCCCTTTCTCCCACCTTTCCCGGTACCGCGGGAAAAACAGGGCAGGGCGCAGCAGGCAAGGGAACGCAGCCGGAGCCAGGGCACTGAAGCCTCCCCGTCAGTTCAAGACCCGACATGAGGGAAAAGGGCCGTAGGAAGAAGGGCAGGACCTGGGCGGAGGCCGCCAAGACGGTAAGGAGGAGGGAGCAGAGAGGAAGGCCGGCAGGAGTTCGTTTTCTCGCCGGCTGCCCGTCGCAGGGAAAGGGAGGTCACTTGGCCCCGCGACCCGGTGGAGGGGCACGAAAGCGCGTGCGGAGGGCGGCGGTTGGGGTCGCGCTGGCAAGCTCTGAGGAGACCGAGGCGTCGGCGCGGGGGCTCGCGCGGCTGCCGCTTTTTGCGGGGGTGGCGACTGGACCCCTCGGTGTCCTGAGGTTGCCTGTCGGGGTCATTGTCGCTGTCGCCCCCACACTGGTAGCCCTCGTCTCAGCACCGTGTGCTGTGCTTGCCCAGCAACCGGTTCTTCTCCCTTGTGCGTCTTGGAGAGCCCCGATTGGATGCAGACAGGAGGAGGCTTGTGTGTGCATCCAGCCCCGGAAAGGAGAGGGGAGCGCTGGAGCTCGGTGGCGTTCTCCCGCCGAGGCAGACGTGCGGCCAGACCCGGGGCCCCCTGCTTATCTGGCTCTGGGAGCCATCGTGAGGTCAGGAGGCTTTTGTGTTTGTCGTCGGAGCCGAAGTGCAGGAGGTGTTTAGAAACGAAGTAACAGGTGGGACTTGGAGAATTTTTTTTTTTTTCTGTTTCCGTAGAGACCTAGTCTGAATAAGGCAGCAATGCATGGTGGGACATGTAGTTTACCCGGCTTTCACTGCTTTTTTTTTTTAAGCCAAAGTGAAGGTACTCCCCTCCCCAATTTTGCTCTACGGAATTTAGAAGTCATTTAATACTAAACATTAATGAGAAGCCTTGTTTTGAAAAGTTTTTTTTTTTTTTTTTTTTTTTTTTGGTTTTTCGAGACAGGGTTTCTCTGAATATCTCTGGCTGTCCTGGACTCGCTTTGTAGACCAGGCTGGCCTCGAACTCACAAAGATCCGCCTGCCTCTGCCTCCCAAGTGCTGGGATTAAAGGCGTGCGCCACCACTGCCCGGCTGTTTTGAAAAGTTTAAAACATGTATTTATGAAGAAACGGAACCTTAAGGAGAAGTTGAAGTTTCATCATTGAAAGTGTAACAGAAAAGTAACAGGACATTAAGCAGTAGTAGTATTTCAGCTTCTTTTTTTTTTTTTTGGTTTTTCGAGACAGGGTTTCTCTGTGTAGCCCTGGCTGTCCTGGACTCAATTTGTAGACCAGGCTGGCCTCGAACTCGCAAAGATCCGCCTGCCTCTGCCTCCCAAGTGCTGGGATTAAAGGCGTGCGCCACCACTGCCCAGCGTATTTCAGCTTCTTTAATATTGGACAACATAGTGGATCCTAATAAGTGAACCCTTATAGGTTTATTTTCTTCTTACAAAATAGGCCATGGACCACACATAAAGAGGTGATAGGAAAATTTGTAGGAGTTGGTGTAGGTTCTTGGGATCGAACTCAGGTTATCAGGATTGGTGGCCAACACTTCCACCCACTGAGTAATCTCGACGGTCCTGGATTGTTTGTTTATTTATTAGTTTATTTTCTGGTTTTCCCGAGACAGGGTTTCTTTGTGTAGCTCTAACTGTCCTGGAACTCTGTAGACCAGGCTGGCCTTGAACTCACAGAGATCCACCTGCCTCTGCCTCCCGAGGATTGGGAATAAAGGTGTGCACCACTATTGCCTGGCTCCTGGTTTATTTTTTTTAATGCTTTTTTTTTTTTTTTTGAGACAGGGTTTCTCTGTGTAGCCCTGGCTATCCTGGACTCACTTTATAGACCAGACTAGCCTCGAACTCACAGAGATCCGCCTGCCTCTGCCTCCCGAGTGCTGGGATTAAAGGCGTGGGTCACCAACGCCCGGCTCCTGGTTTATTTTTTAAACGAGACTTTCAGAATTCAAAAGTAATATTCAGCCGGGCGTGGTGGCGCACGCCTTTAATCCCAGCTCTTGGGAGGCAGAGGCAGAGGCAGTCGGATCTCTGTGAGTTCGAGGCCAGCCTGGTCTACAGAGTCCAGGACTGCCAGGGCTGTTAGAGAAATCCTGTCTCGAAAAAACCAAAACCAAAACCAAAAAAAAAGTAATATTCATCATGGGAGAAATTTAGAAAAGTATGAAGAAGAAATTAACCTAGTCAATTGACTCTTTTATTGTGTAGTCTTGCCTGTTTCCCCAAATCTGAATTATATTGTTTATCATCTGTATTTTGTTTTTATAATGTCATGCATGTTTGTTTTGTTGAATGTTTTCCCTGTATACATTTATTTATTTATTTTGAGTGCCCTAAATTTGCAAGCAATCCTCCTGCCTTTGTTCCTTGAGTGCTGGGATTATAGGCATGCACCACCGTGCTGCTTTAGGGGATGCTGAGGATAGAACCCAGGGCATCATGCATTCCAGGCAAATGCTCTATCAGTGGAGTGAGTCACACCCACAGCCCACTTAGACTGTGTCTTTGTGATTGTAGTGGTAGTTCCCTTTAAAAGGCATCTCCAGAAATAATTTTTTTTTGGTGATGAGTTTCTTTTCCACAGTTTCCTTTCTACTTCAGGGCACCTCGCAACTGCTTCCTGTTAATAGAAAAGAAGATGTGATTTTATTTAAAAGTATGCAAGTCCCGAAATTAATTATGTGAATTAATTTTAAGTGTCTGCGATGTATTTATTTACTTATTTATTAGGCTTTAGTTTTTTGACACCAGACTTCACTTTGTAGCCCAGGCAGGTCTTATCATTCAAAGTGGTAAGATTACATCTCAGTCTCTATGTCTTTTTGTTTTGTTTTTGAGGTGAACTCTTTCTGTAGCCCTTACTAGTTAGGAGCCATTGCATGGTCCAGGCTGGCCTTAAACCCTAGTGCTGGGATTATAGGCATGGCTTTTGTACTTATTTTCATGGGGAGGGATGTCTGTGTGTGTGTGTCTAGATGTGCATGTGAAGGCCAGAGAATGGCATCAGGTGCTTTTCTCAGTTGCTCTCTATTATTTACGGAGGCAAGGTTTCTTCCCTAAACTGGAAACTTGCCAGTTGACTTACATGTGTAACTGGCCAACTGGCCCCATCTCTACTTTCCAAGTACTGGAATTATAAGATAGGGCCACCATGCACACCTAGACTTAATTTTTAAAAAAAGTTGTATTATGTGTATGGATATTTTTGTCAACATGTGTGTCTTTGTACCACATGCATACCTGAGGTCAGAAGAGGGTGTCTAGTCCCCTGGAACTATAGTTACAGATGGTTGTGAGTTGAACCTTGGTCTTCTGGAAGAGTGCCTTTATTCACTGAGCTATCTTTGTAGCCTTCATACCCTGATTTTCTTCTGAGCTCTGAATGTTGGACATTATGCTGTAAGTGCTTTATCCATTGAGCCATCTTCCCACTCCTCTGTCCTGTTTTTATATTCTGTCCTGAAAGCCCACACGTCTTCTACCTGTTGAAGGCAAAAAAAAGAAGAAAAAGAAAAGAAAAATCTATTTTGGAGTCAGACACTGGTGATACACCCTTTAATCCCAGCACTTGGGAGGCAGAGGCAGGTGGATCTCTGAGGTCAAGGCTAGCCTGATTTACAGAGGGAGTTCCAGGATGGACAGGGTTACACAGAGAAACTGTCGCAAAAAGAAAAGGGGGAAAAAATCTATTTTGGGCATTTAAGTTAAAAATTTCTAGAGGGCTGTGTTGGGGTAGGGTTGTAATCCAGCATCTTGTGGGCAAAAGCAGGAATATCTTGATACCAAGGCCAGTTTGGGCTAGGTAACCAGGCCCTCTTTCCAAAAAAATAAAAAAATTGAAACAAATAGTGTTTGCTACAAAAGGAGCTACTACTGTATCTCCTAGGTTATGAAGAGCTGCATACTGCTTTGTCATCCATAGATTTTTATCTGCTTTTAAGAGGCTGATGCAGTTTTGTGATCAGTGAAATGACATTCTGTTTTGTTTGTTTATTTTAACACAGTATTTCTTGAAGTTCAGGTTGGCCTCAAATTCCAACTAGTTTAGAATGACTGGCTGATCCTTCTATCTTCACTTCCCAAGTGCTGAAATTAACAGGTGTGCAATCCCCACACCTGGCTTTTGTTAATTCGAGTATTGTTTTTTTTTAATTTTTTAAATTTTTTAAAAAATTTTTATGTGCATTAGTGTTTTGCCTGCATGTATGTCTGTGTGAGGGTGTCAGATCTTGGAGTCACAGACAGTTGTTAACTGCCATGTGGGTGCTGGGATTTGAACCCTGGTCCTTTGGAAGAGCAGTCAGTCTTTTTAACTGCTCAGCCATCTCTCCAGCCCCCCAATTCCAGTATTGTTTAGAGCTAGGGTTTTGTAGTACATACCTAAAATCCACACTTGGGAAGCTCAAGTAGAAGGACCTCAAAGTTTGAGGCCAGCCTGGGTTAAATAGTGAGACCCTGTCTATCCCTCTCTAAAAAAAATAAAAAGAACCTATGTGGTAGGAAGTGGAAACGTGACTATAGAAATTGATCAGGACAGAAACCTGCCTTTGTTATTTGACAGGAGTTTTGACTATCCCTCTTTTATATTCTTTCCACATGGTAGAATTCATTATTCTGAAGTTCCTGGTATTATACATTTTCTTACTTCTGGTGGAGTATTCTTCATTATGTTTTTAGTTTTGTCCTAGGTTACTGCATGTACTAAATTTAAAAACTTTTTCAATATTACTTAAATAGTATTACATGCTTTACGTCAAATATAGAAGCCCCTATGGTTGATCATTCCTGTAAATCCAAGCACTCAGCAGGATCAGAAATGCAAGGCCACTCAAGGCACTCTGGAGGCAGAAGTTGGTGGATCTCTGAGTTTGAGGCCAGCCTAGTCTACAAAGAGAGTTCAGGACAGCCAGGACTAATACACAGAGAAGCCCTGCCTCCAAAAAAAAAAAAAAAATCAAGGCCAGCTTCAGCTACATAGAGTTTGCAGACAGCCTGGGCTACATGAAATTCCCTCAGAGATTTAAAAAGAAACCCATTCTATAAAATTTATATATACTCATTATTTAAAAATCAAGAACAGAAGTAGTTAAATTCCAGATGAATTTAGTCTACTGAAAAGTGTGCATACTAAAAATGCTTAGTTTGGAGCTGGAGAAGATGGCTCAGTGGTTAAGCACTTGTTTCCTTTGCAGAGGACTAAGGTTCAGTTCCCAGCTCCCACATGGTGGCTCACAACCACCATAATTCCAGTTCCAGGAAATCTGATGCCCTCTGCTGACCCTGGCTACCAGGCATGCAGGAGATACACATACACACATACATTCAGGCAAAGCATTCTTACATATAAAAAATATTTTTTAAAAAATGCTACTTAAGTTAGCTATGATTAACATTTTGCTAAATATACAAGCAGGTGGAAGCATATATTACATAAAGTTCTATAATTTTTTATGAATATTATGGATGTCTTTTCATGCCAATAACTAAATAGGTTCCCCTTTCCTGCTTTTTTGAGACAAAGTCTCACAGTGGCAGGGTTGGGGAGAGAGTGAAAGTGCTAGAAGCCAGTGAACAGGCATAAAGAAACAAATGGGTGGTGGGGGGGGCTGGAGAGATGGCTCAGTGGTTAAGAGCACTGACTGCTCTTCCAAAGGACTGGGGTTCAAATCCCAGCAACCACATGGCAGTTCACAGCTGTCTAATTGCAGGGCGTGGTGGCACACACCTTTAATCCCAACACTTGGGAGGAAGAGGCAAGTGGATCTCTGTGAGTTCAAGGCTAGCCTGGTCTACAAAGTGAGTCCAGGACAGTCAAGGATACACAGAGAGACCCTGTGAAAAACTTAAAAAAAAAGAAAGAAAGAAAGAAAAGAAAAGAAACAAACCAGGACAAAGTGCGTGTACCCTCTCCAAGGACTTTTTTGTTTATTTTGTTTTTCAAGACAGAATTTCTGTGTAGCTCTGGCTGTCTTGGAACTTGCCCTATAGACCAGGCTGACCTCCTCAGAGATCGAACTGCTGCTGCCTCCTGGGTGCTGGGATTAAAGGCATGGGCCACCAAAGCCTGCCTAAGACATACTTCTTAAAATCAGGCCTTACCTCTTTTAATGTTTCTACTATCTTACAGTAAAGCTATCAGATTGCAGATCTGTCAATGAATTTGATAGATTTATCCTTTGAAGTCATGGCTTCATGATCCCCCTTCACTTGTCTGGATCCCCCTACCTGAACACTGTCTCGCTAGGAACCAATCCTTTGACACTTGAGCCTTTTGGAGAGACACTTTATGTCAGAATATAATGCTGTCTGTGTTGTCATGTGCTGAAAATAGTCTTCACATGGCCATCTTATTTAATCTTAACTACTTGTAAATAGCAGTATGTAGCTAGTGGCTATTATTGAACAATACAGAGTTAAAGTAATTTCCCATGTTTATTGACTATTGTTGTATTCCACTCCCTACCTCCAGTATTGGGGATTGAATTTAGGACCTTAGATTTGCTAAGCAAGTGCTACATCCATGTATGTCTATACTGTAATGCCCCTCTGCCTCCATTTTAATTTTTGATACAGTCTTACTAGGTTTCCCAGGCTGGACTATGCACTGGATAGATTCATGTCATAAACTGAGTGTGATGGCATACTCTTGTAATCATGGGCTTAAGAGGTAGAGATAGATTGTGATTGAGATGTAACTTGAAGAAATAAAAAATAAATTATTATTAAAAAAAACACAAGAAAAAAAAAGAGGTAGAGATAGGTGAATCAGGGGTTCAAAGTAATTTTCTGCTTCACAATGAATTTGAGGCCAGTCTGGGCTTGTGACCCTGTGGAGAGTGGGTGGGGTGAAGGGGTATGTGTGTGGTGATGGAGTATGTGATTTTATTTATTTAGATTTTGAGACAGGATCTCATGTAGCCTACACTGCCCTCAGACTTTCTAAATGAGGATAACCTTGAACTCATGATCCTCCTGAGTGTTGGGGTTACAGGTGAGTGCCACCATGACAGGTTTATGGGGTGCTGGGACACATGGCAGTGCTGGTAATGAAATCCAGGGCTTCATGCATGCCAGGCAAGCAATGTACCAGATGAGCCACATCCCCAAGCCTCCATCTGGAGTCTAACTCATTGATGTTTGAATTATTGAATAGCTGGTTTAGTGATACTCAATTTCAAATAAATTGTTCCTATGGATGGTGTTAGTGCTTTCCCCTTGCTCTCTTCTTAATTCTTTTTATTTTATTTTTATTTTGAGATAAGATCTTTGCAACCCATTTGGAATTTACTAAGTATTCCAGGTTGGTCTCCAATCTAATGGTATGAGCCACCAACCTGACTCAAATGAAATACATTAATATGCTGTGAAGTTTTTCTTTATTGTATACATTTTGTATCTTTATGTAAAAAGAGATAGGTAAAATAGAGAAATAACTTATCCTGCTGGGTGTGGGGTTAACATTAGGCAGATTTGCCAGGAGTTTGGAAACAACCAACATGGGTTATATACCAAGTTTTTGACCGGGGTGGGCTATATTGTGAGACCTTGTCTCAAAAACAAACAGAAGAAGCAAAATGACCATGTTGTGAACTGTGTATGAAAGAGGACAGGTGGCAAGGAATGGTGAACAGCCTTCAGGAGTTGAGTATTAGCTAAGTACCAACAGAGACTACACAGTGACTTTGTAATGAGACCACAAGGTGCAGATGAGTTCATACTCTGAAGTGCACTTGAGTTTTCAGAGCTTGGTCTGATTTGGTTTTTCGAGACAGAGTTTCTCTGTGTAGCCCTGGCTGTCCTGGACTCACTCTGTAGACCAGGCTGGCCTTGAACTCAGAGATCCACCTGCTTCTACCTTCCAAATGCTAGGATTTAAGGTGACTTGGTCTGATTTTAGGAGGACCATTTAATCTGCTTGGAACTGTGACACACATTTTGAGAAAAATGTGTATTGTTTTAACCTAAGTGTATGTTACTTTAACCTACATTTGATAATAAAATGAATAAGAATAAACATTGAAACTGTGTAGTGGTAAATTAATAAAATTTGAGAGTGTTCAAGAAGCTAGGTCAAATTTAATAAACCTCAGTGTTTAAAATAATGGGTAAGGACTAGAGAGATGGCTCAATGGCTAAGAACATGAAATGTTCTTGTGGAGGATCCAACTCCCTGAGACACCTGCATTCACATGCATATACAGACACATGAATGCGTGAATGGATGCACACCTACACACAAAAATGAAAATCCTCCCCACCCCCACAGGGTTTTTCTGTGTTACAGAGCCCTGGCTGTCCTGGACTCACTTTGTAGACCAGGCTGGTATTGAACTTACAGAGATCCACTTACCTCTGCCTCCTTAGTGCTAGGATTAAAGGCGTGTACCACCACGCCTAGCTGAAAATGAAAATCTTTTTTTTTTTTTTTTTTTTGGTTTTTCGAGAAAATGAAAATCTTAAAGATGATGGATAAAAGATTTAGAGGTGAATAATATGTAAGATCATTGCAAAATGAGGCACAAGCTGAGAAACACTAAAGTTTGATTACTAATTTACCTTTACCTTTGAGTATTGTGAAACATATTTTAAGAGCAAGGCTGAAAGATGAAGCGTTGAAGAAATTGATCTGATATGTTTTTATTCTAGGAGTTAATGCTTTTTATGCAGGAGGTAACATCTATTTTAGGTTGATTGGGGCATGTGTGGGATATATTATAGAGATCTGGAACGTGTAATGTGGCTGGTTGTTTATTTCTTCCTGTGGCTATCACATTGTTTTCACTTGATATTTCTTCTACTCATATGTATTACACACCAAGTTCTCCAACTGAACCTTTTTCTGAAGTTCTGGTTGTCTCCTGAAGTGTAAGGAGGTTTAGTGTAGCTCTTTCACACAATGAAATTGTACCCTTTCTCTCTCTCTCTCTCTCTCTCTCTCTCTCTCTTTCTTTCTTTTTCTTTTTTTTTTTTTTTTTTTTTTTTTTTTTTTTTTCGTTTTTTTTTTTTTCGAGACAGGGTTTCTTTGTGTAGCCCTGGCTGTCCTGGACTCACTTTGTAGACCAGGCTGGCCTCGAACTCGCAAAGATCCGCCTGCCTCTGCCTCCCAAGTGCTGGGATTAAAGGCGTGCGCCACCACCGCCCGGCTCTTTCTTTCTTTTTCAAGGTACATTTATTTATTCAAGTTACATCTCGGTCACAGCCCCCTCCCTCCGACCCTCTTTTCTCTCTCCCTCTCCCTCCTTTCCTCCCCAGATGAGGGAGAGTCCCATGTACTATTTCTTTATTATTATTATTATTATTTGTTTTTGTTTGTTTGGTGAGGTATAGAGTCTTGCAATAAAGCCCTTACTGGCCTGGAACCTGTGAAGTAGTTCAGGTTGGCCTTGATTGCTGGGCTTATAGTTGTGAGTTACCATGCCTGGCTTACTTATCTTTTTTTTTTTGGTTTTTCGAGACAGGGTTTCTCTGTATATCTCTGGCTGTCCTGGTCTAACTTTGTAGACCAGGCTGGCCTCGGACTCACAGAGATCCGCCTGCCTCTGCCTCCCAAGTGCTGGGATTAAAGGTGTGCGCCGCTGCCTGGCTTTTTTTTTTTTAAATCTTTTTTTTAAAATGTGTATTAAGTATACATAATAATGGGTTTCATTACAACATTTTTATACATGTACATGATGAATTTTTATAGTTTTTATCCTCCATTATCTTTTCTTGTTCCTTCTACTGCTGACCACCTTCCTCTTCCCAGCTAGTTCTTTGTTGCTAAAAGTTTGGTGGCCTAGTGAGTTTTCATTTGGGTTGATTGATTACAGATGCATGGATGAAGGGCTATTTATAGGATTGTAGGCACCTTCCCAGTGTACCCACTGAAGAAAATGCCTCTAACTGCTCCAGGAACCATTAACTGCCAAAGATTCCCAGGAAGGGGTGGGCCCTAGGAACCACTCCCCACTTATTTGGTTCTTTGAAATAGGGTCTCTCACTCTAGTCCAGTATGACCTCAAATTTCTGTTGATCTTCCTGCCTCAGTTTCATAGCCTATGCCTCACAGCCTCAGCTATGATCATAGATGTGAGCCACCACATCGTCTTTTTAAGTTGGCTCACTTGTGTTTGTTGTCTCCCCATTGCTCTAGAGAATACAGTATATATGTGTTTCTCTTTTCATGAGTATATTTAGAGTCACTATTTTACTTATCACCATATAGTTGTCATTGTCTTATAACACTACAAATTGGAAAGCCTGTGAGAAATTATAATTTTGCATTTCATCATGGACAGTAATTTTTTAAAAGATTTATTTATTTATTTTCCATATATGAGAGCTCTATCTGCATGTACCCTATATGCCAGAAGAGGGCATCAGATTTCATTGTAGATGGTTGTGAGCCACCATGTGGTTGCTGGGAATTGAACTCTGGACCTCTGGAAGAGCAGTACTCTTAACTGCTGAGCCATCTCTCCAGCCCATGGAAAATAATTTTTTTTGGTTTTTCGAGACAGGGTTTCTCTGAATATCTCTGGCTGTCCTGGACTCGCTTTGTAGACCAGGCTGGCCTCGAACTCACAGAGATCCGCCTGCCTCTGCCTCCCAAGTGCTGGGATTAAAGGCGTGCGCCACCACCGCCCGGCGGAAAATAATTTTTAAAGTTCATAAAAATAGCCTATTATGTTATGTTTACCATATATTTGCTCTTTATTATTATTTTTAAAATTTGTTATTTTATTTTACATGTATGGATGTTTTGCCTGTATGTATGTTCTGTATACCGTGTGCATGTCTGGTGCCTTTGGAGGTCAGAAGAGGGGATTGAATCCCCTGGAACTGGAATTACAGACAGTTGTTAGCTGCCATGTGGGTGCTGGAAATTGGACCAGAATCCTCTGGAAGAACAGCCAGTGCTCCTAACTGCTGAGACATATCTCCAGCCTCCCACTCCTCTCCCCCCATCCCCCAGACAGGGTTTCTCTGTGTAACAGAGCCCTGGCTGTCCTGGACTCTTCTTTGTAAACCAGGCTGGCCTTGAACTCACAGAGATCCACCTGCCTCTGCCTCATGAGGGCTGGGATTAAAGGCATGCATCACCATCCCCAACTAGCCCCCCACTCTTTGTTATTTTTATAATATATTTTTTGAGACAGGGTCTCATATGGCTCATACTGGCCCAGAATTCCCTATTGGGGTCAAGGATGACCTTGAACTTCTGATCCTTCTGCCTCTGCCCCTTAGGTCTTGGAGTAGGTCACTGTGCCTGATTTGTTCTTTCATTATTTATTCAGATTCTTTCTTTCTGATACTACTTTTATGCCTTGAAAACTTAATAGCTATTCTTTTAGAGCATTGTCTCTTAGCAACAGACTCTTAGTGTCTTTTTGTGGGAGAGATCCCTGATATCCACCTCCAGGTTTGGTGATTCTCTAAGACACATGGGGCTCAGCTTTTAGTCATACTAATGGTTGCCATTTATTATGGCAAGGAATTCAAAATTTAATTTTTAACTCAAGGAGTTAAAAATTGGGTGTGGTAGAAGCAAGACATGGTGCATGGGTCTGTAATCTCAAGAATTGGATATGGAGTCAGGAATTTGAGTTTAAAGCTCTTAAGACTACATGAGACCTGAACTATATGAAAAATAAAACAAGATTGGGAAGATGGTTCAGTTGTTCAAGTGGTTACCACTCAAGCATAAGGACTGGAGTTTGGATCCTCAGCACCCATATAAAAAGCCATATGGTAGTGTATGCTTGTAATCCTAGGGCTGGGGAAGGAAGACAGGCAGATCCCTGGAATGCACTGGCCAACAGCCGACCCAAACTACTTGGTGAGCCCCAGGCCCAAGTGAGAGAATGTCTCAAAAAGAAAGTTGGAGGATTGCTAAGGGAGATATACTTGAGGTTAACCTCTGACCTCCACCCACAGGCACACATACATGAATGCGTATATACACACAGAAAATTCATATTGAAGTGAGCAAATGGAAAATACACTTGAGTATTTGGAGGAAGGTTTCAAGTGTTTTCTGAGTAAGATTACACTGTGTTTATTAGTTCCTCCAGGAATGAATTATGATAAGGAGTAAAATGTCAAGAAACAAGGAGCTTTTATTGAGAATAGGTTAGCATATACTGCAATTCTTGATTTCTAGAAGGAAAGAAGATGTTCATATAAACCACATGGTTTGTATAGGAGCATTGTTCTTCACGTCCAAGTTCCCATATGCCAGCATTGGTTAGTTCTTGGAGATAGGACAAAATAAGGTTAATAGTTACAGGCTTGCTCTGTTCTTTTCCTTTTCTTCATATATTCCATGCAAGAATGTTTGTCTGTCTATCTGCCTGCCTGTCCTGTCTCTCTCTTTCTCTCTCTCTCTCTCTCTCTCTCTCTCTCTCTCTCTCTATCTGTCTATCTATCTATATCTATCAAGACAGGGTTTCTCTGTGTAGTTCTGCTTGTCCTAGAACTTGCTCTGTAGACCAGACTGGCCTCGAATTTACAGAGCTCTGCCTGCCTCTGCGTCCCATGTACTGAGATTAAAGGCATACACCACCACTGCTTGGCAAGAATAACTTTATTTTTTAAGATTTATTTTTAATTGTGTGTATTTATGTGTTTGTGTTTGTGCCCACAGAGGTCAGAGGCTTCGATCGTATTCCCCTGGAGCTAGAGTTATAGGCAGTTATGAACTGCCTGACATGGGTACTGGGTATGAACTTGGGTCTTCTGGAAGAGCAGTTTGTGCTTCCTGTGGATAAATGCACAGTCCCAGAGAATAACTTTATTTTACCTTCATTCTGGAAGAGTGTTTTGTTTTGGATAGGGTCCAACCCAGACTGGCTCTTCCTACCTCTGCCTCTGGAGTGCTCGGATTCTAGACATGTGCCACTGTACCTGATTGGGTATTTTTGCTGGGTATAGATTTTAAAGTTGATAGTCCATTTCTTTCAGTACTTAAAAAAAAATACTGATCAAATTGCCTTCTGATCTTTGTGTTTCCAATGAAAGACATCTAGTTGTATAGTTTTTCAAATAATTTTTCTAAACATATTATATAGTTTTTACTGGATATAAGGTTTTAATCTTTAGCTTTTAGAAATTTGGTCATGATGAGTCTGTTTATTGAAATTTAAAAATTTTTTCTTTATTTTTAGGTTTTTTCGAGACAGGGTTTCTCTGTATATCCTTGACTGTCCTGGACTCGCTTTGTAGACCAGGCTGGCCTAGAACTCACAGAGATCTGCCTGCCTCTGCCTCACAAGTGCTGGGATTAAAGGCATGCACCACCATGCCCAACTATTGAAAAATTTTTTATATTAATTTTGTTGGCAGTTTGCTAAGATTCTTGAATCTTTAGCTTTATGTCTTTTATAACATTTGGGTATGTTTTAGGCCATGTTGTGGGTTAAAATATTTTTTTCCTGATAGAAGACTTAATTGGCTTTTTGTAGGTTTCTCTGTGTAGTCTTCTTTTCTGTGTAGTACTGGCTGTCCTGGACTTGCTTTGTAGACCAGACTGGCCTCGAACTCAAAAAGATCCGCCTGCCTCTTCCTCCCAAGCGCTGGGATCAAAGGCGTGTGTCACCACTGCCCGGCTAGGTAAGGTAATTTTTATATAGTTTTTTTTTTTTTTTTTTTAGAGAGGGGTTTTCATGTAGTCCAGGCTGGCCTCAAACTTGTTATGTAGCTGAGCATAACCTTAAACTCCTGATCCTGTTGCCTCCATATGAATTGTTTTTTTGTGCGTGCTTGCTTGTTTGCGTACGTGCGTGCATGCATGTGTACATCATCCTGGTACTTGAAGATGTTGGAATGGGACATCATATTCCTCGGAACTGGAGTTAGAAGTGGTAGTGAACCACCATGTGTGTGTTGGGAGCTGAAAGAACTGTCCTGCTGGAGCTGCCCATGCTCTTAACTGCTGAGCTACTCTCCAGCCAGTGATGTGCTTCTTGATACATTGCTGTAGTTAAGGCTCTTACCAGTTTATAACTACCAGCAGTGCATGAGATCACTGCTTTTGCCATAGGTACTTTCAGGCTAATACTACTACTTTTTTGTTTTTGTTTAAAAAATATGAGAGCTTTTGATGTTCAATTATATTAAATATTATTATACATAGAAAAGTTTACACTATAAATATATTCCCATCTGAAGTTTTTCTTATAAAATTCTAATTGTTCTTGTGTTTCTGATTATGTTTGATTTATCAATATTTCTTCTAAATATTAGGGACATGTGTTTTACTTGTTTTTGAACAGTCTTGCCGTATAGTGCAGGTTGGCCTGGAACTCAAGATCATTCTGCCTCAGCATGTAATCCTGAGTTCATTCTTTTTTTCAGTGCTTTCTTTTAGTATTTTCTCATTGATTTTTCTTAGATAACTTTGAGTGTGATAATGTTTTCTAGTTTTCTTCCTGTGTTTCTGAATGCATATTATTTCACACAGTACCAGTTTTATCACTTTTTTTGTTTTGTTTTTCAAGACAGAGTTTCTCTGTGTAGCACTAGCTATCCTGGAACTCACTGTGTAGACCAGGCTGGCCTTGAACTCACAGAGATCCTCCTGCCTCCCGAGTGCTTGGATTAAAGGCATGGGTCACCACACCCGTGTGCTTTATCACTTTTATGAGGTATTTACAAATACTTTACTTCATATGTCTCTTTGGAAAGTAGACTTAATAAAGGTAGAATTCATCAAAGGGAATATTTGATTATGTAAGGCAGATAGTTCTAGTTTAAATAAAACTCGTACATAATAGGAAATACAGAAAGGACAAGCAAGGAGAAAACCTTTTAGTCTTACCACTCATTGCCAACTGTTGATGATAATACAACTTTTTTTTTTTAAGGTAGAGTAGCATAACCTTGTTAAGTGACATCATTAATGCTGGCTACTTTGGAGGAATAAGTGCTTCTTACCTTTTGGGGGTGAAATCTAGCACAATTTACTAGACCTAGGGCGGGATGGCTTGAGTCGGGAGTATTGATATTAGAATGTCATCATAATTGAATTTAGAAACTTGTTCATATAAAAAAAAGCAACTTTCAAGTTGTAGTTTCTTTCCCTTGGTTCTTTGTGCAACTTTCCCTTAGTATTTAGTTTTGTTTTCTTTTTTGAGTGCCTACATTTATTTTATTTTTTCCTCCTTCCTCCATTTTTCCCTCCCTTCCAATAGAATGGTTTTACTGTGTGAAGTTCACTTTCTGAACTCTCATAGTGTTTGTTTATAGTGAGTTTGGTAAATGCGGAAGCAGCATTTTTACTTCATTTTGTTCCTCAGTTTCAAGTATCAGGTAGTAGAAATTTGTATGATGAAGCAATTGTCAAAGCTAGAATTGCCTTTCATATTGGGATCAAAATTTGGAATGGCTAGGATCTCCTTTTATCTTGGTTTGGAAATTCATTTCTGTTTTTGACAAAAGTAGTTTGTTGCCTCCCATTTTGTGTTAGCTTCGATGTTCTAAGAAGACCTCGGGTTAGTTGTTGCCTCTGGATGCCAATTCACTGCTGAACCTGTTGAATCTGATGCCCTTCCTCTTGATTAAATGGAGTCTGAGCTCTCACAGCTAGTTAAAACAATTTTGTTGCAAAAAAAAGTTTCAGCTAACCTTGCAGTTTAGACAGTGTTGACCACTACAACTTCAAAATAAATTTGGCTTTTTATTTTATTTATTTATTTATTTTTTTAGGTTTTTCGAGACAGGATTTCTCTGTGTATCCATGACTGTCCTGGACTCACTTTGTAGACCAGGCCAGCCTCGAACTCACAGTGATCCGCCTGCCTCTGCCTCCCGAGTGCTGGGATTAAAGGTGTGCGCCACCACGCCCGGCCAAATTTGGCTTTTTAAAATAATGTTATTTTTATGTGTTTAGGTGTTTCCTCTGCACACCTGGTGCTATGGAGTCCAGAAGAGGGTGTTGTATTTCTTTAAACTGGACTTATAGATGGTTGTGAATCTTCATATGGGTGCTGGGAATTGAACCTGGATCTTCTGGGAGAACATCCATTGTTTTTTTTTTTTTTTTTTTTTTGGTTTTTCGAGACAGGGTTTCTCTGTGTATGCTTGGCTGTCCTGGACTCACTTTGTAGACCAGGCTGGCCTCGAACTCACAAAGATCCGCCTGCCTCTGCCTCCCAAGTACTGGGATTAAAGGCGTGCGCCACCACCGCCCGGCAACATCCATTGTTTTTTACTGCTGACTATTTCTCCAGCCTGGCTTCTCTCTCTCTCTCTCTCTCTCTCTCTCTCTCTCTCTCTCTCTCTCTCTCTTTCAAGATAGGGTTTCTCTGTATAGTGCTCGCTGTTCTGGAACCCTCTCCCTGTAGACCAGGTTGGTCTTGAACTCAGATCTGATTGCCTCTGTCTCCCAGGTGCTGGGATTAAAGGCATGGGCCACCACACTTGAATCAAATTTGACTTTTCTGAGGGCAGGAAAATGTTCTTGTTTTTCTTCCAGTCACACTAGCCACCTGTTAGTCTATTTGATAGTTTTTCTTCACTGGCTCTTAGGCATCTTTGTATCTTATATAGCACAGACTTCCTGACTCTTCTCACTCTGCATGTGTCCTGAGTGATCTCAGTGATCACAGAAGTATTAGTTACCTTATATAAGGCTTTTGGGGCAGTGCATTTCTTTTTTGGTTTTGGTTTTGAAGACAGGGTTCCTTGGTATAACAGACTTGGGTGTCCTGGAACTTGCTTTGTAGACCAGACTGGCCTTGAACTAAAAAAGAAAACCCCCTGCCTCCCAAGTGCTGGGATTAAAGGTGTATGTTGTTAAATGTGAAATAAAATAATCTAGATTATACAAAATTCAGACTCTTCATCCATATTTGCACTTCTGGATGAACTAATTAGAACACTGATAATTTAAATACTACTTTTTGTTTTATTTTACTTTGCTTTGTTTGAGACAGGGTTTTATTGTGTAGCCCTGGTCTACTTGGAACTTGCTATGTAGACCAGGCTAGCTTGTAGTTCAGAGATCCAGTGCCTTCCTCTGCCTCTCTGCCTTTTGGGAGCTATAAATAAAAGTCTGCACTACCACTTCTGGCTAAGGATAGTATTAGTAAATACTTTCAGAACCTTGTCTTTTCCCCTTAATTTTTTTTTTTTGTTTATTTTTTGTTTTGGTTTTTCGAGACAGGGTTTCTCTGTATAGCCCTGGCTGTCCTGGACTTGCTTTGTAGACCAACCTGGCCTCAAACTCAGAGATCGGCCTGTTTCTACCTCCCCAGTGCTGAGTGCCGGGATTAAAGGCGTGAACCACCATACCCGGCAATTACAGACAGCTGTGAACTGCCGTGTGGTTACTGGGATTTGAACCCGGGTCCTTTGGAAGAGCAGCCAGTGCTCTTAACCGCTGAGCCATCTCTCCAGCCCCTTCCCTTGACTTCTTTTTTTTTTTTTGGTTTTTCGAGACAGGGTTTCTTTGTGTAGCCCTGGCTGTCCTGGACTCACTTTGTAGACCAGGCTGGCCTCGAACTCGCAAAGATCCGCCTGCCTCTGCCTCCCAAGTGCTGGGATTAAAGGCGTGCGCCACCACTGCCCGGCCCCTTGACTTCTTTATACTGTTGCTTTTTAAACTTTTTTTCATGTTTAATCATATTGTATTTTGAAAAAATTATGTTTTGTTATTGGGCTTGAGTAATTTTTTTGTGAGACAAACACTGCCCTCTGGTGGTTAGAGTAACGTAACTGTTTTGGAATACTGTTAGCCTTTATTAAACGTGTGGTAAAAGAATATAATGGGTGTGCTTCCCTTGGGTCCTCCCCACTTTCAAGAGTTTTCCTTACTTTCTCTTAGTAAATCTACACTTGTTTTATTAAAAAAAGAGAATATAATAGTTTAATACAGTATTTTTTGCTCAAAATACAATATTTTGAGATTTTTCTCAGGTTTTTCTAGTATATGTATATATTTTTCTCATGCTACTCTATATTTTCTTAAGGGAATTAAGATAATTAAATATAAACAAAATTAAGTTCTTGAAAGGAGAAGTTGTCCCTTTTGGTTAAATATTTTTTTTTTTTTTAAAGATTTATTTATTTTTTATTTTATGTATGGGTGTTTTATCTGCATGAACATCTGCAGCCAGAAGAGGGCATCTGATCACATTGTAGATGGTTGTGAGCCACCATGTGGTTGCTGGGAATTGAACTCAGGACCTCTGGAAGAGCAGTCAGTGCTCTTAACCGCTGAGCCATCTCTCCAGCCCTTGGTTAAATATTTAATTGTGAGTATATGTGCACACAGCTCAGAAAACATCTTGCAAGAGCCACTTTTCTTCCTTGCCTATGTGGGTATTGTGTGTTGAACTCAGGTTTTAGGTTTGGTGGCAAGCACCCTTACCTGCTGAGCATCTCACTGCCTCGGGTCTTTTGTTTGTTTGTTTGTTTGTTTAACAGGGTTTCTCTGTGTAGCCCTGAGTGTCCTGGAGCCCTATAGACCAGGCTGGCCTTGAACTCAGAGACCTGCCTGCCTCTGCCTCCCACAGTGCTGGGATTAGAGGCGTGAGACATCACTGCCTGGTTTCGGGGCCCTAGTTTTGTTTTGTTGCTCAGGCTGTCACAGGACTCATTATGTAGCTCAGACTGTCCTTGAATTTGCTGTAGTCTTCTTTTTCTCATAAGTGCTATAATTATAGGCACGAACCACTTTGAGGGGGAGAGACTACATATGTAGTCTAGGCTCGCTTATAACCCTTGGTTCTGCTGCCTCATCCTTTGTAGTGATGTAATCACTGTCACATACTATTGTGTCCAGTGTAACCAAAGTCCTATTGCATGTAAAACACAAGTGCTTTACTCGTGGTGTTTTACTCTTGATTTTTCTTGCAGTATAGTGGTTTCTGAACAGAGGAGTGATTTTTATGAGTGTTGAAAGTTATTATTTTCTACTTCTGTGTGCTTTTGTTTAATTAGTAGAATTAATATATCATTAGTTATTTGTGGTGAAACCTGCAGAAAAAAACAAAGGAGGGCATAGCATATAAGAAGCCCTGGAATCCATCCCCAGCATAAACTGGGTAGTTGTGGTATGTCTGAAGTCCTAACATTGGGGAATTGAAAACAGGAGGATCAGAAATTCAAGGGCATTCTTAGCTGTGTGGGGAGTTATGGGCCTGAGCTGAAGAACCTATCGTCAAACCAAACTAAAACAAACCATCAAGGGCTTGCTTGTTTGTTTCTTTTTGAGAGTATTTAGCTTTGACTGGCCTGGAACTGACAGAGATCTGTCCATCTCTACCTCCAGTGCGGGATTAAAGGAATGTGCCACCATGCCTGGCATTAGCTTTAGCTACAAGTTTCTACCAATCTTCTATATACTAAAATTCAAGATGTCTGTTCTCAGAACTTTTGCAGCTATTTGCATCTATTTTGCATTTATGTCCGCTAGTGGGTAGTTTCAAAGTGTGATTTTGGTCTACAACTACTGCCATGTTGCCTGGGCAGGTATAGAAAGAGAGGGACAGGACAATAACATACCCCAAAACCTAAAAACAACTTGGGAGAATTTCCTTCCTCTGTGACATTAATTAGGAAAGGCTCCCTTTACTGTGCTTCAGTCAAAAGTGACAAGATTCATCTTGGAGCACTTTCTGTCTGTATCAGTGTGCTCTAGGGTTGTGGGTTGCTGTTAAGTCTGGGCCTGGAGGTTATAGAGAAAAAACAAAACAAAACAAAACCAAAAAAAAAAAAAAAACAACCAGGAAACCCACCTCTGACTATACTGTGTTTTTTTTCCTCCTTGTGGTTTCTTTTTACCTGCTACCATTTTTGAAGTCCTTAAATAACTATTTCATCCATTCTAGTTACATTTAATGGTGTAGACAGAACAAACTATGCTTATTGTCTTTATTGCATCTAAAACTCTGATACAGATTTTTTAAAAAAAGAAGGCATGGATTTAGTTTAACTTACAGTTTGAAGGTATAGTTCATCATGCTGGGGAACATGTGGGAGGAGTGTAAGTCATACTACATTTGCAGACAGAAAGAGAGAGATGTGTTCCATAGGTACAATTTTTAATATAGTTTAGATAGATATATGTTCATTTATTTGATTGAGAATTTATTTTATGTCCATGCAGTAGTATTTTTTGATAGAAATGTAAACACAGATAATCTTCACCCACCCCTCCCCCCCCCAAAAAAAAACCCCAGGGTTTGTCTGTGTAGCCTTGGCTGCTCTGGAACCCACTCTGTACACCTGGCTGGCCTTGAATTTAGGGATCCACTTTTCACTGCCTATTGAGGGCTGGGATTAAAGTCTCTCACCATTACACCTCATTGAAACAGATAATCTTAAAATGTGTTTAGTAGCTGGATGTAGTGGCACATGCCTTTAATTCCAGCACTCGGGGAGGGAGAGACAGGTGAATCTCTGTGAGTTTGAGGTCAGCCTGGTCTACAAACTGAGTCCAGGACAGCCAGGTCTATTACACAGAGAAACCCTGTCTCAAAAAAAACAAAACAAAGAAAAAATGTGCATTGGTAGGCCACAGGTTGGGAGTAGAGACTAAAAGTAAGCAATTTCATGTTCACTAATATGAGTAATTCAAATGTTAACTTTTTAGATCTATTTCTGCTTCAGAATTTGACTTACTGTTTATGATTGAGGGAAAAGATATGAAGTCTCTAGATATTTATGTTTTAAATCTAATTATTAACATAGTTAAATAACAGACAATTATAAGAATGAGAACTTAAGATAAGAATTAATTTATTGTTATTATTTCCTTGTTTCTCAGGTCTTAGAAAAATATCCTAATACACCCATGAGTCATAAAGAAATTCTACAAGTTATCCAGAGAGAAGGACTAAAAGAAATCAGGCGAGTTATTAAAATATTACTAGTAATAATTGTGTTTGGTTAGAGTATTTAATATTTAGTATATATTGGTATTCTTTGTCCTAAACATTGATTGATTAGTATGATATACTTTATGATTCTCAGGTTTATTCATCTGTCAGTCTTTGGAGTTTTTAAGTCATAGAATTTATAAAATCAAAAATAAGTAAAGCAAATTCTTTATGAGAAGGTAAGTAGCTATCTTTCAAAGCCCATGCACTTCAATTCTTAGGAAGGTCTGGAGTCATTTTAAGCTTTCACCTATCATTTTGTATTTTTGATATACTGAGCTTGTTAATTATTAGATAAAAATGTGTCAACTTTAGAAGTAGGCAATGTAAGAAGAAGTAAGATTTGTTTAAAAAAATGAAATGGAAAGAATGTACTATGTGCGCCAAGAGTAAGTGGTTGCGGGTCTCATGACACATGCCTATCTACCAAGATGCTTGAGAGAAGCTAAGGCTCGGAAGATCACTTGAGACAATGAGTTCTAGACCAACTTGGGCGGCATAGCAAGATCCTCTCTTCAAAAACAAATAAGTAAAATAGAGCTGCCAAGGTGTCTTAATCAGTTAAAGCTGTTGCCAGTCTGATGACCTGAGTTCACTCTCCAGAACTCAAAGTGGAAATAAGGAGATGACTTCTGGAAGTTGTCCTTTGGCCTCCACACACATTCTGTGGCACATGTGGTATGTGCACACACACAACACACACACACAGACATACACATTTAAAAATTAACAAATAACAAATGTTTAATCTTCAAATGTAGTGGGATATGTTAATAGTGTCAAAGATAATATACTTCAGTTTCTAAGTGTCTTGATAAACGTTGCATAATTAAGACTTTTTGTTATTAAGAAATGTTAAAATTACATTATTCATTCTGTATATTGAGACAAATTTGGCCATCTACATAGGGGATATTTCATAAAGATAAGAAATTTGTACCAAAAAATAGAAACAAAAAATGTTAGGTGTATGGTTGGACACATTTATAATCTCAGTGTTCAAGAAGCTGAGACAAGTGCTGTAAGTTTGGGGCCAACCTCAGTTACATATTGAATACCAGGCTGACAGGACTCTGTGTGTTTGATACTTTTTTAATAGCTGGGATAAGCATCACGACCAAGGCAACTTACAAAAGAAAGCTTTTAACTGGTCTCACAGTTAGAGAGGGTGCTAGAATAGTAGTCGAGAGCTTGCATCTTGATTCACAAGCATGAGACAGAGAGTGAACTAACAGGGAATTACATGAGTTTTTGAAACCTCAGCCTACTCCCAGTGATATACCTCCATTAAGAAGGTCACACCTCCTAATCCTTCCCAATCAGTTCCAAGAGTTGGAGATGAAGCATCCATGTGTGTGAGGCTCTTGGGACCATTCTTATTTAGATCACCATAGCCTGTTTCACAACACCAAATCAAAATAAAGATACAACTTTTTGTTTGTTTTTTTGCTTGTTTTTTTTTTTTCCCCCTGAGACAGGGTTTCTCTGTGTAACAAGCCTTGGCTGTCCTAGACTCACTTTGTAAACCAGCCTGGCCTCGAACTCACAGAGATCTGCTGCCTCTGCCTCCCGAGTGCTGGGATTAAAGGCGTGCGCCACCAAGTCCGGTTTAAGATACAGCTTTTGTGGTGCTTTTTTTTTTTTTTAAACAAAGGGAATAAAGAGTTCATTGTCGTTATTTTATGGCAGAAATCATTATCTCTGCAAAGTAGATCTTTTTTGGCTATTTACCAAGCCAAATTGTTCCAAAGTGATTTTAAGAAAGATCCCATTTTAAGAATGAAGAACATTTTGTGCCTGTAAGATGACTCACAGGTGAAAGCATTTGTTTGCTGTACACACCTAAGTTTGACCTCTGGATCCATGGTGGAAGGAACGGAAGGGGAGAACCAACTCCCAAAAGTGCACATGTACTTTTTTTTTTTAATATTAAACTAGTAACATGTTTTTCTAAGATTAGTTCCTGCCTTTGTGAGTAAGCCTGTCTCTTCTTGTCTACTAGTTGTAGTCTGTTGTCAGGCCTGCAAACTTGGTAGGATTGTCAAGAAGAATATTTTATAAACAGAAACAAAATCCTTAAGTATTGGTAGAAAAATTTTTTTGTTTTCTTTTTTCTTTTTTTTTTTTGGTCTCCCTCTTTTGGGGGTGTGTGGGTGGGGAGGAGTGAGGGTAGGTAGGATCTCGAATATCCATGATGAGATTACAGATATGTACCACTTTTCCCATCTTGCTGTTTTGTTTTGTTTTCCTTGAGCCAGGATTTACTAAATAGCCTGTGTTGGCTTAGAACTCATAAATTTGAGAGTATAAGCATGTTCCTTTATACCCAGCAGCAAGAACAATATAATCT
The DNA here is from genome assembly GCA_907164525.1 of Lophiomys imhausi. Lineage (NCBI taxonomy): Eukaryota > Metazoa > Chordata > Mammalia > Rodentia > Muridae > Lophiomys > Lophiomys imhausi. Next base: position 4,151,475 of record CAJQZJ010033149.1, read on the forward strand.
TATCTGTTGTTTAAATTAGCATCAAATTCCATTATAGATCAAAGAGAAGCAGATAACCCTCAAAGCCATAGTTGATGACTTTATGATGACTCTTTGTAATCAAAGTGTATGGGAAAAAGAATACTACTACAAAATTCACATTTAACTCTAAGCTACTCTAGTAGTTACACTTTTCCATAGAACTCAAGTTATTTCACTTGTTTTTCTAAAGTAGCTTAGACTATGTAGCTGAATTTAAATGTGTGATTTTAGACAGCGATGTTTTGGACTAATTTGTGCATTTAAAAAAATTTAATGTTTTATGTAGCAAAGTGGGGATTGTTACTAATTTGAAGATTGTTAGTATTGATGGAAGATCAAAGTATAAATTATTTGGGGGAGCTTATTGTTCCTTGTAAAGAAAAATTAAAACCTTTTTTTTCTCCTCTTTTCTTGGGGTGCATTCCAACTCCAGAAGGTAAGAAGTATTTCTTTATTCTAAAGGAGTGTTAGACAATTATAAATCACTCTTTTACAAGTTTTATCAAATGTGGCTTTGTATTCATGATTTTTACTTTATAAAACTAATTGGCTTAGAAATGAAGTAATAGTGATATTATATAAATGTCAATTACTAAATATGCTTTTTCTTTATTTTTTATAGTTTGTAACAGTTACATGGCCATAATTTTAGAAGTTGTTGACATTAAGGTTTATGAGAATTGTCATTTGCCTTATAGCACTGAAGTACAATTCACCATGTTAATGAAAATACAAGAAATGTGTGTGTTGCCTATTGCCTGTGAGATTGAAAATATATTTGCTTGATTGATACAGAGAAAAATATTGGTAAATTGTCTATCCAAATGATATTTTAAACCAGGCAGAACAGATTATAATTCATAGTCTGAATCCTTTCCTGAATTGTTCTTTTTGTATGTATTTGCGTGTCACTTTAGATAACCTTTGGCTATAGCAATTTCTTGTTTATAGTATTGTATAGTTTTTTTTAAATTGTACTTATTTTATGTATGAGTGTTCTGTGTGCATATATGGTGCATGCCAGAAGAGGGCATCAGATTTCATTATAGATGGTTGTGAGCTACCATGCGGTTGCTGGGAATTGAATTCAGGACCTCTGGAAGAGCAGTCAGTGCTCTTAACCGCTGAGCCATCTCTCCAGCCCCCTAGTTTTTGTTTTTAATTTTAGGACTTTTATATGAATCTTGAGAACAGGGAACTTATATCTATGTTTTTATGTCATGGACATGCATGTTTGCTTATATCTTGAGATTAATCTCTTAACTTGTTAGTACTCTGTTAAGCTCATTTATTATATCTTACTCATTTTTTAGTAACATGATCAATGAAGCTTAATTAAGATTTAAAGTTATGAATTATTTTGTGTGTGTGTGTATGGTGTGAGTGGTTGCATGTGTGGTGTTTTGTTCTTGTGACAGTGTCTGATTTTGGTCTGTTGGATACTTTGTAGGTGGTAGTGGTGCTCTCGGGTCTTTGACAGAATGACTTAGCTGGCTTGTTTTTGACTGCTTTGCTTTGAGCAGAGTCTTACTAATATCTGTCTCCAAAATGCTGGGCTTAGAGATGTTTGCCACCATGCCCAACTTGTGTGCATGATACTACCTAATAACTTAATTCTATTTTAATATTTGTTTTTGAGGCTTGAAATCAAAGCCATTTAATATAGTCTAAGATCTACCTTAACTCTAATAAGTTACTTCTCTGAGAAAGAGTTTCTGATAGAAAATATTAGGAATTGTTTTTTTTTTAAAGATTTATTTATTATGTATACAGTGTTCTGTCTGCAGGTATATCTGCAGGCCAGAAGAGGGCACCAGATTTCATTATGGATGGTTGTGAGTCACCATGTGGTTGCTGGGAATTGAACTCATGACCTCTGGAAGAGCAGCCAGTGCTCTTAACCGCTGAGCCATCTCTCCAGCCCGAGGAATTGTTTTAATGATTGGATCAGACAGCTGCTTAGAAACTCAGAATCTCAACATCCACACCCACATCTTGAATTATAGCTCTGACACAAAAGCAGAAAACAAAGCCAGGCCTGAGACAAAGCTCAGCAGTTAAGAGTACCTGCTATTTTGCAGAGGACCCAGTTCAGTCTAAAAAGTATTTTTTTTTTAAAGAAGCAAAAAGCAATTACAACAGTACTAGCTATTAAGATAAAAAATTACATTGCTAAATGAACAATAACTACCCAATAGGACAGTGATATAACATTTTATCTGATGGGGCTGGAGAGATGGCTCAGCAGTTATGAGTACTGGCTGCTCTTCCAGAGGTCCTGAGTTCAATTCTCAGCAACCACGTGGTGTCTCACAACCATCTATAATGAGATCTGATTCTCTCTTCTGGGTGTGTATGAAGATAGGTCACTCATATACATAAAAATAAACAAAAACATTTAAAAACATCTGATTACTGTGTTTTTAATTTATTGTCTCTAGTTTTTATATAATTATGTCCATAATTAATTTTCTTCATGAAGATTCTGGGTTTCAGTTTCCGTGTTCATGTTGGCACTCCTTTTACCTGGAATCATAAGATCTCATATGTAACTGTCTGTACTTTTTTTTTTTTTTTTTTTTTTTTTTTTTTGAGACAGGTTTTCTCTGGGTAATAGCCCTGGCTGTCAGGGACTGATTTTGTAGGCTGGACGACTCACAGAGATCCACCTGTCTCTGCCTCCCAGGTGCAAGCCCAGTTCTCTTCTTATTTTAGAGGCAAACACTGTGTTTTGGAATTGGTCCAACTGTTAAGAATTTTAAGCATGCCAGCTGTGGTGGTGATGCATGCCTTTGATCCCCTTACTCCATAGGCAGAAGCAGGTAGATCTCTGAGTTCCAGGCCAGCTTGGTCTACAGGGCAAGTTCCAGGACAGCCAGGGCTATACAGAGAGACACTGTCTCAAAAAAACAAAACAAAATAAGAACTTTAAGCATTCTGATTATCTGTAATAAGATAGTAAATATATGGGTAGATAATATCATTATCACAGAAATGGAGAAGCATCTATTCTTTTATAGCTACCTTTTATTACCTGTTTATTATAAGGTTAAAAAGTTAGGTGTTGCCAGGTGTGGTGGTGCAGGCATTTAATCCCAGCACTAGGGAAGCAGAGGCAGGTGGAGCTCTGTGAGTTCAAGGCTAGTCTGGTCTACAAAATGAGTCCAGGACAGTCAAGGATGCACAGAGAAACCTTGTCTTGAAAAACCAAAAAAAACAAAAACAAAAACAAAAAAAGTTAGGTGTTATAATGAATCAATATTTTAAATGATCTTGGCTAAGGTGGGAGTTAGGTATTTCATGTGTATTATGTTTACATAAACTCTTAAGACACCTTTGTCTCATAAAGACATTGAACATTGAATTACATAGCTAGTTAGTGATAGAACTTAAACTCACATTTGTTGTCTCAGTTTTGTGTAAAAGGTGGATGATTGTTTGGACAAAGATATTACTTGGCCTCCTTGGTAATGGGGATTGAACCCATGGCCTTCACAAGGCATGGTTGGCAAGTGCTCTGTCAACCCTTGGACAAGGAGGTGTTTTCATTTTGTTTTGTTTTTCACATGTGTTTTTTTTTTTTTTTAACATTTCAGCTGGGTTTCATGGCACATGCATTTAGTCCCAGCACCCTTGGTGTTGTGGACTTCTCTCTGGGTTTTGATATGCCACATTATCACAGTTCAGAAAAAGAATGGGCACATGCCCATTAGAGACATCCAAGATATTTCACAGACACCTTTATTTGTTTATTGTGTGTGATTATTTTATTTTATTCTATTCTATTCTTTGGGTATAGTGTATGCACATGTTTAGTGGGTACAACATGTGTGGGTATGGTGGTCAGAGGTGGACCTCAAGTGTTTTCTGCCTCTCCCCTCCCTGATAACTTTTCTGTTTGGCTAGACTGACCGGCCAGTGAGGTCCAGTAATCTGCCTTTTTCTTTCTCTCTCTCTCTCTCTCTTTCTCTCTCCCTCCCTCCCTTCCTCCCTTCCTCTCTCTTTCTCTTTTTTTTTTTTTTTCCTGAGACAGGGTTGGTTTCTCTGTGTAACAGCCCTGGCTGTTCTGGACTTGCCTTGTAGACCAGGCTGGTCTCAAACTCGCCTGCCTCTGCTTCCTGTGCTGGGATCAAAGGCCTGTACCACCACACCTGGCTGAGATAATTTACTTTCTTTTTCTTTTATGTACATTGGTGTCTTACCTGCATGTGTAAGGGAGTGGGATTCCCCGGAACAGGAGTTAGACAGTTGTGAACTGCCATGTAGGTGCTGGGAATTGAACCTGGGTCCTCTGGAAGAGCAGCCTCTCCAACCTCTCAGACTCCATACCTGACTCTATATGGGTTTTTTTGCCATATGAACTTTGTTTCTTTTTTTTTTTTTTTTCAAGATAGGATTTCTTTGTGTGCCCCTGGCTGACCTGGAATAAAGCCATGAGCCACCACCACCTGGCTTCCATATGAACTTTCAATGTGTTTTCTTGCTATTTCTGCTTTCCTAACATACATGTATTTGTTGCTCTAAGTTACTGCACCTCCAAAGCCAGGCATGGTGTTCCATACCTGTAATTCTAGTGCTTGAGTGACTGAACTAGGTAGATTGCCTTGAGTTTGAGGCCAGACTGGGCTGCATTTAGAGTTTCACACCACCTCAGACCTGTGCTACAGAATGAAAAGTCTGTCTCAAAAACAAAAAAAAACTTAATCAACATACAAAAAAGTATTAGTTTATTTTCCTTAGTACGATAGCCCTTGACCTTATTAGATTGATATCTGATTTTTAGTAATGTTTTTACCACATTTTATTTTCTGTATTTTAAGCTGTTCTTAATTTGAAGCTTCTATTTTAATAGCTATTTCTTTTTATGTTACATAAAATTGACAGGCCTAATGACTCTAGAGCATAAATTTTATTCAGTTTTGGTAGTTGATCTATAATTCAATTTTCAAAAGATTTAAAACATTTTACTTGTATGGATTTGTTTGTTTGTTTTTTTTAGGCAGGGCTTCACAATGTAGCCCTAGTTGGCCTGGTATTCAATTCATTATGTAGACCAGGTTTGCCTCAAACTCACAGAGATCCATCTGCCTTTGCCTCCTGAGTGCTGAGATTAAAGGCAAGTGTTGCTATGCCTGTCATGTATCAATATTTGGCTTGTGCATGTGTGTGTGCACCCCATGCATGCCTGGTGTCTGTAGAGGTTAGAAAGGGGCATTGGATCCCCTCAAACTGGAGTTAAAGATGGTTGTGAGCCTCCATGTGGGTACTGGGAATTTTACTTGAGTCCTCTGCAAGAGTAACGGGTGTTCTAAACCACTAAGCCATCTTCCAAGTCTCTACAATTTGATATTTTATAGCATGCCCCCCCGCCCTGCAAGTCTTATCTGTAGCCCAGGCTAAAATACAACATTGTCATCTTGCTTCAGCCTGTAGAGCAATGGTTCTTTTTTTTTTTCCAAACATTTATTTATCTGTTCATTATGTATACAGTATTTGATCTACATATATATCTAGGCACTAGATCTCAATGTAGATGGTTGTGAGCCACCATATGGTTGCTGGGAATTGAACTCAGGACCTTTGGAAGAACAAGCCAGTGCTCTTAACCTCTGAGTCATCTCTCCAGGCCGAGCAGTGGTTCTTAAACTGTAGGTTGAGATTCCTTGGGATAGGGCGGGGGATTGGAACAATTCTTTCTGAGAGGTTGCCTAAGACCATAGGAAAACACAGATATTTATATTATGATTCATAACAGCAAAATTACAGTTATAAAGTAGCAATAAAATAATTTTATGGTTGGGGATCACCACAACATGAAGAACTGTATTAAAGGGTTGCAGCATTAGGAAGGTTGAGAAACACGGCTGTAGAGACTTGATTTTATGTGTGAGTCATTATGGGATACTCTTTTCTTTTTTTTTTTTTTTTTTTTTTTTTGGTTTTTCGAGACAGGGTTTCTCTGTTTAACAGCTCTGGCTGTCCTGGACTCGCTTTGTAGACCAGGCTGGCCTCGAACTCGCAAAGATCCGCCTGCCTCTGCCTCCCAAGTGCTGGGATTAAAGGCGTGCGCCACCACCACCCGGCTATGGGATACTCTTTAATGCATGTGGGTGTACACTTAAAAATGCATTGCTTGTAGTTCTCTTTCCTGTTTCTTTTCTATTCCTTCATTTCTCTCCCTCTTTGTTTTCGTTTTGAGAGGTTTCTCTATGTAGCCCTGGCTGTCCTGTAACTTACTCTGTAGATTAGGCTGGGCTTGAACTCAGAGATCTGCCTGTTTCCCAAGTGCTGGGATTAAAAGCATGAGCCACTGCACCCAGCCTTCCTGTTTCTTTTTTTTTTTTTTTTTTTTTTTTAATATTTTTATTTATTTATTTATTATGTATACAGTATTCTGTCTGCATGTATGCCTGCAGTCCAGAAGAGGGCACCAGATCCGATTATAGATGGTTGTGAGCCACCATGTGGTTGCTGGGAATTGAACTCAGGACCTTTGGAAGAGCAGACAGTCCTCTTAACCGCTGAGCCACCTCTCCAGCCCCCGCCTTCCTGTTTCTTAATACATAAATACTTAACAAAAGAAGTTAACATTAGACTTATGTTAAATATTAGTCCCATTTCCTTAATGCAGTGACAAATCAAGATAAGGATGCTTGTTAGTGAATTTTATTGGCTTTTTTTAGAAATGCAATATGGTCTGTTGAATGTTGGAAATGAATTTATTTCCCCATTAGTTTACTTTATAGTAGAGGGTGGCATTGAACTTGTAACTTTTTTGCCTCAGTCCCCTAAATTCTGGAATTAGTTATATGCCATCATGCCCCTCCCAGAAAAAAATTTTATTTCTATATAATAAAATTATAATGTACTTAAAATTTTAGAAAATGGGTAAGAAAGCTATTACATTGAATATAAAAAGTCTACTAAATACCTTTTTAAGTGATTTCCTGATAGGTTTAAATACAAGAAGCTATAACAATTTAGTTTTACAGATTAGATTTAGTTTAATGTAGCAGCATACAAAAAGATAAATGAGCCGGGCGGTGGTGGCGCACACCTTTAATCCCAGCACTTGGGAGGCAGAGGCAGGCGGATCTTTGTGAGTTCGAGGCCAGCCTGGTCTACAAAGCGAGTCCAGGACAGCCAGAGATATTCAGAGAAACCCTGTCTCGAAAAACCAAAAACAAAAAAAAAATAAAATAAAATAAAAAAATAAATGTTTGAGTGTCTGTGTATGTGTCTGTCCATTCTGTATTTCCATTTTCATGTACACTTGTAAAGTTTTATATATAAATAAATTAGATTTTCAAAATAAGTTTGATATTGCTATATGTGGACTTTTTTTTTGTTTGTTTCTATCGAAGTGTTAGATTAAGAATTTTCCCCAGCCGGGCGTGGTGGCGCACGCCTTTAATCCCAGCACTCGGGAAGCAGAGGCAGGTGGATCTCTGTGAGTTCAAGGTCAGCCTGGTCTACAGAGTGAGTTCCAGGATAGCCAGGGATACACAGAGAAACCCTGTCTCAAAAAATGGGTGGGGGAAAGAATTTTTTCTTCTTTAGATACTCAAGGATGAATTTTCCATTCTTTTTTTTTTTTTCAGGGCAGTCTCTTTTTATATTGATATCCTTTATAGTTAGTGAAAAAATTACTTAAAGGAATGTTGATGAATTAAATTAAGTCAGATTACAAAGAATATTCAGAGATAAACTAATCACTGTTCTTTACCTTCTTTGCTTTGTAGTGGGACTTCCCCTCTTGCATGCTTAAATGCAATGCTGCACACAAACTCCCGAGGTGAAGAGGGCATCTTCTATAAAGTTCCAGGTAGAATGGGAGTATATACTTTGAAGGTAAGTTGTTGGGGAGACAAGAAATAGTGACAACATATAATAATTGAGTCTTGGAAACAGATTTCTGTTCTTGAAGAACTTATTTCCAGGAAGAAATAATATTTCAACCCATAAGTAAGTAAATTTGAGGGAGGGGGAAGATCTTGAAGTTGAACTCAGGACCTCATGAATACTAAGAAGACACCCTCTGTATATATTCTTATTTAAAAATAAATTTTTTGAGATTTATTTTATGTGTATGGGTGTCTTGCCTTCATGTATTACATACATGTAGTACTCATGGATGCCAGAAGAGGGTGTTGGATCCTCTGGAACTAGAGTTAGTTGGTGGTTAGCTTCTTTGTGGGTATTGGGAATTGAACTTGAGCCCTCTGTAAGTGCAGCAGTCAGTGCTCTTAACTGCTGAGCCCTCTCTAGACCCTACTTCTTATTTTAAAGAACCTCAAAATATTTAAATTACAAATTGGTATCAATCTGAAACATACTGCATAGAGCCATAGATACTTTGTTTTACTTGTGGACTTCCTTGCTAAAACTTACAGTTACGGCTTTTATTCCTGTTTTTGTAATGGAGAAAACTGAAGTTGGAAAGTGTGATTTCTTTACCAGTGTTGGCTATATTGTATCAGAACAAGATAGGAACTCTGATCAGACTTAACACCCACATTACTTCTTCCAGAGCAAGCTGGCTAATACCTAGTTTCACTGGGAATTTCATTTCATTACACTGAAATGGTGGCCTTTTCCTATCAATATCCCTTCACTTACAAGTAGGAAAACCAGTATAAATGAGCTCAGTAAGAAGGCTAGAGAACAGGCGTGGTGGTGCACACCTTTAATCCCAGCACTTGGGAGGCAGAGGCAGGTGGATCTCTGTGAGTTCTAGGCCAGAGTGAGTCCAGGACTGCTAGAGCTGTTACACAGAGTAAACCCTGTCTTGAAACACAAAACAAAACAAAAAAAAAGAAAGCTAGAGAATTTATTAGTGCATGCAGCTAAACATTCATGGGAAATCCAGGCTGGATCCAGCTTATCAAAAAGATGTCATCTGGTGGTGGTCTCTGTTCTTTCTTTTAGCTTTATTCTCAGTCAGCCTCTCTTCATCGTATATGAATTCATTCTGCGTCACCATTCTGCAAACTGTAAGTCTAGAGAGACAAGAGTTTAGTAACTAAAGCAAAGAGGCTCCCACCTCATTCAGATTGAACTTACTTGTTTTGGCCCAGCCCATGTGATACCCTACATCAATTATGGCTATTGTCAAATGTATAGGAACATTATTACCCTTGATGGAAGGTTGAGATGAAGCTCTGATGGCATGATAAGTAGGGAGAGCAGTTGTTTCTCAAAGGAGGTTTATTAGCAAGCTAGAATGAATGCTTGGCAGACAGTATACCCAAAGTGATGTGTCCATAAATCTCTGTCTGTCCCATTACCTCTTACCTCTGAGCTACTCATTACAATGCTCAGTGGTAGTGTTGAGTCCACTAACATTAAAAACATCTACCCTGAGATGGATCAGCAAGTAAAGGCACCGAAAACCTGTTTTTGATACCCTGGGCACATAAATGGAGGTGAGAACTCCTACAGGTTGTTCTAATTTTCATATGTATGCTATGGCACACTAGTGCCCATACTTACATACTAAATAATGTAAAACAAACAAAATAAATGAACACCTTCCAGGTTTGGTAGCCATACATACCTTTAATCTCAGCACTCAGGAGGCAGATGTAGGTATCTCTGAGTTTTAGCCAGGCAAGCCTGTGATGTACAATGAAATGCATAGACAAAATAAAAGGAACAAAACCCCACATCTATCAGCTGAATGTGGTGGTGCATGGTTATCAGTCATAATACTCAGGAGACCAAGGCAAAAGGATCATGTCCAGTTCTAGATCACCCTGATCCTTACAGTGAGTTCAAAGACAATCTGCACAATATCCAAAATCCTATCCTGCTTTTTAGTCTCAGTTTCCTCTAACTTTGTCTGTCTGCAGTGTTTAATGTTTGTATGTTATGGGACTTTAATTCTAAATGAAGCTTTCACTTTCTTGTTTGATGTTTTAGCTATTCTAGATCTTCCATTTTGCTTTCATTAAATGCTTACTGTGTTGTAGAGATGGGGGGGGGGAAAGACCCTCAAAATGTATTTTATATTCTTAGTACCACTTAGGACAGGTGTTTGGGGGTTTCTCTCATACATCAAGCAATTCTCCCACTGAAATCAACTAGATGCCCTTTAATTTAACTCAGTTTTTACACTATCTGGCCATTGTGTCGGACTAAGGGCCCTGTACCACAGGTGTCCTTTCACTTCAGCTTCCAGTTTCAAGTCTTTCGTTGTGACCTAACCTCTGATAGACCAGCTATAATTGATGTTTCTGTATCCTCCTTCTTGGCTTTGATTAACTTTCTAGGACTGGTTACAAAAGATGTCAGGGAAAAACTTTGTTTTCCATTTATTGTAATTCAGATAAAAGACATTCATAAAGTGGAATGTGGTGCTTGAGTATGGAAGCTGTTGTGGCACATCAGTCTCCAAGCACACACTTGATTTTAGCCATGTGCAAGTTCATCCAAAGCCCTTTGTAGCCCGTATGGAAGGTTTGTGATATGAGCATGATTCTGTCATTGGCCATCAACTCTTCATCCTTGAGAAGTTGGGCTAAAAGCTCTAATTTCTAATCACATAATTGTCTCTCTTAGTAGTCTGCTCCACTCTGAGGCAGGCCGTTCAGGAGCTCACAAAGAGTCATCTTATCAAAACAGATGATCCTCTTATCGCTTAGGAGGTGCTAACTCACTTAGGTGCCCATTTCAGGAACTAGAGTCAAAGACCAAATAGCAGAACAGTAAGTTTTCTTAATCTCACTATTGATCAGGAAAGTACAAGAGTCTTAGTGTTCTGTATCAAGAGCTCAAGAGTTTAAGACTGGAAAGATGGCTCAGCAGTTAAGAGCACTTGCTGATATTGGAGAGGAATGGGGTTCAGTTTCCAGCCAGATGCCCTCTTCTGGCCTACACAGGCACTCCACACATACGGTGCACATATAAACCCATAAAATAAACAAAATCTTTAAAGAAAAAAGAACATAGGGTTCAAATAATATATGTCTTGTATCATATTATCAAATCTATGACAAATAAAAGAGATTAAGATGGATAAACCATAGTTGTTTATTTAGTGTTCACAGTTTTGTTATTAAAATATTACATGTATATAAAATATATTGTGGAACTCTACCATAATAATGAAGCAAAATAAAGATTAATTTTGAATAAAGGGATCTAGAAAGTCTGTGTTATTTACTGGTAAGATTTAAGCTGGACTTGAACATATACATAGGAGGAGTGAAGGCCTTTAGGGATTTGAGTAGCTCAAATGATGGGACAGATGAAATTTTGAGTGGATTTGAAAGTAGAACAAATTAGATTTAGTGATAATGGCTGGAATCAAGGTAATTGATAAACATTAGTTAACAGTTAAGTTTGACCTTGCCTGAGCTGTGTATTTGGGTGGGATGTTGAGTAAGTAGATGACAGAGGTCTTCAGGGAGAGCCTTGTGATCAAATCTGTGTTTTAACATTTTCATGAAAAGATGATTATAGTTTGAAGGAGTAACTCAGAGTAATAAAAGAGGTAGATCCAAGAGACATTAAAAAAATAGAACACATTGCATTTGGGATGTGTAAAACAGTGTGTGAGAAAAGATTCTAAGATTTGGGGCATGAGCCGTTGATCCCAGAGGGATCACAAGTTTTTTGCAAAAAGAAGATAATTATATTTGTATTTCAGATACTTGTTGAACCTACAGGTCAAGATGTCTGGCTGGCAACTAACTCTATAAAAGCTGTCCTGCATTTTGAAGGAAGGAATATAAAAATATGGGGTCTGTATTTTAAGAAAGTGTATAACATAAGAGATGGATTAGAGAGAAATTTAAGTGGAAAATAACTGTTCTTAATTGATCAGACTTAATGGTCTTGGGAATATATCATATGGTGCCAGTTAGAGATAGGATCAATTTTTTTTTTTGTATCTGTCAGTTCATTTTTTTAATGTGAGTATAAAATATGTGGGACCATAAAGTACTGATGGGAAGAAAATACATATGAGAAATAACATTCACTAATTTTCCTTTATTTGTGTATGGTTTTTGTACTATGTAAATACATAGTAACTAATATAAGCTCTTATAAAGGCACTGTTCTAATTAATTAGCTCACTTAATTTCTATGTGACCTTTTAAGGTAGGTACTGTTACTCCACTTTAGAAACTAAAATTAAGGCATGAGAGATTAACTTAGACAAAGGCTATGTAGTTCAGAGAAGATAAAGCCAGAAAGCCTTACTTCTCTAGCCTTTCATGTGTAACTATCTTGTTATATTTTTCTCATACAAAATGGACATAGTTATCCTTTCTAGTTAACATTCTCATTATTCAGAGCTGACACTGGAGAGATTGATGTGATTCTTTAAAAAAAAAAAACTCCTTTTCTTGCTGCTACTTATTAATCTATACTGAGGACCCAGTTAGATGAAAATAATATGACTTTAATTCTGTAGTTGAATTCAGAATATATAGGGTGCTACCCTACACACATAAACATGTCTAACAAAATTTTTATCTTTTAAACCTGAACATTTTATCTTTTACCTGGATTTATATCTTCCAGTTGGGTGTAAATTAAACACATGTTGTACCTGCATATGAATGTTGTATATAATTTTTATCTTTGGATATAGATGGAAAATTAACTTATTTGACCCAAAGAAGGGAAGTACCAGGATTTCAGCAAATATTGGTGGTTTTACTATTTTATAATACTAAAAATTAATCAGTTAATTATTTTTTGCATTACATATTAGAAATTTAGTTTCATCTTGCAAAAATGGTAACAATCCTAACAGGATGCCTACATTTTCAGAAAGATGTGCCAGATGGAGTGAAAGAGCTGTCAGAAGGTTCAGAAGAAAGCAGTGATGGTCAGTCAGATTCTCAGAGCTCTGAGAACAGCAGCAGCAGTGATGGTGGCAGCAACAAAGAAGGGAGAAAGAGCAGGTGGAAAAGGAAAGGTAATCTCGGACTCCTGCAGGCGGTGCCTTGTCACTCTTCTAGACCATCATTTCTTTCCCGAGAGCTTAGTGTCTGCAGCAGTCTCCTAGAGGGCTCCAATGTTTGCATCTGGCCTGTCAGACCCAGGGCAGCAGTGGCTAGCCTCACAGACCCCTCTGACTGTATGACTGAGGGAGTTTAAAGTGCACTTTTCTCTCAGGGGCTGGAGATTGCTCTGTGGCTAATATGCTGTGTAAGCATAAAGATTTGAGTTGGGATCCCTAGTACCTACGCATACGTAACACCAGTGAAGAGAACGAGGTGTCAAGCATTTCCTGGGGCCTACTGGCCTTGCAGGCTAGCCAACACTGTGAGCTCCAGGTTTAATGAGAGACCCTTTTTCAAAAAAAAGTGTGTGTGTGTGTGTGTGTGAGACACTAACTGGACTTTGTGGATTATCAAAAGCAAAATCAAAAAACATGAAGTTGAAAGAGGGTTATGTTGTGGAGTTATGATGGGGATTGTAATAGGGAAATACATGAAGTTTAAGCATAAGGACCACAATTCAAATCCCCAGAATGTAAAAGTTGGGCAGGCATGACAGCTGCCTGTAATCTCAGCCAGCACTTAAACAGAGTCTTTACTGGTTAGCCAGACTAGCTCAAGTTTGACAAGCTCAGGGTTTAGTGAGATATCAACCTCTGCACACATATGACATGCACACTACACACACACACATGCAAAGTTAGAAAAACACCCGTGGAGAATATCAAGGTAGACCGTTAACTGTGCACTCGGGTCTCTTCATGTACAAGCCAATGTAAGCGAGCATCCATGTACACAATGTGCAGACTCACACGCCCACCCACACATAAAATGTCCTTTTGGAGAACTGTGTTAGGTTCCACTTGAGTGGAAATTACAGTGTTTCCGTTTGCTTTCTACTCTGACACTTGTATAGATTTGGTCACATTGGGTTTTGTTTACTTGTGCTTTTTTTGCTTGCTTTTTTTTGTTTTTTGATTTTTTTTTTCAAGACAGGGTTTCTCTGCTCCTGGCTGTTCTGGACCCACTCTGTAGACCAGGCTGGCCTTGAACTCACAGAGATCCACCTGCCTCTGCCTCCCGAGTGCTGGGATTAAAGGTGTGCGCCACCACGCCCAGCCATTACAGACAGCTGTGAACTGCCATGTGGGTGCTGGGATTTGAACCCAGGTCCTTTGGAAGAACAGCCAGTGCTCTTAACCGCTGAGCCATCTCTCCAGCCTGGTGACTACTGTTTTGTATTTATACCAGCAGTGAATGACAGTTGCTCCTTACCAGCAGTTTGTGTTATCTATCAGTCTTCTGGATTTTGGCCATTCTAATAGATGTAAATCAGTATGTTGCTGTTGTTGTAATTTGTATTTCCATGATTTCATGCGACATAGATGTCTTTTTGCATGCTTATCTTTTATTTGAATATGTTCTTTGGTCAGAAGTTATGCCCAGGTCCTTGGCCCATTTTTGTTAAGGTTAGGATGTTAATTATTTTTATTATTGGCCTTGATGAGTTCTATGCTCATTTTGAATAGCAATCTTTTTTTTTTTAAGATTTTATTTTATGTGTATGTAAGTTTTGCCTACGTGTATGTCTGTATCATGTGCATACCTGATGCCCACAGATGCCAGAAGAAGACATTGGATCCCCTGGGACTGGAGTTAAGGAATGGTTATAAGCCACCATGTAGGTGTTGGGAATTGAATCTGGGGCCTCTGCAAGAGTAGCCAGTTCTCTTTACTGCCTCTCTAGCCCTGGATTATTGTCCTTTTTTTTTTTTTTGGTTTTTCGAGACAGGGTTTCTCTGTATAACAGGTTTGGCTGTCCTGGACTCGCTTTGTAGACTGGGCTGGCCTCGAACTCAGAGATCTGCCTGCCTCTGCCTCCCAAATGCTGGGATTAAAGGCGTGTACCACCACTGCCCAGCGGATTATTCTCTTTTATTTGGTAAGTTTTTTCTATGTAGTTTTTTCAAAACTATAGTTGTATTTTGGGTTTTTTTTTTTGTTTACTTGTTTGTTTGCTTGCTTAGTTTTGTTTTGTTTTTAATTCTCTTGGCAGTTTTCTCCACTCCAAATGTGTGTGTGTTTGTATATATTTCAATATGAGTGCAGGCTCACACATGCCACAATGTGGAAGTCAGAGAACAGTTTTCAATTGTCTGTTCTCACCACTTGCACCTTGTTTTGAGGCAGAATCTCTTATTTCTGTTACTACCCTGGGCTTGCAGATAGGTGCCTCTGTTTGTGGCTCTTTATGAGTTTCAGAGATGTGAGTTCATATTGTCTGGTTTTTTGGCAAGCACTTATTCTCATTGAGCCATCTCTCCAGTCCTGGCTCTAGCAGTTTCTTTTTACAAAGCAGAAGTGTTTTGGGGGCAGGGGCTTGCAAAACAGTTTCTCTGTGTATCCCTGGCTGTCCTGGACTCCCTTTGTAGACCAGGCTGACCTTGAACTCACAGAGATCCGCCTGCCTCTGCCTCCCGAGTGCTGGGAATAAAGGTGTGCGCTACAACGGTGGGTCAAAGCAAAAGTTTTTTTTTTTTTTTTTTGGTTTTTCGAGACAGGGTTTCTCTGTGTATCCTTGGCTGTCCTGGACTCACTTTGTAGACCAGGCTGGCCTTGAACTCACAAAGATTCGCCTGCCTCTGCCTCCCAAGTGCTGGGATTAAAGGCGTGCGCCACCACCACCCAGCAAAGCAAAAGTTTTTAAATTGAATGTAGTCCAGTTTATCAGTCCTTTGTTTTGTGGACTTGAGCTTTAAAAATCATGACCAAATGAAGGCTCATGTATATTTTCTTCTCTATCTTCTTGAAGTTTTATAATCTTGAGTTTTGTATTTAAGTCTGTAATTAATTTTAATTTTTAAAAAATTAGAGGGACAGCATAAGTGCTCGTTGTGTTGTGGGGGGAAGAGACAGAGAGACTGGCTGGTATGGATACTATGCCATGGTGTACATTTGTAGGTCATAGGACAACTTTTCGCAGTCCTTGCACCTTTATGTACGCTTTGAGGACTGAAGTCAGGTGGTTGTTCATCAATCACCTGTGCTTGCTGAGACATGTCACCTGAAGTGTGATGCTAAATCTGCTTCTTGCAGTGTGGCTATCCAGTTAGCTGGGCATGGTGGTGCACACCTTTAGTCCCAGCACTTGGGAGGCAGATTCAGACATATAGGAATTCAAGGCCAGCCAGGATTACATAAGGAGATCTTACCTCAAAAAAGTAAAAAAAAAAAAAGTGCAAGATTTATTTTTATTTAACTTAGTGAAATGTGTGGAATAACATTCTAGATTTTACCTTGGTTTATTCTCATCTTGTGGCCATCACAGAAGATGTTTACAATTACTTATTTGCTACTCTTCTCTAATTCTGTCTTCCAAACTTGGAGCACTTGCTGTTCTCAGCTCTCTCCTTACTAGGAAAAAAAATGTTCATTACTACTAACAAACACCAGTTGCAATCTGTTTGTCTTTGCTCTCATGCCATTTAATATCTGTTTTGTAGTTTACCCACAACACTTAAAGAATAATGGCTGCATTGCAGCCCTTTCCCTGGAAGGGATTTTCCTGTTAAGGATAACCTTTTGTCATCTATTTGTCCTAATTATTCTATAGCTTTTTGTTAGCTTCTGTTTGAAGAAGGATTTTTTTTTAATCCTCATATTTAAAATGTCTACTTTAGCCATGAACATCAGTACCTCCATTAGGTACTCAGAAGTTATTCCAAAATTTCTACTGTGGAAATAAATGTGGCAGGCTTGTAACCAAATAGAAATAGCTGCATCATTCAACAAGGCAGTTCTTTTTTTGTTTTTTTTTTTCAGACAGGGTATCACTATGTAGCCCTGGCTGTGTCCTGGCACTTGCTTTCTAGACCAGGCTGCCCTCAAAACTCACAGAGATCTGCCTGCCTCCTGTGTGCTGGGATTAAAGGTGTGGGATGGTTCCTGCCAACAAGGCAGTTCTAAGTTTGGCTCAGGCAGGAGGACTCTGAGTTGTAATCCATCCTCAGCTACTACATATGACCCTGTCGCAAGGAGAAAAGAAAATGAAAACAAAGAGAATGGAGAAATCTCTCAAACTTGTGGCTAAGCCTCAGGACCTGAGTTTGAACCTTGGAACCTACATGATAGAGTGTGCTGACTCCTGATAGCTGTCCTTTGACTTCACAGACATGCTCCTACACACATGAATAAAGGTAGCTTTAAGCTGAGTGGGCTGGCACCCACCTAAGATTATAGTGTTTGGCAAGCAGAAGCAGGAGGGTTGTAGCAAGTTCAAGGGCTGCCTGGGCTATAAAGTGAGTTCCAGGCCATCCAGGGCTACACAGTGAGACACTGTCTGAAAAGATTTCAACAAACAAAGATAGTAAAAAGACAGATCTGCCTTTTAGTAAAGCAAGCTAATTGTGACTGTTCACTTTTCTTATTTAGGGCTTTTATTCTCAATCTGACATCACTATTTCAAAAGCATTATAAGGCAGGAAGAACATCGAGATAGTATCAAAACCCACTTCCTTTTTATGTGCAAAAATAAAGAGCTCTGACAGCAAAACTGACAGTTTTAGTTGAAATTTGATAGAAACTTTTGATACATGTATAACCTTTCAGCCAAATGGAAGCAGACTATAACTTATTAACTCAGTCTGATATTAAATTTAGCTTATTGATTTCTATGTAAAGTAGAGGAAACTGCTAGTTTGTAGTTTTGGTTCTTAACTTTCAGGCAGGAAACATGTTCAAAGAAGAGCTTTATGGAATATCAAGTCAAGGTAAGGTTCAATAATGTCAGAAAACTATTAGTAAAATCAACCATCTTTCTTATTGTTTTATGTTCATAGCTAAAATATGTTGTAAGTCCTATAATATAAAACAGCCACATGAATAGTTTTGTTTCCCCCCTCCCCCATTGGAGACAAGCTGTCCTGGAACTCACTCTATACACCAGGCACTCACAGAGACCCTCATGTCTGTGCCTCCCAAGTGGCTGAGATTAAAGATGTTGCATGGATATAGAATTTGTCATAAGGAAAAGTTGTGGGGTTTGTTTTGCTTTTGTTTTTATTAAGAAAGAAAATTAAGTTATGTGAAATACTCTTTTTCATTGTAAGGAATCCCTGTTTCCCAGATCACATTACTGTTAACACATTATCAGGAATTTGGTACTCGAATTATGTCAATCCACCAGCTCTCTAGCATTTTTATCTGTGCTAAGTTACTGAATAAGGAGAATTGGGTTCTCTTTCAAAATGCATCCTAGAACTGAAGCTTTTGGCAAAGTTGACTGCTGTTAGCAGAGGCTGAGGTGAGGAAGGTTTGGGCACACCCTGTGCTAAAGATAATCGCACTGTTAGGTCTGAGACCTAAAGGATAGCTAGAGCCAGGAACACTTCAGGTATGTCCTTTGCTGTTTTGTTTTTTTTTTTTGGTTTTTCGAGACAGGGTTTCTCTGAATATCTCTGGCTGTCCTGGACTCGCTTTGTAGACCAGGCTGGCCTCGAACTCACAAAGATCCGCCTGCCTCTGCCTCCCAAGTGCTGGGATTAAAGGCGTGCGCCACCACCGCCCGGTGCTGTTTTGTTTAGGGAACTCTTTATAAAAGACATAATCAGCCGGGCGGTGGTGGCTCACGCCTTTAATCTCAGCACTTGGGAGGCAGAGGCAGGCGGATCTCTGTGAGTTCGAGGCCAGCCTGGTCTACAAAAAGTGAGACCAGGACAGCCAGAGCTGTTAAACAGAGAAACCCTGTCTCGAAAAACCAAAAAAAAAAAAAAAGACATAATCAAAAACATGGGCAGTTTGGAGTAGATAGTCATTTAGTCATTGTATAAAAAAGGACTTAGAACCAAAATTAGTCATACAATTTAAAGATTTTTATTTATTGTGTGTGTGTGTTTTGTCTGCATATATATGAGTGTGCCTGCTGAGGTCAGGTGAGGACATTGCATCCCCCTGGAACTGGAGTTGCAAATTGCTGTAAGCTGCCTTATGGTTGCTAGGAACCAAACCCAGTCTTCTGAAAGTGTAGCAAGTGCTTTTAACTGCTGAGCCATCTCTTTCTAGCCTCAGTTCATACAAGTTAAAACTATTCTCAAAACTTCAGTGATTATCAGTGCATCATTAATCTCCCAGCTTTCTGTATCAGCTGCCAAAGGGAACAAATACAGGAAATAAGGTTTATTTTCTGTTATTCAAGCATTATTCTAGTAAAATCTATTACACTTTTCTAGTTTATTATCTCTTCTGCCATGATCTTTTTTATTAACATTTTAATCATCTTAATTAATGCCAAAAGCTTATTCATAAAGGGATTGGTACCCTCTATATTCCCTTGGGTTTGTGGGTATACGTTGTTAGAAAGCTGGGGATGGAGCCTAGTTGTTGAACACTTGTTTTTTGGCATGCTTGAGACCCTAAGTTTCTAGGAGGGAGGGGGAAAAGTTAATTAGTAACTAGGGTTGTCAGAAGAATAAACAGAATAGAAATATAAAGACAAATATTAACTGACAGCACTTCATACTTAGTTTTTTTTTTTGTTGTTGTTGTTTGGTTTTTGTTTTTAGAGATAGGGTTTCTCTGTGTAACCCTGGCTGTCCTCGAACTCACTCTGTATGTTATAGTGCAGTCTTGGTTGGAACCTCCTATTGTTAAAGTCGAATCTCTCTGGGGCCTCTAAATGTTATAGTTGAATCTCAGTTGAGCCTCCAAATGTTATAGTTCAACAATAGCCACACAAACCTCAGTCACCGATTTCAGTCAGATATTGATGATTTATTGAATGCACATCCCAAAACTTGTCATGGCCAGTATGACTAGGGTCACAGAGGTCTTGGAGCTTAACTGTGGTCTGCTTCCAAGCCAGGCTTTTTATAAGAAAAAAACATATCCCGGTAACAACCAGGTTTGTGTATGAAACAAACCATATCCAGGTAACAACCAGATAAGGAAGCAAGGAGATGGCAGTACTACATCAATTTTGACTAGCTAGACCAAAAAAAACCATTTCTAACCGACCTTTAATTTGATTGGTTCTAAGTGGAGTTGTAGTTGGAGACTCTTTAGAAAGTGTCAAAGTAACAAAGTAACCAAGTATGAGTAATTTCATCTTATAACTAAAATGGAGACTGAAGACAAAAATGGCTGCAGTTATACTAAGAGCTAAAGCAGGTCTCAACACTGTAGGCCAGGCTGACCTCAAACTCAGAAATCCACCCGTCTCTGCCTCCCAAGTGCTGGGACTAAAGACGTGCACCACCATGTCCGACCTGCCCATCCTTAGTTTTAATTTAGTACCAAAACATGATTTTAAATTTAGTTTATTGAAGTTGTTTGAGACAGGGTCACAGTATACAGGTGTGCCCAGAACTCTCTTAGGTAGTCCAGACTGGCTTAGAATCTCCAGTCCTACAGGTGTGAGTCATGGTTTGGTATGTTTTATTTTCTTGTTCACAGAAACCAGTGGTAGCAATGAACAAAAAGTTTCTCTGGAACTGAATGTTGTTTTTAAGAACCATTTATTTATTTTTCTTATATCATGGTGTTTTGCTGGCATGTATGTCTGTGTGAGGGTGTCAGGTCCCTGGAGCTGGAGTTAACAGGCAGTTGTGAGGTGCTGTGTAGGTTCTGGGAATTGAACCCAGGTCCTCTGGAAGAACAGACAGTGCTCTTAACTGCTGAGCCATCCTTACAGCCCTAAATACCATTCTAATTAAGTTGTATCAAGACTCTTGGGGGAAGTAGTTTATCCAAGTATAAAAAGTATTTGCTTCATCTGTTTGTGCCAGACAGTGACAAAATAGTTGAATACTGCTGGTGCCATGTTCAGAGAGCCTCTCTGTTCTCTGCATTTTCTGGCTTCTGTGATGGTTAATTAACTTACATTATGGCCACTTTATTCTAACCCCTGGCCTTTTCTTCATCTTCTCTGAATCTGTCTTCACTTTGTCTTGAAAAATAAATATTTTGTTGTTTAAGATTGTCTTACATACTCTAGGTAATCTAATAAGAAGATACTTAAGCCTTTCACCAGTAAAACAACATTCACCAGGCTCTGAGAATTAGCACATAAGCACATGTTTTCATTGGTCACCATTGTCAATCTACCCCAGGTACCTAGTTCATTAGTCTGAAAATAAGATTGAAATCTTGACTTTGCTCCATCCTAGCTTTGTATATTTCTCTTGGTAATTCATTGTTTTGATATGTAAATATAGGTAATGACAACATGTATAACAGCCAATAAGTATGTGTCTTTGTATCATTTTATTTGCACAGGAAAAATGTAATAATGTAAATCCAGTTATTTAGATTTAGTTGTCTGGAAATAGAATTTCAGGAGTAGAAAATAGAACTTACCTGACTTTAGAGGATAGTTAGAATCAAAATCTTGACAAACCTAGTATAGATTTGAGCACATAGAAGGATTTCCTTGATGTTATTAACTTGGAGAAGGAAATAAGAGACAGAGGATTCTCAGCATGTGTTTAAGTCTTGCTTGTTGTTTGAAATTCTGAGGCCTTAGCGTTTGAAAAGACTAGTGTTTTAAGTTACATAGATACTTTGACTAGAACTTCTCATAATTTCAGCCCTTGGTAGTAGGTGCTGTAATTTGAGTTGGTTTAGTGATAGGTTTGTGCTTTTATTTGTTAAAAAAGTCATTTGCCTTAAGGAAGAACCTTCTAAGTAACATGTTTTGGTTATTACAGATAGCTGTATTATCTCATTTCTACACAGTGAAGTATGATTCTTAGATTCTTTAGTAGGGGTGTCCAAAATGTTGCTATTTATCATCGGGCAGTTTTCAGAAGTGAGAAAATATGTATTATGAAAATTTTGCAAGGCTTTAGAGAAATCTGTTGAATATTAATAGTTTAACTTTTATTGTATGTTCCCTGTGATACCATTGACCAAATAGAAAACACATTTAGCAACATATGCTGACAGTTAAGTAAAGAAAGTGGAACCCTCATTCATTCCTACTGGAATTGTAATCATGTATGGAGTTACCATAAGACCCTGCAGTTCCTTTCCTGATTGAACTCAAGAAATTGGAGGGTTGGGGAGACCATGGCTTGAAACCTTGAATTCGAGTTCCTAAAACCCAAGGGTTTTTGTATGTTCTTAAATTTCTTTCATACCATATATTTTGATCATAGTCTTTCCTACCCCCCCAACGCCTCCCAAATACTTCCACCTTCTCTACCCACACAACTTCATCCATGGCCCCCCAAAAAACTCACATAAGACAAAAAGAAAAGGTCAAAACAAACCCAATAAGACAAAAAAAAATTAATGCACAAAAAATAAACAAAACATGGAGTCACATAGAAGGAAGAAGAGCAGTAAAGAATGTTTAAGAAGTTGAACCAAGAAAGTTGGCACACATCTATAATCACAGGAATATTGCCTAGTAAGTTGACATACTACAGAGTGAGATTAGGTGACAATGTAAGACCACTGAAGAGAAAAAAAGGGCAAGGGAACCCTACCTTAAAGGTATGTACACACAAAGAGAATGTTATTCACAATATTGTTTTTAATTGCCAAAAAGTGGGAAATTCACCAATTAATGAATATAAACAAAATGTGACCTATGCATACAGTGGATAATTATCAACAATAAAAATAACTATTCCTATGTCATAATATAGATAAATCTTCAAAAGAATGCACTAGGTGAAAAAAGTCATTCACAAAAACATACTTTATTATCCTATCATATCAAACATAGTTCCATAGAGACAAAAGTAGGTAAGTAGTTGGCTAGAATTAGGGACACAGTAGAACAGTGGCCAGCTAACAGATATGCCCCTTAGGGTGGGAGGTTGAAAATTGATGGGGTTAGGGCTGCAGTTTTGCAAATGTGCTGAACACAGTCAGTTTAAGCAGGTGAGTGGCAGATACTTTTACGTCTTATTTCATAGTTGTCAGCATCTAGTACTACATTGAGGATACCCTTTCCTCTGTTCCTCAGCCATCTCTAGATATATTCTAGCCCTAGAATATATCTTAAAATGTATTCTGTGTGTATGTGTCCATGCTGACATGTGTTTGTGTGTACCACAGAGGCCAGGAAAAGACATTAGATGGCCTGGAACTGGAGTTATGTAACAACTCTGAGTTATCTGCAAGAGCAGTAAGCGTTCTTAACTACCGAGCCAGTTCTCAGTATTTGGCTCATTTCTTTTTCCTTTTTCTGTGCTAGCTTGTAGGTTTTGTGGGATTTTTTTGTTTGTTTGTTTGTTTTAACATCAAGCTGACTGTATATCAGTTCTTTTCTGTGTACGTAAATATGACATTTATGAAGATGAGAATACAGAGCCAAAGTTAAATGGTCTTAATATCAGAACATTTAAGAATGAAGTGGTATGTTGCAATCCAGGTGTTGCATATTTCACTGTGTATGTTGTCTCTTATTTTTGTGTTAGATAGATACCTAGCAGCACACACTTCATTGTATTTGGGAGCCTCATAGTCTTAACCAGTCAATACCATTTTGCTATAAATGTTTTCAGGTCAAGTATTTAAAAGAAGACATTAGGCATCGTGTGTTCTTCAGCAGTCATCACTAGGTTGTTCTTCTCTCAAACTTGAACTCCCTTGCTCTCACATAAGATGTCTGAATCAACAATTTTTGTCTTTCTCCTTAACTAACATAAAAAGTATTTATTGGACTTGTAGAAGACATGATTTTGCTTCCCAGCACCCACATTGGACAGATCACGATGCCTTTAACTCCAGCACCAGAGGGTCTGCTGCTCTCTTTTGTCCACTGTGGACACTGCTCTCTGATGTGTAAAGACACACACACACACCCTTTAAAAAAAAAAATGGACCTGGAGAGATGGCTCGATAGAGTATTGGCTGCTCTTTCAAAGGACCCAGGTTTGATTCCCAGCCACCTCATTTCACCCCACAACTGTCTATAACCTCATTGCAGGGGACACCACACCCTCTTCTGGCCTTTATGGATACCAGGCATTGCAAATGGTACACAGATATATGAAAAACACCCGTATGTGTAAAGTAAAAATAAAATTTAAAATGTACTCACATAGTGTTAAACTTTATAAAATGCAAAGATAGGCCTGCCATGACTTCAGTGTAGTCAGTCTCAGGCTGTATAGAACAGATAATAATGAAGTAGAAGGTGGTTGTTTCCAAAGAGAAATCTTCAAAAATCCCTCTGGTACTTATAAGCCTAAAACTTGTGACTTGAGGGAAGTGTTAAAACTGTGGTAGAGTTTTGAAGTGGAAATAGCCTTACTGTCTTTGAATTAAATTTATTTTATTCATGACTCTCTACCATGTGTTGTCATTATTCTCCTTTAAGTTTACCTTAGGAATATAGATAATAAATACTACAGAGAGCCTCAGGACCATACTAATTTGATAACATGATTTATACATGACTTCCTGCTTCTTTAATCACTTCTAATATATTAAAAAATGAGAAGTAATATATACTAATACTCACCCCTTCCCCATCCTATCATCCTACACTAGAACTTTCTGAGGAAATAAACTGAAAAGGGAGACTGTTTGCAGTACAACTCCAAAAAGAAGATCCTTCCCTAAGTGTTTGGTCACAGTTGTTAACAGGTAGCAGCATATGATCTGGGGAAGGAATGGTGCTTAATGTCAACTCTGATAACAATTTTTCCTTGTCAATTTTTCCCTAGTATCATCTAGACTGTCACAGCCGTCCTCTCCCCAGTCAGGCTGCCCATCACCCACCATTCCAGCAAGTAAAGTCATTTCTCCATCACAGAAGCACAGCAAAAAGGCACTAAAGCAGGTAAGCATTGAGTCTGTGTTTATCAGAAGAATAATCTCTTCAATTAAAAATAGTTATGAGAGCCCATGATGCCTCATTCTTTTAGTTCTGTTGTATAATGGGCAATAATGTATTAAGACTTGTCTTAATAAAACACTGCATCAACTCTTACTGAAATTTCTTGAAAGCTTTTAGATTTGTGTCTTTGCAGGGTAAATGTCAGCAGACTGCTAATTTGCCATTAGTAATTTGTGTACTCAGTGTGTAACACCCATTTTGGGTTTTTTTTGTTTGTTTGTTTGTTTTGTTTTTGAGACAGGGTTTCTCTGTGAAGTCCTGGCTGTGCTAGAACTTTATAGATAAATTCTGACCTGGAACTCACAGAGATCCTCTTGCTACTGCCTCCCAAGCACTGGGATTAAAGGTGTGCATCACCATGCCCAGCCACACTTGGTTAATCCTTTTTAAAATGTTTTTGAAGACCCAAATATTTTTTTCCTAGATTGCTAAGGTATCCATGAATATACTGAATGAGTCAGTGCTTAAATTTTCAGGGTATTTTCATGCATGTATGGTTGTTGTTTTGGGGGTGCTGGGAATGAAACCCAATGCTTCTCACACTGAGCTGTATTCCCAATCCTCAGGTTTGTTTTCTTTGTAACATTATAATAATCACATAGTTTTTTTTTTTTTACTTTAATATATAGAATCACATTGCTAGATTTCCTAATATTGCACTAATTGTAAGTGTGGAATAGACCCTATATGTTCATTCCTTGCATACATTGTACAAAATTTTTAAAAATTGTAGTTTGTAGTAGATCTTATAGCACACACCTATAATCCCATAACTTTAGAGACTGAGGTAGGGAGGGAAGAGGGAAACCAACTTGACCTGACCTTTACAGTATCACCCTATCTGTTCAGTTTGTTTTTATTTTACTTTTAGTTTAGATCTTGCAGTATTCTTCTAGTGCAGTTTTGAAATAAAGAAACATTTTTGAAACATTTGAAATGAAGAAACATAATAACATTAACTGTAGTTGTTTATTTCACACTACATTTGGTGAGAAAGTTGTAAATATTATCTTTCCTACCTAGGTTGAATAAATAATACTTAAAAATCATTTTCCTTACATTATACAGTTCTTTGTTGTTGTTATATTAGTCAATTAATTTTTCTCCTTTTGAGTTAATTTTGGAGATTTTTTTTCCTAGAAATCTCCAGGGGTCCATTTCTGGGCCAGTGACATTGCTCAGCAAGTAAAGGCACTTACTGCCAAACCTGAAAACCTGTACTGATTCTTGGAACCCACATGGTGGGTAAGAAAATTAACTGTTGTTTCTGACCTCCACAGTTACACGCCTCCTCAACTCAATAATACATACAATAAATAAATATATAAAAAATAAACTGTTTCTTTTACCTAATTATTGTATTTTTTTATTTGTCTTTTATCTACATTCATTTATTCCCAGTACTAATTGCCAGTTGAGTTTTCTGTTTTATTGAAAGTTTCAAAGAGCTGGCTTTGGTTTTCTTTTGTTTTGAGATAACACATTGCTATATTGTTTGAATTGGCTCAATGTATATTCTGGGCTGTTTTGTTTTGTTTTACCCTTGCTTCCCTCCCTTCCTCCCTCCCTCCCTCCCTCCCTTCCTTCCTTCTTTCCTTCTTTTCCAGAACCCACATTTTAGCTCAAAATTGTCTATAACTCTAGTTCCAAAGGATCTGACACAAAGCAAATAAATTTAAAAATAAATAATTTTCAAGCTGGAGAGATGGCTCAGCACTGGTTGTTCTTCCAAAGGACCCAGGTTCAACTCTAAAGTGTACACATGGCACTTTGAAACTGTCTGTATTGGCTGGGCTTGGTGGCACATGCCTTTAATCCCAGCACTTGGGAGGCAGAGGCAGGCAGATCTTTGAGTTCAAGGCCAGATTGGTCTACAGAGTGAGTTCCAGGATAGCCAGGGCTATACAAAGAAGCTCTGTCTTAAAAAAAAACAAAATAAAATTTAAAAATGTTTAATTTATTGATAATTATTAAAAAAATAATTAAAGATTTATCGCATACCTTTAATCCCAGCATTTGGGAGCCAGAGGCAGGCAGATCTCTGTGAGTTCGAGTCCAGACTGGTCTACAAAGTGAGTCCACAACAACCAGGCTATTATTACACAGAGAAACTCTGTCTCAAAAAAACAAACAAGCAAGCAAATAAGTTACTATAAAAAAACCTAACAACTAGTTAGGAAAATATTGAATGGTATCACTTTTATTCTCATAGTTTGGTATCAACTAAGAAATTTTATTATATCAAGAATTGATGCTAGACTTGGTGGCCCACACCTTTAATCTCAGCACTTGGGAGGTAGAGGGAGGCAAATATCTGTGAGTTCGAGGCCAGCCTGGTCTACAAAGCAAGTTCCAGGACAGTACATACTGCTGGACAAAGAAACCCTGTCTGGAAAAAAAAAACAAAAAACAAAAAAAGAATTGACAAGTAGAGTGAAGTTGGCAGCTCATATACTGATGCAGTATAGTAAAAAACACTTAGTCATTAATTAAGTACAGATGATTGGATGTAGAACCTCTGTGCTCTGTCACTGAGCTATATCTCCAGCCATTATTGCTTCATTGAAGAGATATTTTACATTACCTATTAAATTTTAAATGTGCATGCATCGTGAACATGCAATTAAACATTTAGGACTTATATTTAAAACAAGAAACAAAAATATTTATACGAAAGTTTGTTAGTAGTAAAAAGTAGCCAACAGCCTAACATAAATTTTATCATATTACTTGTAGATATTGCATATATTTATTATTCATATGTGCCCAAGATAAATCAGTTAGGGGACTATATAAATATTCATATTTATAAGATGGTCAGTTATAGAGGATTAGAAGTTTATCTTGTAAAAGGCTATGTTAAAGCCGGGTGGTGGTGGCGCACGCCTTTAATCCCAGCACTTGGGAGGCAGAGGCAGGTGGATCTTTGTGAGTTCAAGGCCAGCCTGGTCTACAAAGCGAGTCCAGGACAGCCAGAGATATTCAGAGAAACCCTGTCTCGAAAAACCAAAAAAAAAAAAAAAAAAAAAAAAAAAGGCTATGTTAAGTAGTTTAGATACGGAGAAATCACCAAAAAGACGCTGCTCTCCCAGAAGACCCTTTGATTCCTAGCATCCTTGTCAAACTCTGTGAACCTTCAGCTCTGGGAGACTTGACTTCTTCTCCTGGCCTCCAAGGGTACCTGTAGAAATGTGGCATATACTCACGTGGACACATACACATATAAAAACAAATCTTTAAAATGTTAAAGAAGTGGGCTGGAGAGATGGCTCAGCGGTTAAGAGCACTGGCTGCTCTTCCAGAGGTCATGAGTTCAATTCCCAGCAACTACATGGTAGCTCACAACCATCCATAATGAAGTCTGGTGCCCTCTTCTGACCTGCAGACAGAATACTGTATACATAATAAATCTTTTTTTTTTTTTGGTTTTTCGAGATAGGGTTTCTCTGAATATCTCTGGATGTCCTGGACTCGCTTTGTAGACCAGGCTGGCCTCGAACTCACAAAGATCCGCCTGCCTCTGCCTCCCAAGTGCTGGGATTAAAGGCGTGCGCCACCACCGCCCGGCAATAAATAAATCTTTTAAAAAAAATGTTAAAGAAGTAAAACAGGACACAAAGTCTTGGATGACTACCAAGAGAACATAAACAGTAGGCTGAATGAAATAGGTCAATGTAGGTATGGAAGTGAGACTCAAGAAAATTACTGAAAGAATTTTTGAAAACCCACTAAAATTCTGGAAATGAAAAATTAAATGTTGGGGCTGGTGTGATGGCTCAGCTGTTGAGAGACTTGGAGACTTGACTGTTCTTCCAGAGGACCAGGATTCAATTTCCAGCACCTACATTATGGCTCACAGCCATCTGTAACTTCTGTTCTGTAGGAATCTGGTATCCTCTTCTGTTGTCTATGGGAAGCAGGCACCCATGTGATGCACAGACATACATAAAGAGTAAATAGCCATATACATAAAAAAAATTTAGGGGCTGGAGAGATGGCTCAGTGGTTAAGAGCACTGAGTGCTCTTCAAAGGACCTGGGTTCAAATATCAGCACCCACATGGCAGCTTACAGCTGTCTGTAATTGCCGGGTGTGGTGGTGCACACCTTTAATCTCAACACTGAGGAGGCAGAGGCAGTGGATCTCTGTGAGTTCAAAGCCAACCTGGTCTACAAAGTGAATCCAGGGTAGTCAAGGATACACAGAGAAACCCTGTCTCAAAAAAAACCTTAAAAAATTTTTTTAAGTGCCGGGCGGTGGTGGCGCACGCCTTTAATCCCAGCACTTGGGAGGCAGAGGCAGGCGGATCTTTGTGAGTTCGAGGCCAGCCTGGTCTACAAAGTGAGTCCAGGACAGCCAAGGATACACAGAGAAACCCTGTCTCGAAAAAACAAAAAAAACAAAAAAAACAAAAAAAAAATTTTTTTAAATTATGTGTATGGATATTTTGCCTGTATTTATGCCTGCATCACATGTGCGCCTGATAGAGAAGCCAGAAGAGGGTGTGGGCCTTTGGAACTGGAGTTACAGATAGTTGTGAGCCATTATATGTGTGTTGGGAATTGAACCCAGGTTGTCTGGAAGAACAGATATAGCCCCCATAAAATAATTTTTTTTTTAATGAAAAATTAGGCGGGACACTTGGAGGGCAGAGGCAGTTAGATCTCTGAGTTCAAGGCCAGCCTGATCTACAGAGTGAGTTCCAGGACAGCCTGGGCTGTTACACAGAGAAACCGTGTCTTGAAAAATTGCTAAAAAAGAGAAAGAAAACCTCGATGTCAAATAAGAAGCTCTTTTGAAAGCCAGTAGAATATATGTCAAAAGTGAGGGTAGAATATCTATCAGGACTTAAAAAAAAAACAAAAAAAACCAAGAATATCAGGACTTGAAGTTACAGTCAAGAAGTTGGAAAATTCAGGCACTGGTCAGAATAAATTAATAAGAAACTACAGATAGAGAATATATATGGAACACTCTGAAAGTAGGTAATCAATGAACCATGTGTACAGAAGAATTTCATGATAAAGGCACAAAAAATATCTCCAGGAAAATCACAGTAAAAAATAGAAAGAGGCATCCCCTCAGATACAGACAGCATTGGAACAATAAGCAGAGAATTTCCCCATGACATATTAACTGTCAAAACATTAGATATCATAGAACAGAGGAAGTGTATTGAAAGCTACAGGGAAAAATATCTAAATGCATGTAAGGGTAGATCCATCATTACTAAAATACTATAAATATAGAAAACCACGCACATGCACACACAGAGAAGGATGTTAAGGGGGAATGTTATAGGCCAGTCTTCCTGATGGACACACTTGCAAACATTCACAATAAAATATTTGCAAGCTATGTTCTGGAGCACAACAAGGACTGTAGATGTAACTTAGTTGGCAGAGTGCTTACCTAATACTCATGAAGCCCTATGTTCCTTCCCAGTAAAACTGGAAACTTCCAGGCATTATGTCATACATTTATGATCCTAGTGCTTAGGAAAGAAAGAAGGATTCGTTCAGTCATCCTTAGCTGTACAGCCAGCCTAGTACACATGAGACCCTATTAATAAATATATGTCTGAAACATCAGTTATGGGGCTTGTTCATAATACACAAATCAACAAATAAGTGTACGCTGGTATAGAAATCAAGCAGTCATCTCAATGTATACAGAAAAGACTTGACAAAATACAACATTTTTTCCATAGTGTTGAATTTATAAGACTAGGAAATAGAAAAAAAATACCTCCACATAATAAAGGGTATATTTTATAAGTATATCCAACATTATACCAAATGTGAAAAAGTTCAACGTATTTCCACTAAAATTGAATACAAATATATTTCTTTTTTATTTTTATTTCGTATAGTACTTAAACTCTCCTAGAACAGCAACAAAGTATAAAACTTCTACAGTTAAAATTTTAAAACATGTAAGAAAGTTAAGACTTCAACATTTATAAAAGGTATTGAAGATGCTAGAAAATGGGTAGATATTTATTGTGAAAATGACTATTACCAAATGAAATATATAAATTTAATACAACCTTCATTAAAATTTCATATGCATTCTTTACAGAACTAGAAAAATAATAAAATTTATATGGAAACAAGTCCCTGCCTAGCCAAAGCAATTCTAGGCAATAAGAATGCTGTAATCTCAGCTGGGCATGGTGGCACACACCTTTAATCCCAGCACTCAGAAGGTAGATGCAGATTGATCTCTGTGACTTCAAGGCCAGCCTGATCTGCACAGTAAGTTCCAGGAAAACCAGGACTGTTACACAGAGAGACCCTGTCTCAAAAGATGCAGACCCCCCTTCAAATGCTAGGAGCATTGCTGTACTTGATTTCATATTATACCACAGAGCCATGGTAATAAAAACATTGTACAGATATAGAAATAGATGAGTGAGACTGAATAGAAGATATCCACACAGCCATAACCTTTTGACTTTTGACAAAAATAGACACTGGAGGCTGGGCGTGGTGGCGCCTGCCTTTAATCCCAGCACTTGGGAGGCAGAGGCAGGCGGATCTCTGAGTTTGAGATCAGCCTGGTCTACAAAGCGACAGTCATGGCTACACAAAGAAACCCTGTCTTGAAAAAACAAAACAAAAAAAACCCAAAATAGACACTGGTGGAAAGGCAGCCTCTTCAGCAGGTGGTTCTGAGCAATGAGGTATCCATGTGTAGAAGAATGAGACTAGATCCCTTTCAGAAATACTAGCTCCCAATAGATGGAAAGACCTTAATGTAAGACCTGAAACATTCAGAGGAAAAAGTAAGAGAAACTGTTCCAAGGTATATATATATCCTACACGAGGACTTTCTGAAGTCAGTAGAGGTGGTCACACATACACTTGTGAGCTGCCATGGGGGTGTTGGGAATTTACTTTGTTTTTGCAAGAGCAGCATGTGCTCTAAACTGCCGAGCCATCTCCCCAGCCCCCTTATGTGTGTGCATGCATGTCTTGTCTATGTAGGTGTCTGCCTCTGTATGTGTAGGGAGCATGTGTATGTATATATGCTTCCATGTCTGTGGGGACACAAAGGTGGGTGCATGTTCATGTCTCCATACTTTATATCCTGAAAGTTTGATAATTTAATCAAAGCCATGAATTTCTAAGATTTGGAGAGAACATTTTTTTAGAACTCTTTTATTTTACTTGATGTACATTTCTGTCTGTGTCTTTGCACACACATCGAAGTCAGAGAACAACTTTTGAAAGTCATTTCTCTTCTTCCACTCTGTGGGAACTAGAGTCGAACTGGTATCTAGATTAAAATGGGTACCTTTACCCACTGAGCCATCTCACAGGCCTTCTTTTTAAATATTCTAAATAATATCAATAACTATTAAGAACTTTTTAGAAGTAAAAATGATCTAAAATATTCAGAAGGAACTAATTGCTGTTATTTGAACCTACATCTATAGATAGTGTCTCTTCTCTCTTTTTTTGGTTCCTATAAGTTACTGAGACTTGAGACTTGTTCCTTTGGACAAAGTCTCATTGCTCTTACCCATGGTAATTTAACCTCTGAAGCATAAATAATACAAATATTTGCCTTTTTTTCATACAATCAATGTAAATTGAGCTTACTATTACATAGCTTAGAATTCTGTTTTCAGAAATGATAAAAGTGTATGTGCAGTTCTGTAATTCGAAGATTGTAAATTCCTTGACTTACTGCTGTTTTTTTGAGTTCTAAAATAATTCTATAATGATACTTCTTTGCATCTATATATAATGGAATAATCTTGGCATACCCCACAAAGTACTTAAACGCTAACGATCATCAGATCTTGTGTCAGTTTCAGTTAAGCTTTTGCTAGCATTGAGTCCATTTCAGAGTAAGTTCTCACCATTTAAACAAGGGAGCTTGTTTCTTACTGTCAGTTTTTTCTTTTTAGGCCCTGAAACAGCAACAACAAAAGAAGCAGCAGCAGTGCAGACCAAGCATGTCCATCTCCAGTCAACACCTCCCTCTCAAGACTGTCAAAGCGACTGGTGACCCTCTGCCTGCCAAACCTGGTAGGCATCCGACTGTTCTCCCTCCCCAGTGGAATTTTCTTTTTCCCAGTATATTTATACTTTTTTTTTTGGTTTCTTAGAGACAGGGTTTCTGTGTGTTGCCCTTGCTGTCCTGAAACTAGCTCTGTAAACCAGGCTGGCCTCAAACTCACAGAGATCTGCCTGCTTTAGAGCCACCACACCTGGCTCATATTTATAGTTTTGATAATGTAATTTTTTTTGGTTTTTCGAGACAGGGTTTCTCTGTGTAGTCCTGGCTGTCCTGGACTCACTCTGTAGACCAGGCTGGCCTCGAACTCGCAGAGATCCACCTGCCTCTGCCTCCCAAGTGCTGGGATTAAAGGCGTGCGCCACCACCGCCCAGCTGATAGTATAAATTTTTATACTGAATTGTTTATTTTTATTTTTTATTTATTTATTTGTTTTTGGTTTTTCGAGACAGGGTTTCTCTGTGTAGCCCTGGCTGTCCTGGACTCACTTTGTAGACCAGGCTGGCCTCAAACTCGCAAAGATCCGCCTGCCTCTGCCTCCCAAGTGCTGGGATTAAAGGCGTGCGCCACCACTGCCCGGCTGAATTATTTTTAAATTGCTATGTTTATTAGCATAATCTCTCCGCTGCCACAGAACTGATATAAATCCTAGGATAAATAGGAAATATTTTAATATAAAATTACCATGTACTTAATTAAAAGTATAGCAATGAGATTTGCATTTAAGAGGGAAATCAGTTAGAATCTATGTATCAACCCTAATGACATTTGGAGACCTAAATTCATTAACGTTATAAATCTCTTCTTTCCAAGATCAAAGTAAATTCTGTCTCTGGGTGCATATATTGGCAGGTCCATGTGCATGGGTGTGCACACGCAGATTGACATCAGAGGGCAGCCTCAGATGTCATCCCCCTGCACCATCCATCTTCTGGTTTTGTTTTTGTGTTATTTTGGACAGAGTCTCTCACTGGCCTGGATCTTAGAGTTTAGGCCAAACTGGCTGACCAGTGAACCTCAGGAATCCTCCTGTCTCTACTTCCCAGTACTGGAATTACAGGTGTACGGTATTATGACTCTTTGTGTCGTTTCTGAGAGTCAAATTTAGGTCCTTATGCAACAAACACTTTTTTGGACTTAGGTATCTATGTAGTTCCAAAGTGACCTTTTCACCAATATTCTCATTTAAAATATAAAGATGGGACTAGGGGGGCTGGAGAGATGGCTGCTCTTCCAGATGTTCTGAGTTCAATTCCCAACAACCACATGGTGGCTCACAACCATCTATAATGAGATCTTATGGCCTGCGGGCATACATGCAGACAGAACACTGTATACATAATAAATTTTTTAGAAAACGAAAAGAAAAAGAAATCTTTAAAAAAAAAAAAAAAGGTGGGACTAGAGAAATGGCTCAGTCATTAAGTATATGGACTGCAGCCAGGCAGTGGTGGTGCACACCTTTAATCCCAGCACTTGGGAGGCATAGGCAGGTGGATCTCTGGGAGTTCTAGGCCAGCCTAAACTACAGATTGAGTTCCAGGACAGCCAGGGCTACACAGAGAAACCCTGTCTTGAAAAAAAAACAGAAACAAACAAACAAAAAAAAGTATGTAATATACTGACTGCTCTTTCAGAGGGCTTGGTAATGATGCCCAGCACCTACGTGGTGGGTCACACGACCTGTAACTCCAGTTCCTGGGGATTTGATTCATCATCCCGTGTCTGTAGATCCTGAGCATACAGGTGGGGCAATATACATGCAGGTAAAACACTCATACACATAAAATAAATTTAAAATTAAAAAGTGAAAAATAGGGGCTGGAAAGATGGCTCAGTGGTTAAGAGCACTGGCTGTTCTACCAAAGGACCCAGGTTCAAATCCCAGCACCCACATGGCAGTTCACAGCTGTCTGTAATGGCCAAGTGTGGTGGTGCACACCTTTGATCCCAGCACTTGGGAGGCAGAGGCAGGCAGATCTCTGTGAGTTCAAGGCTAGTCTGACCTACAAAGCAAGTCTAGGACAGCCAGGATACACAAAGCCTGTCTTGCAAAACCAAAAAATAGTGAAAAATAATGTAGGCTTTCTAAAAATATATATATGCTTTAATTTCCATTGGGTGTGTTTCATGGGCCTTGGATATTCGTTATTGCTTGATCTGTTATTCATTCATTCATTCATTTTTTTTTTTGTTTTTTGGGACAGGGTTTCTCTGTGTAGCCCTGGCTGTCCTGGACTCTCTTTGTAGACCAGGCTGGCCTCGGACTTACAAATATCCGCCTGTCTCTACCTCCCAAGTGCTGGGATTAAAGGTGTGCGCCACCCCATCTGGCTGTTTGATCTGTTTTTAACTTTAATTCTTTTGCCTCGCACAAACTTTGTTTTGTATTATATAATTTAATTGAAATCATAAGCTGATTCTATGGACTTCATAAAAATCAAAAAGGGCCTAGGGAGCAAATGCTTGTGGAAGTGTGATGCTGACTTGTGAGATCTGTTCTCTCTCCACCATGGGGTACCCAGAGGTGAACTCAGGTTGTCAGGATCGGCAGCAGCCATCTTGCTGGCCCCTTGATGGGCTTTTGTGTATGGACCTCAGTGTCACCGGTCTTCACATGTCTTCTCCCCAGCCCTGTGGGAAGGAAAGCAGTCTGATGGACAGTCAAGCAGTCCCCAGAACTCAAACTCCAGCTTTTCTTCCTCAGTGAAAGTGGAAAGTTCTCTGCTAGGCTTGGGGAAGAAGTCTTTCCAGAGGTCTGACAGACTCCACACAAGTAAGTTAGTTTACAAAGACTTCTGTTTTCAGTGAATGATGTGTCCGCAGTTTGAAGTCATCAGCCACTGACTTGAGTTTGATGTATAATTTGAATTTTATTTTAAAAAGTCAGACATAATTTCTTTTTCTTTTCTTTTTGGTTTTTGTTTTGGTTGTTTCTAAACAGGGTCTCACTATTTAGCCCTGGCTGTCCTGGAACTTACTTTGTAGACCAGGCTGGCCTTGAACTCGCAGAGCTCCAACAGCGTTTGCCTCCCAAAGTCCTGGGACTAAAGATGTGTGTCACTATGCCTAGCCAGATTTTTTTTTTCCTTTTTTTGACATTTGTGGGTTTTTTTTTTTTAATGATTTTATATAGCTACTTTGGATTTTTATTTTGTTTTGTTGTTTGCTTCATTTTGAGCATTAGTAACTCACAACCTTGAATGTGCTAGGGAATTGCTCTACCACTGAGCTATAAATCCTTAATCCCTAGCTTCTCATACTATGAGTTTCCTTTTGTTTTTTTTTTTTTTTTTTTAAGACAACATCTCACTGATATAGTCTAAGATATCCTGGAACTGGCCTTTAACTTGTAATTTCCCTCCTTCAGCCTTACAATTGATGTTATAGGAAACACCACCACTTTCAGATTTGGTAATTGCTTTTAAGAGATAAAAAGAAGCCGGGCAGTGGTGGCGCACGCCTTTAATCCCAGCACTTGGGAGGCAGAGGCAGGCGGATCTTTGCGAGTTCGAGGCCAGCCTGGTCTACAAAGTGAGTCCAGGACAGCCAGGACTACACAGAGAAACCCTGTCTCGAAAAACCAAAAAAAAAAAAAAAAAAAGAGATAAAAAGAATCACAGATAGAATTGATTTAATGCCCTTTTCCTTCATTCATTTCATATTTTTATCTGTGAACTCTTGTTTTCATATTCTTCTATTCATCTCTCATCAAAATTTCACAAAGATCTGTTATCAGTCATTTTGTAGTTTATCTTTGTACCAATAGGTCCTACATAGTTTTTGTTTTATTTCTATAGATAAAAAGATAAGCTGGGCGGTGGTGGCGCACGCCTTTAATCCCAGCACTCTGGAGGCAGAGGCAGGCGGATCTCTGTGAGTTCGAGGCCAGCCTGGTCTACAAAGCGAGTCCAGGACAGCCAGAGCTACACAGAGAAACCCTGTCTTGAAAAAACAAAACAAAAAAAAAAAAGATAGAAGGGCTTATAATTAAATATGGTAAACCGAACTCCTTTGGAAATCCCACTAAGATGAGAATGTGGACAAAGACTTACTCAGTATGAGAGAAGAAAAAAAGGAGGCAGCCAAAGGGGCAGGTGTCAGCAGATGCTGACAAAATGAAATGGATGAAGCTGAAAAGGGATTGTCATTATTAAGCCAGCTACAGACCATGAAAAGGGCTCAAGAACAGGAAAGATGGATGACAGAACAGAAAGGTGAGGCATAGGATTGACAAAAAAAGAACCTCATTTAAAAATGAATGAAATGCTACCAAATTAGGACTATCACATAGAGCTGCAGGTCAGTGATGAGGCACGGTGTAGTTTGTCCATAGCAGTAACAAAATACATGACAGGAGTGACTTCAGGATATGGAGAGGTTTATTTTGTTACCTTGAAGTCCAGAGGTAACAAGTAGAAAATGCACAACAGTGGCACCAGTTCTTGTATGTGCCAATAGGAGTAGGCTGGTCACAATGCTAACTTGTGGTCAAGCAAGGTCATACCATACATCAAAGATTTGTCCCAATAATTCACCTCTGCCTGCCATGCCCCTCTCCCCAAACAATTCCACTCCTGGGGACCAGGATGGCAAGAGCTTGGCAGGAACATTTCACATTCATATCTTCATAGGCACTATTCTAAAATTTGGGGAATTAGGTCAAATACTGTAGGGGTTGATAGATTACTATAAGTTAGATTTAGTAAATATCTAGGTTTCTGATACAGTCTCTTAATTCGGGGCATGAGGATCAACTTCTCTGTGAGCAATTAGCTTATCAGTTTATGGATGAAGTCAGGTGAAACGAGGGGAGTCTCTGGACTGAAAAACAAGGTTGAAGCCAGGTGAAACCAGGAAAGACTTTATGACCTGGCATTGTTTTCAGCTGCTAAGTGGGCAGAGCCCAAATTAAGCTGAAGCAGGTGGAACAAGGAGCGATCCTATTTAAGGACAAGTGGATGAGCCTGTAGAGGGCGTGCTAAGGCCCCCTGATACTAGAGAGCTCCGATGCTAGAGAGTCCTGCTGGAGAAAGTGCTGGTGAACTGATGGCCAGATCTTCCTGAGGCAGAAGGAAGCTGGTGAGCAGATAAAGCCTCAGCAAGACAGCAAAAGGCCAAGGAATAAACCCTATGGCTCAGCTTTTGCCTAGAGGGGTTTGACCTGTCCGAACAGCGGCCTAAATGGAACTGTGGCCAGCTTTAAAGACTGAGGCAGAGCGGCAGAGTTGCTGATACGAAGGAAGTAAGTTGGCCTACAGACGGTTGAGGTCTCCCAGAGAGAAGAAAGCCTCAAGCCTTATTTAAGGTGAGACTTCGATAGCCAATTTACCCTGATGAACCTGTGTCTGAGATACTCCAGAAAAAGGACTGCTAAGTGCATTAAAGAGTCTACCCCCGAGACTGTGTTCCTGGTGACCGCCCCAGAGACTTGACCCAGAGACTGTATCCTTATCAGTAGGTTTAGTGGTTAGGTCTTAGGGGTTGTAGGAATTTATAGGGGTTGTAGGCATTCATAAGGGTTGTAGGAATTCATAGGAATAGTAATTAAATAAGTGTATTTGTTATAAGTAAATATAGTTACTAATAAATAAGTGTTTAATGATTAAAAAGTACGAGTTCAAATACAAATACTGAAATACAAATACAAATTCCTGCTTGGCTTCCAGAATGCTTAATAATAGAGCATATTTCAACCACCACTACATTCTTCCTCCTCCTCCTGTGTCCCAGTAGATCACTTGATCAGTATCTAAAGAAATAGTAAAGCTCAGTAGATAATTATGCAGGCACATTTACAAGTTTCCAGATCTTTTGAAACTGTTAGATTCTTTAACTTCACATGGTCTGTATACCTATAATCCTAGCCCTTGGAGGCTGAGGCAGAAGTATTACATGTAGTTCATACTGTGTTACACACTGAGATCCTGCTTAAAAGTATCTTTTTTCTCTTCTTTCCTTTCTATATTGACAGTCTTTACCTCTTGGGTGCTAATTATTATCATTTGGCCTGGAAAGATGTTTTTTAAAAAAAGTTGACTGTAATTTCTTTGTCTGAGAAAGTATTTTACTCTTTTAATTCCATATATATATATATATATATATATATGTATATATATATATATATATGGATTTTTGCTATAAACTTTTAGCTATTCTTTGGCCAAAAGATATATTATGTATTGTTATTATAGGCTATGATACCTGTACTTGTGTGGTGTAGTGATAAGCAACAGACTGAAACTGGCATTTCTGGCTTCAGTTTGTGTTACATTATAACTTAATTATATAATTTGAGCATGTTTATGTATCTAATCCAGTGGAATACTAATAACTACTCAGTTCTCTGCACAGCAGTATGTACCTGTGATCCCAGCTATGCCAAAGTTTGAAGCCAGCCTAGGCAGAATAATAAGATCGCAACTCAAAAAAATAAATTAAGTAATAACAGTAACCATTATTTGCTTCATGGAGCTGTATGAAAAGAAACCAAGTTAATATAAATAAATGTTCAGAATAGTGCTTGGCACCTAGTAACTCTTAATGAGTTTGCTGCTGGTGTTAGTGTGGTAATTGTTACTATTGGTATTACTTGAACTACACAGAGACATGCTCTTTTAGGCTTAACAGTATTGAATTCCTACTTGTTCAGTGAATTCTGAGTTTGTTGAATCAAAGTTATTAATCTAAAATAATGAACCCTGTGGCTGGAGTGATGGCTCAGGAGTTCAGAGCCTGTACTACTCTTTCAGAGTTTGGTTCCCAGCACATCTCATGGCTCTCAACTACTTGTAACTCCAGCTCTTGGAGTTCTAACTCTCCTCTGACCCCCACTGTACTCATATGCACACAACCATACACAAACACATTCATATGCATAATTTAAATTTTTTAAATGAAATAATGCATCATTTCATAAGTCTTTTTGGTAGGCTTGGTTAATGATGGTGCAGGATATATTAACATTTGTTCTATGTGGGGATTTGTCTAGTTGTGACAGTCTGTCTTACACAAACACATGCTTTATTTGATAAGAGAAGGTCTTTATACATGTCTTAGGCTAGCCTTGAGCTTGGAATCATCCTCCCTCAGCATTCCAAATGCTGGAATTACAGACATGCACCACTATGCTCTGTCTGCCCTTTTAACTATTTTGTATTAGATGTTTTCATGTTCAATATGGTTTTGTTGACCAATTAACGGTCAAGTTTAGCCTGAATTGTATAACAAGCAAGCCCTGGTACATAGCAAAATCTTATCCACAAAAATAAAGTAAAATCTGTTGAATTCCTTATTATTTACTTTATCAATCACTCATAAGTGTCTTGTTGGATATTAATGAATGACACACAGGCTGTCTGGTAGTTAGATTTTGTTTATGCTTTGCCTGTTTCTCTATAAACAATACGTAGTTTGCTTGTTTTTGTTTTATTTTTATTTTTTGTGACAGTCTCATTTATTCTTACTTGTTTGTTTATTGCTTTCGCTAATCTAATATGCTAGAACTTGTTTCTCTTTCTGTCTCTTTCCTTTTTTTTTTTTTGATACAGGGTTTCTCTGTGTAACAGAGCCCTGGCTGTCCTGGACTCACTTTGTAGATCAGACTGGTCTCGAATTCTCAGAGGTCCCTTTGCCTCTCCCTCTCGAGCGCCAAGATTAAAGGTGTGCATCACCACAACTGGCCCTAGAACTTGTTTTTATTCTTTTTATTAATAAAGGAAAACTTAATAGTTTTTATTCTTTTTTTGTCCATTTTTCTAGTTTCATTTCATATTCTTAAATTTTTCCTAAAAGATAAGTTTGTTTTATTGAGTGTTTATTTTTTTTGCATGCATATATATATATACACACACACATACACATACTGTTTTTTAATTGATCTTGGGTGGGGCATGTCACATTGGGTGTGTAGAAGTAAAAGGAAAGCTTGTGGTTGTTTGGAGATTTCCATGGGACCCTTTCAGCCAAAAATTCAGCTGGATGAAACCTAGGCCCGGCATTGGAAATTTTGGTGCCAAGAGAGGGCCAGTTGGAACTCCATCTCCCTCATTATTTGGAAACTTCAGTAGGGTAGCCTTCATATATTATAGGAAATTTCTACTGCACCAGGTTTCCATATTGCCCCTTAAAAACCCTTCAATTTTAACTGTCTCTCCTCTCCTTCCCACCTGTTCCTCCTGTTCTCATCTCTTCCCCCCACCCCAGTTCACCCATAAAATCCATTCTATTTCTGCCTCCCAAGGAGACCGTGGGTTCCCATTCCCCACCTACCGGCACCCTACCCCAGTCCCTTCCTCTTTACTTAACTTCTCTGGGTCTACAAATTGTAGCCTGGTTGTCACTTATTTAATGGCTAATATCCAGATATAGCAAAGATATATCATATTTATATTTCTAGGTCTTGGTTACATTACGTAAGATGATTTTCTTTCCCCTAATTCCATCCATTTGCCTGCAAATTTCACAATGTTATTTTTTTTAAGAGCTGAATAATATGCCTTTTTGTAAATAAATGTACCACATTTTTAAAAATCCAATCTTCTGTTGCGGGACATCTAAATTGTTTTCCCATTTCTGCCTATTATGACTAGAGTAGCTATGAACATGGTTGAGCAAGTGTCCTTGTGGTAGAATGATGTATCCCTTTTGGTATATGCCTAAGAGTGGTGTGTCTGTATCTTGAGGTAGATGGATTCCCAACTTTCTGAGGAGCCATCATACTGATTTCCACAGTGGCTGCACAACTTTGCACTTCCACCAGCAATGAAGGAGTGTCTCCACTGCTCCATACCTGTCCGCACAAGCCGTCACTTACTTGTATTACTAATCTTAGCCATTCTGACAACAGGTCTAAGATAAAATTTCAGAGTAATTTTGATTTGCATTTCCCTGATGGCTAAGGATGTTGAATATACAAGTATTTCTCAGCCATTTGAGTTTTCTCTAATGAGAATTCTCTGTTTAGATCTGTTTAGATAGGCCTTTTTGTAAATAAATGTAGACATAGACATCAATCTACATACTTATACCTGATTTTTTATAAAGAAGCCAGAAATCAACACTGGAACAAAGAATCTTAAACTAATGTTGCTGGTCAAACCCACTTTTTAATTGGGTTATTTGGTTTTTTGAGATGAATTTTCTTGAGTATGTTTTGGATATTAGTCCTGTAACTGATACATAGTTGGTAAAAATCTTTTCCTGGGTCCTGGATTGATGGCTCAGTGGTTAAGAGCACTCACTGCTCTTCTAAAGGTCCTGAGTTCAGTTTGCAGCACTTACATGGCAGCTTACAGCTGTCTAATGCAGTCTTCTGGTATGCAGATATACATGGAGACAAAATATCTGTATGCATAAAATAAACAAACAAATAAATATTTTTAAAAATCTTTTCCTGTTTGGTAGACTGCTGCTTTGGAAGACGGTACCCTTTGCCATGCAGAACATTTTTAGTTTGATGAGGTCCTATTTATTAATTATTGATCTTAGTGCCTGGGCTATTGGTGTTCTGTTCAGGAAGTCTCCTCCTGTGCTAATTAATTCAAGGCTATTCCCCATTTTCCCTTCCATCAGATTTGTTGTACCAGATTTATGTTGAGGTCTTTGATCCATTTGGAGTTGAGGTTTTTTTTTTTTTTTTTTTTGGTTTTTCGAGACAGGGTTTCTCTGTGTAGCCCTGGCTGTCCTGGACTCACTTTGTAGACCAGGCTGGCCTCGAACTCACAAAGATCCGCCTGCCTCTGCCTCCCAAGTGCTGGGATTAAAGGCGTGCGCCACCACCGCCCGGCTAAGATGCTGACTTTGTTCCAGTGTTTATTTCTGGCTTCTTTATAAAAATCAGGTGTCTGTAAGTGTGTAGATTTGTGTCTGTGTCTTCAAGTTGATTCCATTGATCATCTTGTCTGTTTTTATGTTGATACCATGCTGGTTTTATTACTATAGCTTTGTAGGATAGCTTGAGATCCTGACTGGTGAGACTTCCTGTTCTTTTTGTTTGTTTGTTTTTGTTTTTTGAGACAGGGTTTCTCTGTGTAACAGTCTTGATTGTCCTGGACTCTTTTTATAGACCAGACCAGGTTGGCTTCGAACTCACAGATACTCGCCTGCCTCTGCCTCCCAAGTGCTGAGATTAAAGGGGTGCGCCTCCACGCCTGGCTCTTGTTGCTTCTTTTTTAAAGCAGAACTGCAGATTATGCTAGCCTGGAACTTAACTGTACAGCCCAGTGTAGCCTTAAACTCCAGGTGCTTCTGCCTCAGCCCCCTAAATGCTGAAATTACAAGCATGTACTACCACCACCACATCTGGCTTGGATTTTCTTTTTAAAAATCTTTAGGGGTTTGTGTGGGATGTGTGAGTATGTGAGAGAAATGATTGTGTTTTTTTTTTTTTTAAGATTTATTTATTATGAAGCCGGGCGGTGGTGGCGCACGCCTTTAATCCCAGCACTTGGGAGGCAGAGGCAGGCGGATCTTTGCGAGTTCGAGGCCAGCCTGGTCTACAAAGTGAGTCCAGGACAGCCAGGGCTACACAGAGAAACCCTG
>CAJQZJ010033149.1:4194973-4218665 GCA_907164525.1 Lophiomys imhausi
AAAAAAAAAAAAAAAAAAAAAAAAAAAAAAAAAAAAAAAAAAGATTTATTTATTATGTATACAGTGTTCTGCCTGCAGGTATATCTACAGGCCAGAAGAGGGCACCAGATTTCATTATGGATGGTTGTGAGCCACCATGCGGTTGCTGGGAACCCAAGTCATGACCTCTGGAAGAGCAGCCAGTGCTCTTAACCACTGAGCCATCTCTCCAGCCCATGATTGTGTTTTTATGTGTGCATGTTTGTGTCACAGTGCTTGTGTGGAGGTCAGAAGAAAGTCTCATCGTTTAAGGCAGGGCTCCTGACTCCTTGTTTATTCATTTGAGAATTTTACATATAAATATAACTTTCCAACTTTCTCTTGATTTAACACTTCTCCCTCCTAATTTTATGGCATCTTTTTTTTTAATATATAATCCACCAAGTCTAATTGTGATGAGTAAGGGTCTCTGCTGTTTGGCAGTGCAAACACTGGGTGAGCAAGACCCACCTTGCTATAGGAGCTATGGGATTATAGACAGATCCGGCTTTTAAATAGGTTCTGAAGATTCCAATTCAGATCCTTATGCTTGCATGTCAAGTATTTTACCCACAGTACCATCTCCTTAGCTCGTGCTTCATTTCAGAATAACCTTTTTTATATGTATATGTGTGCTTATGTGGGTTTATGTGCATACAGGTGCCTATGGCAGCCAGAAGAAGGTCTCAGCTACCCTGGAACTGGAGTTCCAGGCAGTTGTGAGCCACATGACACTGGGAACCAAGCCTGGGTCCTCTGCGAGAGCACTTAGTGCTCTGACCACTGAACCACCTCTCCAGCTCCAGTGTCTGTTCTTTGCTTATTTTTTTAAAATTTATTTTTATTTTTATTGGTGTTTTTGTCTGTATGTCTCTGTGAGGATGTTGGATCCTGGAGTTACAGATAGTTGTGAGCTGCCGTGTGGATACTAGGAATCAAACCTGGGTCCTCTGGAAGAACAGAGAATAATCTTCTTAACTGCTGAGCGTCTCTCTAGCCCCCCCCCCCGCTTCCGTTTTCTATTAAAAAAAAAAAAAAACAAGCATTTTATCATTTCTCGTAAACTTGCTTTAATTGAGGGAGAAAGATATAGGTATGATGAATGATTTTTACTTTTAGAGATCTGTTTTTGTAGATTTTTTTGTTTATTCTTTTAAATGATTGGAATTTATTTTCCTTGCTTTAGAAGACATTTCTAAGATCTTAAACTGTTATTTTTTTCAGAGTATAGTGCTTAATTTTGATTTTTCGTTCATTTTTAATTTCAGTACTACATAGCAAACTACGGTTAAAAACAAAACTGTGAAAGGAGATTCAAGTGATAAATTATTATTTTCTACATCT
Source organism: Lophiomys imhausi (assembly GCA_907164525.1). Lineage (NCBI taxonomy): Eukaryota > Metazoa > Chordata > Mammalia > Rodentia > Muridae > Lophiomys > Lophiomys imhausi. Next base: position 4,196,336 of record CAJQZJ010033149.1, read on the forward strand.
TGTAGGACAAATGAAAAGGACTAAGTGTGCTGACATTGATGTTGAGACACCCGACTCCATTCTGGTCAATACTAATCTCCGAGCACTGATCAATAAGCACACCTTCTCAGTTCTCCCTGGAGACTGCCAGCAGCGCCTGCTGTTATTGCTCCCAGAGGTGGATCGACAGGTATGTTGCGTCAAGCGTGAACAATTCTCTAACTGAATGATAATAATAAGAGCATTGACATCATTATCTCATATATTCTAGGCTATACTTAAATTTGCTGTGTAGCTGAGGATGTCTTACACTCTTAGATTTACTTCCTGAGGGTTGGCTATATGTGTTGCTAGAGTAAAATCCAAGACTTCATATGTGCTAGGCAAACACTCAATTGACTGAGACTTTTAAAATACCTTTTTATGGCCAGGTAGGAGCAGCACATGCCTTTAATCCCAGTAGAGGCAGAGGCCAGCCTGGTCCACAGTGCCAGTTCCAGGGCAGCCAGGGCTACATAGAGAAACCTTGTTTCTAAAAAAAAAAAAAACCCAAAGAAATAAAAATATATCTTTTTGGGCTGGAGAGATGGCGTGGCAATTAAGAGCACTGGTTGTTCTTCCAAAGGACCCGGTTTCAAATCCCAGCACCCACATGGCAGTTCACAGCTGTCTGCAATTGCTGGGCATGGTGGCGCACACCTTTAATCCCAGCACTAGGGAGATAGGTGGATCTCTGTAAGTTCAGTATACACAGAGAAACCTTGTCTTGAAAAACCAAAAAAAAAAAAATTATATCTTTTTATGTATTCCTATAAAAGTGTGATACTAATAATACTGCTGTATAACTTTACTTGGAACGCTATGAACAAACACACCAGGTAAGGTATTACTAACAAAAGAAATGTTTCTACTCAAGTTTAGTTAGCCAGTGAGTTTAATAGCATTACTTCATAGAAGTATGGATTACTCAAATAGAGCTGGATTGTAAGAAAGTCTCCCCTGGCATTATTGATGACTTAAAAGCTGCTTCTCTACAGCTCTTCATCCAATGGGCAGTCAGCCTGCCCCACTGGAGAGTTTATGGCTTCAGATAATGGCCTTGGGCCCCTATGACTCTTGTAAGTTTCAGGCACCGCTAGACCAGTGGTCCTCAACCTTCCTAATGCTGTGACCCTTTAATACAGTTCCTTATGTTGTGGTGACCATAAAATTATTTTCACTGCTACTTCATAACTTTAATTTTTCTACTGTGTGGAGGTTTGCCAAAGAGTCATGGTTGAGAGCCACTGCTCTGGAGTCTACTTTGCTTCTCAAGTTTCTGAGCATCCCTCAGTCCTTGAATAGGGATGTCTCAGTTCAAAATCAGTGACTGCACAACTGAGGTATAAATAAGAGTGTGTTTACTTTAAGTGTCTTAGCAGGTGAGTTTTATAATATAAGCCTTATCATAAGGGAGATGGAGTTCCTTATTTGATTTTGAAGGTTAAAAAATAGGACTAGAGGGTTAAAAAATAGGCTGGAGAAATGGCTCAGCAGTTAAGAGCACTGGTTGCTCTTCCAAAGGACCTGGGTTCAAATCCCAGCACTCACATGGCAGCTCACAGCTGTCTGTAACTCCTTTTCCAGAAGATCTGCCACCCTCCCACAAATGTGCAAACAGAACACCAGTGCAAATAAAAATAAATAAGTCTTAAAAAAAAGGAAAAATAGGACTAGAGCTAACAGACTGGTGGTAAAATGCTTTTCTAGAATACAGGAGTCCTAGCTTCAGTCCTTGTGCCATGAAGAAAGAGAAAGAAAGGAAGGAAGGAAAAAAGTAAAGAAAGACCACCAAGGTATGGGAAGTGGAATTGGGGGGGGGGGTGGTTGAATGGTTTTCTTGTCTCAGATGCAGGTATCAATAGAGTCTAGTTCAAGAGCTCAGTTGTCTTGTTCATTATCAGCAGGACAGTGCCTCAATAAAAGGGAAGGTTCAGCTCAAGCCAGAGATGTGAGTTCAGAAAAACATGCACATCTAGAAGTAGAATATTAGTGATAGAATTAGGTATGCTACTTTTTCATTGAAAAATCTTTTCAAAAGAAGCATTTGTTTTATTCATAATAAAGAATTTAAGACCCAATACAAGTTTTGGAAGAAAGAAAACTAGGAAGAATAAATACCAAAGGTTTGAGAAGTGCCAAAATAGTGATCAGAAAGATTTTGGTTTGGCCTAGCTATAAGGTAAAGGTCTGAAAATGCTTTCATCAAATTCAATGGCTAGTAAGTTTTTCTCCTCTCTGAACAGGACAGAATCATTATATTTTTTTAACTTGTTCTCTTGAATTTTTTAAATTTACTTTTAATTTTATTCATGTCTATGTATGTATGTCTGTGTGCGTGTATGCTGCGTGTGCAAGTGTCCACAGAGGCCAGGTGAGAGTGTCACGAGTCCCCAAAGCTAGAGTTGCAAAGATCGTGGGCTGCTTGACATGGGTGCTCAGGACCAAACTCAGGTCCTCTGGAACTGCTCTTAACTTCTGAGCCACCTCTCTAGCTCCTGTCCACCTGAAAGTTTTACACATTTATTAGTTTGTTTAATTTCTAGCAGGCCTGGTGGTGAGGCCCCTAATCTCATCTAACTGGAAGAACAAGATAAAAGGATTCCAAGTTTAAGGCTTCTCCTACCACATTGCAAGTTCCATGTAGCTTGGACAATTTAGCAAGATCCCTTCTCAAAATAAAAAACAAAACCAAAATTGAGTGAGGTAATATATACCTCCCAGTACTTGGAGTATGAAGGCAAGAGGATCAAAATTTCAAGACCTGAGCTACATGGAATCCTGTCTCAAAACAAACTAACAGCAACAGCAAAAAGGCAAAGGAGGATCTGAGTAGATGACTCATTCATAAACAGTTTAGCTTAATTGTGAGCCTATAGTCTTCAACTCCATCAGAGACTTGAGAAGGAAATAAATATTGCCTAAGTAAGTAGGGAAGTGCAGACAAGCAGGCTGCCTGGGTAGCTACCCAAAATTCTCTTTGACATTGGAGCATCTTCTTCAGCCTACTGGCCCAGTATATCTGACAATTTGTGCCACAGGAAATTTGAAGTACTTGTTTACCCTGTCTTGACAGAACTTGGCAGTTGACTATCCTGTGTCAAGTTTTCCCATTTTGGGCTGCAAACAAAACAATGGCAGTTTTTAACAGTGACAGCTTACCACATTTGAAGCAACTCCATATGAAGGTTTCAATACACTAGTTGCCATGCAAGCATGAGGACCATAGTTCAGATCCACAGCTCACACTTAAAACCACAGTTGTGCACCTGTAATCCCAAAACTGGGCAGGAAGAGATAGCAGTATTTCTGGGTCGAACTGAGGAATTTAGGCTTAGTGAGAAATCCCATCTTAAAAATAAAGTGAAGAGAGCCGGGCGTGGTACTGCGCACCTTTAATCCCAGCACTCGGGAAGCAGAGAGGCAAGAGGATCTCTGTGAGTTCAAGGCCAGCCTGGTGTACAAAGTGAGTTCTAGGACAGCCAGGGCTACACAGAGAAACCCTGTGGGGGGGGGGGGGAATTTGTTAAAAATAAAGTGAGACATGACTGAGGAAAACATGACACGTTTCCCAACATGTGCATGTGCTCTGTACACACATGCATGCACAACAACAGAGTACCAAGGATATAGTTCTGCCACGCTCATAGGTTCAGTCTCCTTCCTTTTTCATCATTATTCAAACAATATGAAAGGCCATCTCTTTCTATCTCCTGCCATGTGTATCTTTAATAAAAGGGACCTTAGGAATATTGTAGTTCAACTTCCTACAGAGGGTGATTCTACAGGGTTTTTATTTGTTAGTTTGTTTTTTCAGTAGGAAGTTAGTTGGCCAGTATTTGAGCTATGGATAAAAGAAGCAAAGTGAGTGACACTGAGAGTCACAGTGACCTTGTAACTTAGGTTGCCATATGTGTCAATGAGGATAATGTTTAAGTGGAAAAGATTGTAAACGAAGTAGTTTTTGTGCATGATTTGAGTGGAACTTTATCCATATTTTTAAAAATAAGTTAATTTTTTTAAAAACCAAGATAGAAAATTCATATTCTTTATGTATAGATTTAAAAAATTTTTTTTTTATTTAAAAATTTTCTCATGGCCTGTGAGGTGATTTAGTGGGTAAAGGGGTTTGCAGTCAAGCCTGACAACCTGAGTTCAACCCTAGGACTCAACAAGGTGAAAGGAGGGAGCTAACTCCTGTAAGTTGTCTTCTGACCTCCACAGGTGTCACTGCACACGGTGGGTGAGTACACACAACACACAAAAATGTAATAATGTTTCCCCCAGGGCTGTACACTCTATCTAGCACACAAGAGGACAAGCCAAACCTTTTGGGAAAGCATCAGAAACAAACTTAATAGAGACTCAAAGGGAAGTATAACATCTGCGACTATACATTAGATATGAACATGCCTCACAGTCTGATATTTCACAAGACCACCACAGACCTCCATGTTTATTTATGCAGCAACAGCAAGCAACACAAGAGTCAGGAAGTCATCTCCCACTTCAAACCCATTAAGTTGACAAAAACTAAATTACATGTTGATACTTATTGGCAAGGAAAAGAATATTATGTTTTATATTGCTTGTCGTTTTAGCGTTTTAAGAAAGTAGACAACATCTACTTACACACTAATTGTGTTTTGTTCTAGGAATACAGTCCTTAGAAATAAAATCACTAGTACAGCCAGATAAAGTGGCATGCTCCTTTAATCCTAAGCCTTTAGGTGGCAGACCTTTGAGCTCAAAGCCAGCCTGGGCTACATAGTGATATCCTCTTTCAAACAGAGAAATAAAACAAAAAAAGCTCTAGTATGTTTGTCTCTACCAGGATGTTTGTTGCAGCTTTTATCAATTATGTGAAAGCATTGGTAACAAAGTACATGTTTTTTGGTTTGGTTTGGTTTTTGTTTTTGTTACTGTTTTTCCATACAGGGTTTCACTGTGTGGCCTTGGCTGTCCTAGCTCTGTAGATCAGACTGGCCTCAAACTCACAGATCTGCCTGCCTCTGCTTCCTGAGTGCTAAGATGAAAGGTGTGTGCCACCATCACCCAGCAAAATGATCTTGGCAGGACCTCTGTAAATTTGCTCTTCCTCAGTTTGGTTTCTTGGATTTTTCTCTTTTTTTTTTTTTAACAATTTATTTTTATTTTATGTGCATTGGTGCTTTGCCTGCATGTATGTCTGTGTGAGTGTGCCAGATATTGAAGTTACAGATAGCAACTTGCCATGTGGGTGCTGGGAAGTGAACCTGGGTCCTTTGGAAGAGCAGTCAATGCCTTTAACCACTGAGCTATTTCTCCAGCCTAGCAAAGTACATATTTATCACCAGGGAACTGATAAATTACAATTAAATAATATGTAGCAATTTCAAAGAAGCTTAATATATGCTAGTTAACTTGAACAGACTTTCACAATGTAGTATGTGAGGAAAAAAGTTAGTGTGTTGTATATAACTTGGTACCAAATAATAAACTCTGTTCAGAAGAAAAAATATGTATTTTAAGTGTTATTTAATGAGCAATATTTTCCATCATTATGGAATGGAGTTGAAAGGGGAGAAAGGGAAAGAGATACTTGGGAAAGGATTTTTTTTTTAAAGGAGAAAATGGTATTACAGTTTTAAAAAATCAGTAAAAAAAAAAAAAAAAAAGAGCTAACTATATATTTATAGGGTGGATTGTGAATTCATTCTCTTCTAACATGAAGTGAATATTATCACACTTTTCCTTTGAATGTTTTCCTTGGCTTGCTTTTTGATGTAGGTTGGTCCAGATGGCTTGATGAAGTTGAATGGCTCAGCCCTTAACAATGAGTTCTTCACTTCCGCAGCCCAAGGCTGGAAGGAAAGGCTCTCAGAAGGTAAGTGCAGGCAGGGTCTGTGTGCACCTCACTGCATGAAATACTGGAACATATTTGGAAGGTGAGTCTCTGGAGGAATAGAACTTGAAGAATATATATCATTATCACTGTTCTTGTTGGCGGTGGGACCTGGGAGAATGGAGCCTATAAATGAGGTAGACAAGTCTCATGCAATAGCCAGTCTTATTCAAAGCATCAGCCAATCTATATTCTGAGGTTTAAGAGGCATCGGATGAGTGAAGTGTGCAGCCACAGGGCAATCTGCACATGGCAAAATCATATTTTTTCATAGAGGAATGTAAACATAACAATAACCAGTTTTAATGAATAATATGAGGTAAACTCACTCCTATCTGATACACCTGGAAGGGGCGGGAAAGCACAACCCAAGAACAATTCTGTGTTTTTGAAGAAACTGAAGTCACAAGACTCTTGTTTTAGTTTCTTGAAATTTCTTACAAGCACTTAAAAATCTCCTCACACAATTCCATCCTTGGACTGTGTCCTGACACACATTATTTTCATTCCATTGGGAAATTGATATTAGAGGTGGAAAGAAATCTGCATGGTGTTTGTAACTGGAAGAAGACCCTTTGGGGAACACCTGGAGCACAAATCCTGTGAGTCTCAGCTGCATATTGAAAAGTACAGGGTAATATATGACTGCCTGTGCTCTGCCTAGTGGCATCTCTGTCTCCTTTCTGTCTGGGTTCTTTGGGACGTTTGTTGCTCTGACATGAGAGTATTCTGTCCGGTATGAGTCATGATTGGAATCTATGAATAAGGTTTTTCTGTTTATGTCATTTTGTTGATACATTGCAGGTGAATTTACCCCTGAAATGCAGGTGAGAATTAGACAAGAGATTGAGAAGGAGAAGAAGGTAGAGCCATGGAAAGAACAATTCTTTGAAAGCTACTATGGTCAGAGGTAAGCTAAGGCAGACTGTAATCCAGACATTAATTCCTGCACATGCCACGTGATGCCGCCATGTTTGTACCTTTTTAAAAAGTCTAGTGCCTAGTTTCCTATACTTTTTATTACATAAGTTCTTTTTCATTAAGAACAGTAGCCTTAATCAAGCAATGGTGGCACATGCCTTTAATCCCAACACTCAGGAGGCAGAGGCAGGTGGATCTCTGAGTTTGAGGCCAGCCTGGTCTACTGGACAGCCAAGGTCACAGAGAGGAGCTCTGTCTCGAAATAAAAAACAAAGAAAAAAAAATTTTTTTTTGGTTTTTCGAGACAAGATTTCTCTGTGTTTCTCTGGCTGTCCTTGACTCACTTTGTAGACCAGGCTGGCCTCGAACTCGCAAAGATCCACCTGCCTCTGCCTCCCAAGTGCTGGGATTAAAGGCGTTTTAAATTGTTTTTAAAGAATCATGGGTGTACAGACTTGTTTCACTCATAATCCTTGATCCTTAATTTACATTATAGGCAGAGTGGGTTCCTATTGGTTGAGAAAATGGTTTGAACTCTCCCTTTTTATAATCTTAAATTGGAAAAGACTGGCTTCTAGTAATTTCATGAGATAGAATAATACTTCAGAGTTCTGTGCATTTTTATAGTGATTGTCCAAAATGTAACTTACTCAAAACCAGTCAAGAATTCTAAGATTCATATGATGTAGGCCATTATACCAAACATGTAATTAAAGTCCTTTCCTTTGTGACTCAGAGATGTACATCACTAAATCAAGACACACTTTATTTTTAAAGGGCTGCAGTCTGAAACAACTTTTTTTATTTTAAATTTTGAACCAAAAAAAAAAAAATCAAATGAAATTTTACTGGAGACATTCGATAGATAGATAATAGATCTATTTGGGTTGAATAGGGTTACATATTCCAATTCCTATTTGTTAGTCTTCCTTCTTTCTGCATAGCAGTGAAGACTTCATTGACCACAGATTGGGAAATTAAGGGCTTGGGGCTGGAGAGATGGCTCAGTGGTTAAGAGCACTGTCTGCTCTTCCAGAGGTCCTGAGTTCAATCCACAGCAATAACATGGTGGCTCACAACCTGGAATCTGATGCCCTCTTCTGGCCTGCATGGGAACATGCAGATAAAGCACTCATATATGTTAAATAAATAAAGCTTTCACCAAAAAAAGGAAAGTTAGGGCTTTTTCTTAGCTCCAAGTGTAGTGTTCACTGATCCCCTTCAAAGTCACTTAAGATAGAATCCTACTGAAATTAAGAGGCTCAGATGCTAATTTTTCTGCATTGAGATAGAAGATTGATGTTGAATTTAATATTATAAGTTACAGTAATTCTGTAGATGCACATGCCACAGTGTGCTTTTGAAAACCAGAGGGACAGCTTTTGGGAGTTGGTTTTCTCTAGCATGTGAGTTCCCTGGTTCAAATGTAGATGGTCAGGGAAACACCTTTCTCTGCTGAGCTATTAATTAGATAGACCCTAGATAGACTTTTATTACTAATTCTTATAAGATTCCATAGAGGGTTTGATTGTTACTTGTTAAATAATATTATAAAACATTAAGAAGAGTCACTGGTAGCTTCACTTTTTGCCAGGCCGCATTGTTCAGGTCCCAATTGACTTTCACTCCCGAATGTCTCAGCAGCACACAACTTCAGAACTTTAGGCCTAGACTAAGTGGAATTTAAACAGGCTGTCTACAAACTCAGTTCTAATTCTTAGCTTCTGGAGAACATTAATAACTCTTTTCAGGTTTCCCTTAGAAGTCTTGGGCCACCCTTCCAGAAACACTAGTGACCAGAATCTATCACAGTTCCAGTCTAAGTTTCAGGGTAGTAGTGTTTTGTCTTTCTTTAGGTTCTTGTAGGTTGCCTATGAATCTCTAGATAATATGGTTCCTATATAAGCAGAAGTAACAATACCAGCCACTGCTATTTTTATTGTGTACCAAGTGAGTACTTCACATGAGTACTTTCATCATAGCAACATTGAAGTGGTTGATTCCAGTGTACAAATAGAAAAACTAAGGTACAGAAACCTAGTCAGTCAATATCTTGTTGACAATTGGTATCTGAACTAGGATTTGAATTTAATTACTTTGGCTCATTCTATAGAAAAATACATAGTATGTGTTGGGGATTTCCTAGTTATTGACATAGTCTACTTTTCTCATGTGTTCAGTAGTGTGAACTATTTCCCAACTAACAACTCCTTGTTTTTTAGTTCTGGCTTAAGCCTGGAAGATTCGCAGAAACTGACAGCTTCCCCAATTGATCCCAAAGTAAAGAAAACCCCAACTGAGCAACCAAAACCCATACTTCCTTCAGAGGCCTCTCCCGACAAGATTATCCCAGTAGTTCCTCAGTCAGAGTGTAAAGAAGAAGCAGTGCAGATACCATCACCATTCAAAAAGGAAGAAGAAAGCCAAAATGAGGCACAGGCAAACTCTAGATCCCCAGAACCTGTCCTTGCATCAGCTAGCAATACAAATGAGCTTATCACCGTGAAGCCTGTCAAATGCCCTAAGGATGAGGGTCTCTTAGAGCAGAAGCCAGTTACCTGTGCTGAACAAGAGTCTGAGAAAGAAAATCATGTCACCACAACTTCTAATAATAACAAAAGTGAGAACCAAGAAGTGTTAACTATATCGCCAAGCAAATCCAAAAATGTTGTGTTAGAAAAACCCATAACAGAGTCTGTTGCAGAAGCCAGTTCACTGGACCCTGATACCAACATCTCTCCAGCAACTCCTACTGATCAGATCCCAGAAAGTCTCAAGAGGAAATCTTCTCTTACCCAAGAAGAGGCCACTAGCAGCTGGGAGAAAAGACCACGTATCACTGAGAATCGCCAGCACCAGCAGCCATTTCAGGTCTCTTCCCAGCCCTTTCTTACTAGAGGGGACCGGGTCCACCTGCGAAAAGTCCCACCTCTCAAGGTGAGAAAGCGCTTGTACCTGCTGAGTTGCATAACTGGTGGTAGTGTTAACACAGAAGCAGTAGTGGACATTTAGTATACATGTATCTGTGGTGCTATGTAACTAAAATTAATAATAATGAGGCTTCAGAATTGTTTTCCTACAGTTCTTTCCTGATATTTGAGTAAGGAACCTGAGTATCTAAACCACCCCAGCCCTTCACACTTCACTACTCTTTTTTTTTTTTTTTTTTTTTTTTGGTTTTTCCAGACAGGGTTTCTCTGTGTATCTCTGACTGTCCTGGACTCACTTTGTAGACCAGGTTGGCCTTGATCTCACAGAGATCCACCTGCCTCTGCTTCCCAAGTGCGACACCACGCCCGACCATGACAGACAGCTATGAATTGCCATATGGTGCCGGGATTTGAACTCATGTCCTTTGGAAGAACAGCCAGTTCTTCTTCTCTTAACTGCTGAGCCATCTCCAGCTCCAACTACTCACATTTTTGAGGCAGTCTTGCTACATAACTCAAGCAGGCATTTAATTCTCAGTCTTTCTGTTGCTGCTTTTGAGTGCTGGAGTTATTGACCAAAGACTTTTCTTTAGTGAATGTCAAGTCAGAGATAAATTGTAGACCTAAGAACTATATGACCTTTTAGTTTAATCTAGAGTGTCTCTATACTGAAGACTTGCGTCTACTCTGACCAGATTTAATAGAATTTCTCCTTTCATAGGATTTTGTCAGAAGTTGTTTTAGTTACTCTTTCATCTTAATGCCATATCTACCTTTCATAGACAGCTTAGTGTAATTTGTAACAGAACAAAATGTTTTAGCCAGTTCATTTCTACATTCTTTTAATAACAGAACTGGAAAGATAAACAGAAAAAGATAATTGGTTAAACTAGTGAGGCCTTGTCTGAAAATAAAATAAAACAGGCAAAAATAACTTTTTAAGCAAACTTTGAATTTTAGTATATAAGTATTACAACTTAGTTTATTTTGTTTGGTTTATGTTACATTTAAAAGTAACACCTTTAATCCTAGCACTCAGGAGGCAGAGGCGGGCAGATCTCTGAGTTCAAGGACAGCCTATTCTACAGAATAAGTTCCAGGACAGCCAAAACTACATAGTAAACCCTGTCTCAAAAAAGAAGGATTAATAGTTTCAAAGTTGGTAGTTTATCACAAATTTTTTTAATGTAATACATATTTTTGTAGCCATTTTGGTTCATAAGTTGGGGATAGGACCCAAAACCATATACATTTTTACAAGGTTATGCAATAAATGCAGTATTCACTGGGGGTGAAAATGACTGGCAGACATTATGTATCTCATCCCTTATATGGGTGGGCAGAGTAGGACTGAGCCCTAGACACACTGTGTATTCTTAGTCCTGTGCATCATGGGTGCACTGTGTTCTCTGCTCTAGTCTTACAGCTGAAAATTGATCTCTGCCTTCCCCATCTCTTACTTTTTTCAGATCCCGGTCTCCAGAATCTCCCCGATGCTGTTTTCTACATCCCAGGTCTCTCCCAGGGCTCGTTTTCCAATCTCCATCACTAGTCCTTACAGAACAGGAGCCAGAACTCTGGCAGACATCAAAGCAAAAGCCCAGTTGGTCAAAGCACAGAGGGCAGCAGCTGCTGCAGCCACTGCAGCCGCCGCAGCCGCCTCAGTTGGAGGGACCATCCCAGGACCTGGTCCTGGGGGTGGACAAAGTCCAAGAGAGGGTGGTGAAAGGAATACTGCTGGAGGAGGGAGTCCAGGCTCAGACACAGTCAGTACAACCGGAAAGGGTCCCACACTGGAACTGGCAGGAACTGGAAGCAGGGGAGGTACGAGAGAGCTTTTACCCTGCGGTCCCCAACCTGAGACCAATACACCAGGCCCCGCACAGCCTCCTGGTGTCTCTGGAGCACAACTACAGCAAACCTCCTCAGTGCCTGCAGCACTTGCCAGCAGTGGATCATGCACAAGCATCCGATTACCAGCCCACATAGGCATATCAAACAGTTCAGAAAAACTGAACCCCCACAAGGCAACAGCCATAGCGGCCTCTCCTTGCTACCCACAAGACCCTGGTAGTTGCAGACAGGAGAAAGCTCCTTCTCCAGCAGGGCCTGCTCTGATATCAGGAGCCCCACCTGCTTGTTTTGTAGCTGATGGCACAGTTGAGCCCAAAGCAGGTGCTAATAGGAATGCACCAAAGCCTTCAGCCTCAGCGAAGGCAGCCGCTTCTGCTCCACTGGATATGACTTCCCCTCCTGTAACATCTTTAGTGACAACAGCCAGTTCAGAAAAACTCCCTGTACCCCAGATAAGTGGGACTGCAGCATCCACCGGATCAGCCCCATCCTTGAGCACTTTACCAGCAGTCTCTAGCCTTAAAACCACAGCAACATCTGCAAATATGAATGGACCCATGTCAAGACCAAGTTCTAGTATCCCTGCTAACAATCCACTAGTTACTCAGCTGCTCCAGGGCAAAGAAGTTCCCATGGAGCAAATTCTGCCTAAACCTCTCACCAAAGTTGAAATGAAAACAGTTCCACTGACTACAAAAGAGGAAAAGGGGATAGGAGCATTCCCTGGTATCAGTGTAATGGAAAGTAACCCCAGAGAGGAAGTTAATGCTACGCAGGCCCATCTGGCTATCCAGCAACTGGGGAAACCCTTGCAGAATAAGCAGCTTTTGCAGGGTCCAAGGCCAGTCTTCACAGCTAAGGACCCGAGGGACTCTTGCATTGATACTCATCAGTACCAAGAAGGACTAAGTAAAACTACACAAGATCAGCTTTTTCAGACTCTCATCCAGAGGGCTCAGAGACAGAGTGTACTTTCATTTGTGCCACCCTCACAGTTCAATTTTGCTCACTCAGGTTTCCACTTGGAAGACATCTCCACAAGCCAGAAATTCATGCTGGGTTTTGCTGGCAGAAGGACATCCAAGCCTGCAATGGCGGGTCACTATTTACTTAACATTTCCACCTATGGCCGGGGTTCAGAGAGCATTAGGAGGACCCATTCTGTAAACCCTGAGGAACGATTTTGTCTAAGAAGCTCCACCGAAGCCTTGAGAATGGGATATGCAGATTGTAAAAACACAACTGGATCAAGCAGCAGCAGCAAAGAAGAGGAAACTGATGAAGAGAGTGTGGGTGACGATCAGGAAGCTGTGTCAGTGAAGGAGGAACCCTGGGCTCCTCAAAGTTCTGGCAAGCACCCCCACAGTGGGGAAACTCTGTCCACCAATGATGGTCTAGCTAGCAAGAATGGTAAGAGTGAGGCACCAGTGAGTGAGCAGGCCACTCTAGGCAAGGAGAGTTACACATTCTCTAGAGGCCGGCCATTCGATGAAAAGACCGTAGCCAGAGATTTGATTCAGGCAGCACATAAACAAATGGCTCATGCTATGAGGGGTAAGACAGTATGTAGCAGCCCTGAGCTTTTCAGTTCTGCTCTTTCTCTCCCTGCAGACAGTCCCACACATCGGCCTCTACTCCTTCCACCACTGCAAACCCCTAAATTATATGGAAGCCCCACACAGATAGGGCCAAACTATAGAGGCATGATCAATGTCTCCACCTCATCAGATATGGACCATGACTCTGCTGTACCAGGTAGCCAGGTATCTAGCAATGTAGGGGATGTCATGTCATTTTCAGTGACTGTCACTACCATCCCTGCTAGCCAAGCTATGAATCCCAACAGCCATGGCCAGACACTCCCTGTTCAGGCTTTTCCTGATGAGAACAGCACTGAGGACACACCTTCAAAATGTTACTGCCGTTTGAAAGCCATGATCATGTGCAAGGGATGCGGGGCTTTCTGCCATGATGATTGCATTGGCCCCTCCAAACTGTGTGTCTCCTGCCTCGTCGTTCGGTAATACAACTACAGCGTATTTAAAGGAGGGAAGGGTAGGCTTAACAAGACTTGTTCTTGCACCCTCTTGAAATCACAGAAATAAAGTTTCAGTTGTCTCCAGAGACGTTAATCAGGAATACAGAGTGCAGGTCTTCACATTTACAGGAAGAGCACCTTGTACAGTAGTAAGTCTGAGTCAAATAGGACTATGAATTGGTGACAAGTTTGCACTTACAAAATCATGTAAAATATGTCACTTTTTTTAACATTGTTTCCCAAGTATTTAGGTAATGATGTGTTAACTTTACTTTCAGATTTATGTTCCATTTCTTTTGACTCTGAGAAAAGTTGAATGGTATGCATGGTGAAAGGAAGCTGTCTGCCTCTGACCTTTCCCTGGCTAGGAAAAGGAAAGAGTGGTCAGTAAGTGGCCATCATGCTAATTACGTCTTCACAGATAATCTGGCCTTTGTGGGATTTAGATTCGGAGTTTATTCATCTCTTTACTTTAGGTGGAACCATTTTCAGTGGAATTTTTAAAAAGGTATTAACATCCCAGACAGTATTTTTGACCCTGAGGGTCCTGGATTAGCTTTTGACTTCCACAAATCAGTACTGTTGTTAAGCAAGGCTCTGCTGTTTCCTAGTCAGTGAATATTATTTAAGAAGGGTCTGCCTCTAAAGGATTCCTATGTTAGTCTAGTTTGTACATGGCAATAGTTCCAGCAATAATAAATAATACATCGTGATGCTGCATCATCATTCATGGGCTCCCACAACAGGTCTGAAATACCAGTGTAAAAATGATTAAACACATTAGAGATTGGGGTGAATGTGTATGTGTATATTATGTCTTGTTGGAAAAAGAATGAAACTGAAGAAACTGAAACTTCAAGGAATTTGGAAGAATGATTTTAACACTGGACACAAAATACTCTTTTTTTTTCCTACTCTCTCAAACCATTTTAGGTAGAAAAGGTCCTTAGTGGTACTTGTGTTGTGCTTTGAGATCCCAGGCATGAAAGATGGGCTGTGATCTTACGCCATCTGAATATATAACACATTTGCATCCATGCACAGTACAAGAAGACAGACTGTTAACTGTTTTAGAAAATCTACTATTCTACAATTTCTGCTGTTTGGGCAGCCAGGATGTCTGATGTGAAAGGGCATTGTGAATGACTAACAGAATAGATGGCTGTGAAATTCTGCTGTTTTTCTTTCTCTTTTGTTTTTTGTTCTTAAAATCCTCCCAGCACTTGGGAGGCAGAAGCAGACTGATCTCTGAGTTCAAGGCCAGCCTGATTGATCTTTATGAGTTCCAGGACACCAGGGCTATCTAAAGAAAACCCTCTCTCCAAAAATCTAAATAAAGAAGTCTCTGTTTAAAAAACAAACAAAAAGAAAAAGAAACCAACAACAACCTTATGGTGACACACTTGGGAACCAGAGGCAGGTAGATCTCAGTGAGTTCAAGACCAGTACGGTTTACATAGTAAGTTCCAGGGTACACAGTAAGACACTGTCTTTAAAACCAAAACAACAAAGCCAGTTAACAAATTTTAACCAAATACTGTTTAAGTCACAGTTTAAGGAAAACATCAGTTCACCAGAATTTAATGTTAGTCTGTATTGTTTGATTTCAAGTCTTCTGATTTGAAGTGTGTGATGTAATATTGCAATCCAGTACCAGTGTGTTTCAAAGGCTATTTATAAAACTCAGGACAGTTGAATCCTATTAATTACATCACATTCCAGATTGAGGAAAGGAGACAGTCATGTGTTTTGCCTGCCTTGGGATGCTTACCCCTGGCTACCCTACTTCCTGTATCAAACACTTTGCCTGCTTCCTCAGTCCCTGCTCCAAGCTCTATGAAACTCACTTTTCATTTTTATTTCCTGCACTTGTGGCCCTAAGCAGTTACAGGCTTAAATTCTGTGTTTCAGTACCAGTCACAACAATATATCCTTCCATCTCCCCCCTTTGTTCCAGTAAATGTATGGCTAAGAGAAAAGAAAGGCTGCAAGGATTCAGGGCTAAGAAGTGTGTGTGTTCTGAAGAGGAGGACCAGTGGGAAATAGAAGCCAGGGTTCTTATCCCAAACCTTCAGGACCGTGGGTAGTCCCCATGGGACCTTAAAAGACCCAATCTGAGTAGTCTCCTTTGTCTAGTCTGCTGGAAGAGGGTGAATGATTCTGAATGGACCTCATGCCAACTGTCAGTGACTAGTTTGTATTAGTGAAATGATTTTTCTACTTTCTACCTTGCTTACTGGAAAGGTTTTGCTCCATGGTTCCCTTAATCTGAGAATGGATGGACAGGAGAAAGTCATTATAAACTGTCAGGTCCATTTAAAGAGGTAATCACATTGTTCCTCTTCTTGATCCAAACTCAGTCCATATTGGTCCTAAATATTGCTCTTCACCAGGTTCCATGTAAGTAACATCCAGCTAATTTGCATTCAAGAGTATTCCAAAAGCAGAACTTGCCAGCTGCCTCGGACTTGACAAAGAAATTTTTTTCTTAGATTGAAAATACATTAAATATGAGTTCATTTAATATTTATTTGAAGCATGGTTTCAGATAGAAGAGGAACATTCATCTTATAAATGAACAAAAAAAAAAAAATTAGACTGGCCCTTTAAGTTGAGTTTGGCTCTCCAGTACCTATTAACACAATTTTTATCATTGCTTTTCAGTTACTTTATATTTAAATTCTGAAATTGTTCAATAAGTGCTAAGCTTATTCTTTGGGTTTTAGGTGGCAATTTCAGTGAGTTTTTAAATATACCTGATACACATGCCAATGTGCTCCCTCCAACCTTCAAGTAACCACCTCTGCAAATCGCCTCTGGGAGAATATTTATAATATGTCATCTCCGGGTTATTTTTAAGTGTTCTGAGTTGCCTAAGTAGAACACTCCCCAAATCACAGTGTTTTGTTTTGTTTTGTTTTTTTTAATCAGAATTCTTTATTCCATTAATTTAAGGAGGGGATGGCACAAATAACCTGGAGTTGTTTGCCCTGCTTCAGTTCTTTAGCCCCTGTGCTCAGACACTGAAACTGTTCGGTGTCTGTGACATTTCTTGAGAGTAAGAGCTGACAAATAGGGAGCTTTTCTTGGGATGGAAAGGCTGCACTTCTGTGGGTACAGAGATGTGGATATTTGAGAGACTATCTCAGATGTAAGTTAATAGCCAAAGGAAGACCTCACTGCCTTCCAGGTGAAGGTGCAGTGTCCTACGCAGAACTTGTCCGTCAGTTAACCACCATTGTGACTTCCATACTGCTTCCCTCCACTTTAGAAAATTTTAATGAGCTCTTTGGTTAAATGGTT
Organism: Lophiomys imhausi; assembly: GCA_907164525.1. NCBI lineage: Eukaryota > Metazoa > Chordata > Mammalia > Rodentia > Muridae > Lophiomys > Lophiomys imhausi. The sequence goes on from CAJQZJ010033149.1 coordinate 4,213,284, forward strand.
TGTGATGAGAGGGATTTCCTCTGGTCATTATACGGCTATTTATTTTAGAGTTCGTTGTCAATGAGCAGTGTCAGAATTGTTTTCTCTCTGACTTCACACCATAACAAAGATGAAAGTTTCCCATCGCATTACAACAGTGTATGCTAAATAAAAGACTTGGCCATGGGTAGTTTGCAGCTCAATTTTTAAAACAGTCCAAAGAGACTTTGCAAAAGATGATGATAGGCAGGGACCTTTTCCTATGTGTTTCAATACCTACGCACCTATTGAACGATAGGTAGACTTTCCTAAAGTTGAAGCAGTAGCTTCATAGAGTCTTGGTTACTTTATTTTTTTTAATGCTTTACATTTGATACAACTATTAAAGATCAATTTAAAAATAACTTTCCAGTAATATATTTTAAGTAATATATATATTTTTTAATATCTATGTAAAAAGTGACAGTGGAAGACTGAATTTTTCATATATGGTATGTTTAATGTAGGATCTCACTGTTAAGGCACAAATTATCTCAAAGGAGTTACTCTAAAGACACTCAGATTATTTCCCAAAGGAAAAGAAATGCAATAATGGGAATGATTTGGGGCTTTTATTTTTTATTTTAAAAGAAAATTGACTTATTTACCACAGCTATTTTTCCCTCTCTGGTGATAAGGTTTGTACAGACTGGTTTGGTAAATGCTAAATTTTTGTGTCTTGCCTTTTTAAAGGAATTGTTAACATTGGAATTGAGGGTATGTACAGAGAAGTTGGTGTCAATGCCATTTAATAAGTCATATTTTTTTCACAAATAAGGAAAAATCATTTTAATAAGAATTTTAAGTATTTGCAATAAATATATGTATATAGATTGTATGTATGTATTCATATATTATTTTTCATTTTATTATTAAGTAAAAGATAATTAAAAGTGAAATTGAAAACCTTGTAGTTTTTGGTGAATCTTGAGGTCTGACATCTGAATGTGACATGGGGAAGGGTCCTCAAATAGTTGCCTGATAACAATTATGGAAGGTCACTATAGACTGGGAAAGAGTAAACTGAGGAACTTGGCCATAAGTCAGGGTAGTGTATTTTAGAACTTAAGTAGAAATAGTAAAACTTCATAGGTGATGAACCCTTTGTTTTTACATCTGTTCTTTCTCCTGACCACCTAATGACCCTGGAAGATCGAGGAGAACAGTAGTCTCTTGTATGTGCTGTAGTTTCTTCTAGCACCTGGGAAGGGAAGGTTAGGGACAAACGGGCTTTTCTTGATTCCGATTAATGCTTTGTTAGACATTGCTGCCACTATATACCAGGCCCTGGGGATGTTAGCCTCTTAAAGATACAAAAGACTTGTTTTTTCTTGCCCAGTCATTCTCTGAGGTGAGTTTCATAGCAAAATTCATGTCCTGCTTGACTGATCTGGGCCCGTCAAAAGCCAGATCTGTGTCCAGAACACCTGTGCCTTGATTAGGTTATGTTTTTGCGTAATTATGAAGATTGCTTGTATCAAGAAGAGCATTTAGAGAAGTGAGCAATTGGCAGACTATTGAAGTTGTTTTTGGTCCCACACCTGGATTACTGTTGAAGCAAAGAGAACACAATGAGTTTAGGATATAATGTGGAGAACAGAATATCTACCAAGATAGTCTTGAAGATAAAGATAGATCTCTTGTTCTGTAAAATGAGTAATGAAGTTCAGTGATAAAAGTGTGTCCACCTGCTCTTCTGAGTGCTGGGATTAAAGGCATGTGCCACCAAGCCAGGCTACATAGCTTTTTAAAAAGTAACTTGAAGTTTCCAACATCTTGAGTTTTTAAAAACATTGAAGTTAGTCTAGTCATCCAAGAGACAGTGTTACAGATCTCTGCTGAAAGTACTATTCCCCCCCCTCCAAGACAGAGTTTCTCTGTGTAGCCCTGGCTGTCCTGGACTCACTTTGTAGACCAGACTGGCCTTGAACTCACAAAGATCCACCTGCCTCTGCCTCCCGAATGCTGGGATTAAAGGCGTGCGCCACCACGGCCCGGCGAAAGTACTATTTCTATAACAAAATTTTTGAGATCATGAAAGAGCTCAATTAGTAAAAGCTCTTGCTGCCCAAGAGATGCCTGCAGGACCCTAACACCAATAGAAGGTGAGTGTTTGTGGCATTTGCCTGTGATAGCAGCTCTGGGGAGGTAGAAAGGCTGATCATGAAGGTTACCTAGCCAGTTCAATTCCAGATTCAGTGAGAAAACCCTGTCTTAAAAAATAAGGTGGAAAATCAACTGAGGAGAAAATTCCAACATTGAGCCTTTGTCCTCTACATGTGCCCATGCAGACAAGTGCACTTAAACTACATATGTGTGCACACACAAAGGAAATTAGCCGATTCTCAGGACACATCTGCATCATACTTCCTAATCATAGGGATTAAGATGAAATTATGACCAATAAAATACTCTCATTTATATAATAGTACATATTATTTAGTTCAGAGACTTTGTAAGCAAAATCCATATTCATGTGATAGGGGATTCTATTTACTTCCCAGAATCTTAGAAACCTATGCACATTGCTTTTTATGCTACTTTATTTCAACTGATTTTCAGTCATTGAACATTTCCCTACTTTTATATACAAATCCTGCTACCTAGGTATTTATTGGGTACTTCTGTGTTGCTCAGTCCTGACAAAGTGCTGGTTATGCAAGGATCAAAAAAATCACCTGAACAGTTCTTACTAAAATTGCAACCATACAGCACTGGCTGTAGTTTTTAGGGTTCAGTTAATCAATGCTGTTTCCCAAAATACGTATAAGTGAGTTGTAAAATAGAAGCTTTGAGCACTGGACAGAGCATTAGTGACATTAAAAAAAAAAAAAAAAAAGATACTGCCCCTAGATGAAAGTAGTTAATATGGACCTGAGGTTCCACTGTAATAAGATGTACATTTTGTGATCACTGGAATATGGAGAGGCAGGCTAAATAAACAGCTGAGGTAAATGCAGCTTTAGGGAATTTTTAAGCAGTAAGTTTCACATTCTTGGCAAGAAGAAACAGTCCCTTTATTTGAATTCTTGCATCCTTGTTTTTTCTCCATGATAGATGGGAAGGATTACTTCAGTAAGTTCTTTTGTTTGTTTTTAATCTTACATCCTTAAGTCACAGAATTAAAATGCACTTCAGCCCTTTTCCTTAAGCCCAAGTCCTAATTCTTTAGGACTTTTCTTAGTCAGAAGTCATAGTCAATACTTGCTCTTGACTTTTCCTTTTGTCTTTAAGCAGATATTTGGGTTCACAGCTCGCTTTCTGCATGCCAGAGTATGTGTATTTTCACTTCAGAGGGCTGCTCAGTGTGTTTGACCAAGTGATGGTTTTTCCAGCTGTGTCCAGGGCACTTCCTGCCCTTGTGACCTTTCACAAAATATAGAGACTGAAGACTGAGGAGTGAATACTTCCATGTATGATAGCTTTCACCCTGTTCTAAGAAGGGCACGTCCCAGAAGGCTCTTAACAGGAAAGAGAAAACCTGAAAAGGCCAGATGACCAGTTGTGGAGGCTAGCTATGAGTAGGTACTGGGTTCTCCTTGTTTTTCTTGTTCTCAAAAACCCAAAACGGGGGGGGGGGGGGGACAGAAATAAAAATTAAAGCTTGGTTTTCATCTTAACTGAAAAACGTAAAGGATCCCTTAGGAAGAAGAAACAAAATATGGTTTTTAAATGGACCTAAGTAAACTTTGAGTTGAGTGCCTTACTCTTTTTTAAAAGTACTTTTTAAAAAAATTGCAGGTTCATTTAACATGAGTCACCTTGAGTGTAGTATGGAATTTGGTTTGAGACATGTACTAAAAGAATAGTTTTCTGTGAATTATGGCAGCGTCTTCTACAAATCAGGGCTTGGGAATGTGTATCTGTATCTGAATTTGACTGGCTTCATGAACAACTGTATTCCAACCTGAGCCAAAACTCAATTGTATTAAATTTAACTAAGATTCTTTATTAAATGAGCTTAATGAGAAAGTTCATTCATTCATATAAAGATATCTGAAGAGATGTTAGAAATATTTTACACATAGCCTAGGTCCTATGAGTGGAATATAAAATTATTTTTAAAACCAGAGTCTAATGTTTTCAGACAACACTTAACTCAATCTAAATTGAGTTCTTCCAGAGTTTCATTTGGCCACCAGTGGTCAGAGGAGGAGAGAAGGGTGTACACGATCACATGCCTGAAATTCCCAGCAATTGGCAAGTGAAGGCTAGAAGATGAGTTCATGGTGGTCTTCAGCTATAGCAAATTCAAGTCAGAATGGACTACACGAGACCCTGTCTCAGAGGGAATGTTCTGGACTGGGGACATGACAGCTTAGAGTTGTTCTTGGAAAAATACATGAAAGATCTAGTACATGACAAATGAATCTCTAAACGTTAAGCCTTCTGTAGCCATAAGTGCTTTGATGTGTTTTCAGAACTGAGTAAGTCCCTGCAGCACACCTCTCACCAGCATGGAGAGAATCAGAATGGAGCAGATGGCCTTAGCATTACTCTCACTGACATCTTTGTGTGCGTGCATAAGCCGTAGTACTCGGAGACAAGAGCATCTGCCTTTCAACTCCACACTATCATCTGTTCCTCTCATTCTCTACTCTTCCTTTTATTGGTTCTGTAGAAGCTGTCTTCTTAAAAGTTGAATGTATGATAATGGTCTGTCTTAATGACTCATGTTGAATAAAGGCATACAGTTTTACTCCAGTTGGTGTGCCTTTTCTTTTCTAAAGGAATGGAGCATGTGGTGCGTGGCTTGCTTACTGCTTGTCCCTTCCTTGGTTCATCAAAAAACTATAGTGTTTCTTTAGGACACATTCAAAAGGATTTTCAGGAACTTAATTTGAGCCCAAGTCTCTTTCAAAAACAACATTTAAAACACTTGCATATTTCACTACTGCTGGGAGTTTGGGGTTTTCATCTCAAGATTGTATACAGTGTTTTTCTAGGCTGACTCGTAGCAACGTTTGGAAGCTTTAGCATACTGTCTAGGGATCCTTCATAAATACTTAGTCCAACCTTGACCCTGTGTTGGCTGATTCTGATGTAGTTATTTTAGAGAACTTATTTAAGGAAATGCAAAGAATTCTACCACTATGGGGGTTAAAAATTGCTCCTGAAAAAAAATGCAAAGAGGAGATTCAATCAACTATTTGGGTTATAAAATAAGTCAACAGAGAATAAGATTGCAAAAGGTACAAATCCATAGAGACCAATTGAAAACTCTTAATGATTTTCAAAAATTAATGGGAGATATAAATTGGCTAAGGCCCACACTTGGTTTAAGTACTCATGAGTTAAGTAATTTGTTTCAAACATCACAAGGGGATTCAAATCTAAACAGTCCAAGATGTTTAACTGCTGAGG
>CAJQZJ010033149.1:4219065-4247208 GCA_907164525.1 Lophiomys imhausi
GTTAACCTTAGAGTGGAAACCTGCAATGGTTTTAAGATGGGGACGTGATTATGCCTATGTGTCTACAGGGAATGAAAAAATGTGGTTACCAACAAAACTTTATGATTAGATCTGACCAGGGAGAACCTCCCATTAGCTGATATATGAAAGTCTTCGCATGGTAAGAATATTTTATTAACTGTATGGTTTTTATGATATTCCAGTCTTTTATCCAGGATGGACAGAGTTTATGGTTTTCATGATATTCCAATCTTTTGTTCAGGATGGACAGAGTTTATGGTTTTCATGATATTCCAATCTTTTATCCAGGATGGACAGAGTTTATGGTGTTCATGATATTCCACTCTTTTATCCAGGATGGACAGAGTTTATGGTGTTCATAGTATTCCAAACTTTTATCCAGGATTGATAGAGTTTATGCCTTAAAATGGACTTACAAAGTTGTTCTATGCCTTCCACTTGCTCAAATTTAGAGCAAAAATTTATTTTCAGAGCCAAGACTGAATGACAATAACAACAAGACAATGGGCCAGAAGATTCAACCTAACATACTGCTTCAATCACTGTTTTCTTAAAAACTTTGCATGCAAATCATTTTTAAAAGCGCTAGTCCAAAAAAATGATCGATCCTACAGAGACTGGACAACAAAAGCTATAGGTAACTTTCCTGGGAATTGGCCAATATCTCAATTTTTGAAGGGTACCCAAAAATATTTACACTCCATTCCCAAAAGATGGGATGGAAGTTTTTTGTGTGTGTTGTTATGTGTTGTGATTGTTTGTTGTCGTCTAGGATGAATGGATATATGTTATGTGTTGTGAATTGAATTCAGGGATTTTCTTCTTTCCCTCACACTATTTTTTTGTCTCTTTTATTATTAAAAACTTAAGATTATTTTGTTATATTAATAGATATTGATAGAAATTTAAGATTGTTTTGTTATAATAGATGTTGATAGAAAGTTAAGATTATTATGTTTTATATACCCTTAAAGATAAATTTTAGTTTCAAATTTTGAAGATTTCCTTTGAAAAATAAAAAATTGTTTTTCTTCTATTGTCCAAAAGACAATTTGCCCTAGGAAAGATACTACATGCCATCTTTTTATGACATGAATGGAGACTTACAAATGTCTTTCTTCTGTTCAAAGAACAGGAAATATTCCTTCATTGATTTGTGCATCCTGCACATCCAATACATTTTGGTAATTGCAGAACTATATGTTACTTGTGAGAAATTATATATTTTGCGAATAATGGGAGCTGAGTCCAAAGAAGACAAGACAAGTAACCCAAATGATCCAGCCTCATAGACTGCTTCAATAGCTGTTTCCTCCAAAATCTGCATCCAGAACAACTTCAAACAGCTTGCTGAGATGGCCCAGCCTCAAAGACTGTTCATCAATAAACTCCTGAACTTTCCTACCAAAGTCCAGCTCGAACTACAAATTACTCAGAACATTCAAATAGCTGAGCACCTAGAGACTGGACAACAAATGTTACAATTTACTTGCTTAACCATTTTTTTTTTTCATTTTATTTGGGCCCCTAAACAGGTTTTCTGCATCCCAATTCAGCAGGAAGGAGTTTTAAGAGAACAACGTCCCATTCCCAAAAGGTGAGGTGGATGATTCTTTGGTTATTTGATGGGTTATAGATGTCGTTTAAGGGGAATGGTTAAAAATCATTATATGGAGCCGGGCGGTGGTGGCGCACGCCTTTAATCCCAGCACGTGGGAGGCAGAGGCAGGCGGATCTTTGTGAGTTCGAGGCCAGCCTGGTCTACAAAAGTGAGTCCAGGACAGCCAACGATACACAGAGAAACTCTGTCTCGAAAAACCAAAAAAAAAAAAAAATCATTATATGGTCTTGTTAAGCAAAGTGAGAGAGGGAATATGATATATAGTATAGAATTGATAAGATACAAGGGTAGATTATTGAATCTACTCCTATAGATCTTTTTATATTGATACAAAATTAAGGCTATATTTTGACTAGGTATTGTACCTATGTAATTTTAAATTTACAATGTGAAGTTCTAGTCCTTTTGACAGTAACTATCACAAACTGTCATATTTCTTTTTGGAAGCTGCTTTCCTATGCTTCCTACTCAAATAATAACTTTATCCCTTCTTATGTCTTTGATGGGGTTGAAGGCATAGTAGTTACAAAATTTCTTTTTTTTTTTTTTTTTTTTTTGGTTTTTCGAGACAGGGTTTCTCTGTGTAGCCCTGGCTGTCCTGGACTCAATTTGTAGACCAGGCTGGCCTCGAACTCGCAAAGATCCGCCTGCCTCTGCCTCCCAACTGCTGGGATTAAAGGCGTGCGCCACCACTGCCCGGCTGCAAATTGACATCTTTTAAACACCTCAATTACTATTTTCAACTCTACTATTTGGGGGGGAGCCCTGTTGAAATTAACATAGCACAGGCTCTTGTCTTTCTATCAAATAGGCTCCGCAGCCTGTCTTTGAGCCATCAGTAAACACATTTGATGACCCTTGAAGTGGTACTGCTGAAGTAACCTTAGGGAATATCACTGGGTGCTCCTTAAAAAATGATAGCAATGGATGCTTAGGATAATGGTTATCAATCACTCCTTCAAAACTACATTGCAATATTTCCCAGTCATCTACAGTGCCACACAAAATCTTAATTTGATGACTGGAATAGGGCACTATTATACTGGCAGGAGCAACTCCAAAAGACTGCAAACATTGTTGGATACCATTCAAGGCTAAAGGAGCAACTGCAGTGGGATAATGTTCTATGGATTTTTTTTTGAGAAATCTTTGAATAGGTCCATAATAATGGTCCGTCCTGCCATAACAATCCTGTAGGTTGACCATAGGTGGCAAGTATGCACAATGCAATGGGCTGTCCTTCCTGCCATCTCTTTAGGAAGGCACTCTGTAACCTTTCTTCCACTTTACATAAAGCTTTTCTTGCTTCTACTGTAAATTGCCTAGGAGAATTAAGTGCTGAATCACCTTTCAAAATATCATATAGGGGTCTTATTTCATAATTTGGTAGCTTTAAATAGCCTCTTACCCAATTGATATCTCCTAACAACCTTTGAAAATCATTTAGAGTCTTTAAATTATCTTTTCTTATCCCAATCTTTTGAGGTATTATCTTTTCAGGTCCAACCTTTGCTCCTAAATAATCAACCACATTTTCCTTTTGAACCTTATCAGGAGCAATAAACAACCTTTTCTTTTTTAATAATTGAACTAATTCTTCATAGGCCCGATCTAACATTTGCTCACTCTTAGCTGCCAGTAAGAGATCATCCATATAATGAACACATCTCAAATCTGGAAAATTCTTTCTCAAGGGAGCAATGGCTTCCCCCACATACAGTTGGCACATAGTGGGGCTGTTTGCCATGCCCTGAGGTAATACTACCCATTCAAACCGCTGATCAGGTTCCTCATGGTTACAGGATGGAACAGTAAATGCAAATCGCTCACTATCTTTGGCACACAAAGGGATGGAGAAAAAACAATCCCTTATATCTATAACTATAATGGGCCATGAGGCTGGCAAAGATGATAAAAGCGGCAAGCCGCGTTGCACTGGGCCCATGATCTGCATTTGTTGATTTATGGCACGCTAGCTTTGCGCAGTGGCAGTATCGTAGCCAATGAGGTTTATCCGAGGCGCGATTATTGCTAATTGATTTATGGCACGCAGGTCATGCAACAATCTCCATTTTCCAGATTTCTTTTTAATGACAAAGATAGGTGTATTCCAGGGAGATACAGATGGCTTTATATGCTTTAAAGACATCTGTTCATCCACCAACTCTTTGGCTGCATTCAATTTTACAGAGGAAAGTGGCCACTGAGGAACCCATACTGGGTCCTCCGTCTTCCAAGTTATGGGAATGCCCTCCTCAGTGGCCCCTAGGAAAAACCCAGGCCCTGTCTCTTTTGTCTTTGCTTCATAGATATGGGACTCTTCCGCCCCTGCAAATATTTTCCTATTCCAAAGCCTGGAGCATATCCCATATCTTGCATCATACGTTGGGCTGAATCAGAATAGTCATTACTCAATTTAAATCCCATATCCTTTAAAAGGTCTCTTCCCCAAAGGGAGATAGGGAGCTCAAGTACATATGGCTGCATTTCTCCTGAGTGGCCTTCTTGGTCCTGCCACTTTAATAATCTTGCACTCATATCTGGAGTCTTAGCATAACCCAGGCCTTGAAGTGTTTGAGAAGAGGCTTGTACGGGCCAACCTGAAGGCCAGTCTTTCTTTGCTATAATACTCCTATCAGCCCCAGTATCCAAAAGGCCCAGGATCTTTTTTACCATCAACTTTTAACTCCAAGACGGGGCGGTGGTCCAAATCCAAGGAGAGAAAAGTCAGATCTGTGTCCATGGACCCAAAACCATCTTTTCCTCTCTCTCGATCCCTTGCCGCATAGCGATCATGTAAGCTCGGCAACATGATCAACTGAGCAATTCTATCTCCAGGAGAGATAGCTGTTATACCACGGGGGGAGGCTACCATGATCTTAACCACTCCTGTATAATCTGGATCTAAAACCCCAGGATGGACAATAAGTCCTCTCAAGGCTGATGATGACCTCCCTAACAGCAAACCAACTGTACCAGGTTCAAGGGGTCCTTTAAAATCTGTTTCAATTAACTGGACCCCCATTTGGGGCGTTAATACGAGTCTGGTGGTGGAGCAGAGGTTCAATCCTGCTGAGCCTGTAGTGGCTCTCCGCGGTCTCTCGGATGGCGGAGGGTTGGCTATCTCTCTTGATTCTGTTCTTTGTTCTGATTCTCTACTGCCCCATATATTTGTGGCCCTGGGGTCGTGGGCCCCGCTGTCCGTTTTTTGGACGAGCGCCACCATAACCTTGAGTCAAAGGCTGGCCATGGATGTCTGTCACTGAACGGCATTCATTAGCCCAATGGTTCCCTTTTTTACATTTTGGGCATAACCCCGGCCGCCTGGGGAGTTGTACACTTCCTGTACTTTCTGTACTCCTTCCCCCGGGGCACTGTCTTTTAAAGTGTCCCATCTTGCCACACTTAAAACAAACTCCTGAACTTCATCCACCTTTTCTGGTCAATTGTACTACTGCGGCAGCAAGACCAGCATTAGTTAACGGCCCTCCAAGTTCTCTACATACTTTCATCCAGGCTTCTAGCCCTTTACTCTTGTAAGGGGTGATAGCGGCTCTACACTCTTTGGTGCATTGCTCATAAACTAACTGTTTTATTAGTGGTATGGCAGCATCCGGGTCACCAAAAATCTTCCCTGCCGCTTCCACCAATTGTGCCACAAAGTCTGAAAAGGGCTCCATGTAGCCCTGTAGAATCTTAGTTAAGTTCCCACTCACCTCCCCTTTGTTAGGAAGGGATTTCCAAGCCTTGATAGCTGTCTGGTTTATTTGTTCATAAACCTGATTGGGATATCCTGTCTGCTGGTTGGCAAATCTCCCCTGCCCAAGCAGCATATCTCTATCCCAGGCTGGATTTCCATTTCTCTGATTAATGGCTGCTTGCTCAGTGGCATACTCAATCAAGAAAGCTTTCCAGTCTAAATATTGCCCTGGACTTAAGCAGGCGCAGGCCAGGCCACTCCAATCACTCGGAGTCATACAATGTCTGCTTAATGCTTCTACTTGAGCCAATGTAAAAGAAGCGGTAATGCCATAGGTACGAACCGACTCTGCAAGGGATTTAACTAATTTAAAATCAAGCGGTTCCTCGTACCTGTTCCCTTGTGGGTCTTGGTATACTGGATAGGCAAACTGTAATTCTGTTCTTACTTGTGTCCACATCCCCGGGCAGAAAGATCTCCCTACTTTCAGGAACTGAACAGGCTGATCTATCTGAACGGCTTCTGGGTATGGAGGGGGAGTTGAAGGCGCCGCGGCAACGGCTTTACTTACACCGACTGCCGCCAACGTGTCTTTCTCTTTTACCTTTTTCTTTTCCATTTTTCTAATAGCAGTCCTCTCTAACTGTTCTATTAGAGTGTGTAGCTCCCCTTCAGAATCCGTGCCCTCTGAGTCCTCAAAATCTCTAAAATCTCTAAGATCGGGATAGAGAGGGATCTTCTTTTTGCTTCCCTTTTCACTGTCTGCCTGCTCAGATCTTTCACCTTTTTTGCTTCCCTTTTCACTGTCTGCCTGCTCAGATCTTTCCCCTTGTAGCAGTTCCAAGGCTGATTCTCCCTCCTTGATTGCGTTACAGTATCTCTGATCTTCTAAACAACTCCTCACCATCTTCCAAATCGGTCTTACTCCATGCTTCAGAGTACCTTGCTCCCAAGTAAAATCCAAGTCCCTGCCTAATTTGTCCCAGAAGGATACCGTAAGATTCCCGGACACCGCAAACCACGGAGCCACAGAGCCGCATTCATTCAAAAATCTCTCTAGGGTTGACTTCTTAAGTTTCAAATTCCTAGCTAAAAGTAGCTCCTGAAGAGCCAGAAAAATTGGATGTGACTGAGACAATTCCATGATTAAAAATTTACTTTCGGTTTGCAGTTTCCCCGCGAAACTTTACCTTTTGTTGGCAACTTCCGCGAAACTTTACCTTTTGTTCGCTATTTCCGCGAAACTTTACCTTTTGTTCGCTATTTCCACGAAACTTTACCTTTTGTTCACTATTTCCGTGAAACTTTATTGTCCCAATTTACCCCAGGAACTTACCAGTGCACTGCCCCTGACTGCAGGAGTTCTGAGTCTTTTCTGGTTCCCCGAACGGGCCACCACTTGTCGCGTCCCCCTCGACCAGCAAGGACGACGCAACTCGCAAAAGCTCTTCTCAAGCAGTTTATTCAGGTCCCTTGAAAACAGTCTTCTGAATGCCTGGGCAGACCCAACCCACAGGCTAAATACTATATGAACAGCCAATCAAGTAAAGCCATGTGGTGCTATCTTAGAGGCCCACGTATGCGGAAGAAAGCCAGATCAGCAGTCTTAGCCAAATATGGACTTGTTTACCACAGAGAGCGCTCACCATCGGGCTGGTGGAAGGTGGAAACCGGCGCCATTTTTAGGGCGCGGCACGTCGCAGCTCTCTACACCCAGCAAATAAGCCAGACACAAAATGGGCAATCGCTGCGTGATTCCAGGAGTGTGCCATTTCCAGAGTAGTCAGAATCAGCCAGGAGGGAAAGGATGGAAGAAATTGGGAGCGTGCTTAATGGGTTCAGAAGTTCTGAGAAATAAGAAAAATAGTGATGTGGTGGTACAACTTGCCACAATGTAGCAACAAACTAGGAAGAGAGTCCCAGTGAGGAACTATCTTGGTTACATTGGTCTGTATATGTGCCTGTGAAGGATTTTTTTTTTAACTGAGCTGAGGTGAGAAGCCCCATCTTGAATGTGGGTGGCACCATTCCCTCGACTAGGCCCTGTCTGGGCTGAATGTAAAGGAGCAGTTGCCGAGCCCTTGCTTGCCTGCATTGTGTGCTCCCTCTTCCTAATTATGGATGTGATGTGACCAAGTCCCTCAAGCTTCTGCTGCTGCAACTTCCTTTCCCTCCTAAGTTGCTTTTGTCACAGGACGCTTTATCATAGGATCAGGAAACAAAACTAATACATCAGATTTCACAACAGTGTAAATGCACATGATCCCTAAGTAATTACTGCTATATCTTTTGTGTGTATGTGTATGTGCTTACATGTATGACACCCGTGTGCCATGTGTACACATGTGTACACTACTTGTATGTGCACATAGAGGCCAGAGGAAGATGTTGGGTGTTCTGCTGTCAGTTTCTCTTGTCTCTCACTGAACCTGGAGCTAGGATGGCAGCCAGCAAGCCTCAGTGATCTTTGGTCTCTGTCCTCATCATTACCATAGTGGTGGGATTTGATATTTGTTATCATTAGCTTTCACTTCATCATACATTACTTTTGGCCTTGGCTGTTTTTTCGTTTTGTTTTGCTTTTGTTTCCAGTGCCAGGTATTGAACCTAAAATTTTCCCAGGCAAGCTTTCTACTGCTGAGGAATATCTGTTTCCAGCTCCCTCAGCTCAATTGTTAGACCTTCGTCTGTACTGTCAAATGTATGAAAAGCTGATTCCTCTTTACTGCCAGCCACCATGGTATGCTGGTTTTATAGTTTAGTCAATGAGTAACCGAGTTGGTTTTAACATTTTCCTATTTCTTTTTTTTTGTATTTATTTATTATGTGTACAGTGTTCTGTCTGCATGTATGCCTTCAGGCCAGAAGAGGGCAGCAGATCCTATTATAGATGGTTGTGAGCCACCATGTGGTTGCTGGGAATTGAACTCAGGACCTCTGGAAGAGCAGTCAGTGCTCTTAACCTCTGAGCCATCTCTCCAGCCCTCCTATTTCTAATAAGACTGCTTTGTACGCATCTTCTAATAGGCATATGATTTTATTTCTGTTGCATGATTTATTAATAATTATATTGATACTTATGATTACTAAGGTGTTGGAGCTATTCTTTAGCCCACCACTTATAAACAAACACACAGAGAGACCTGTTGGATTTTAATAAGCCTTAAGCCTGGAATTGGGCAATCTTAACCCTCCGAGCTAAACTTCTACTTCCCCATATAAAACCCCATAGTACTTGCATATATGTTCTGTGTTGGCTGGTCTCCTGAGAAGGTTGCTCTCAGCTATGTGTGTTTTTCCTCCATCCTAACCCATTGCGTGTGCCTTCCTCTCCTCTCTTCCTGTTTCTCTGTCTCCCTCATGGCTTCACCTACTTCTAATCTTTCTCCTGCCCCAAAAGCCCATGAACCTTAGCCCTGCCTATCTCCCTCCCTGCCTCAATCCAAGCTAAGGTAACTTTAATTAACCAATGAGTGAGTAAGAGTTGCAAATGTCATTTTGGGTACGTGGCTGGGGCTCATATAGTAAATAAGACAAGGGGCAAGCAATTAATAATTGAATACAAGCAGTTTTCAGATCACCCTAACAGATTTCTCTTGGACAAAAAACTCTGATTCAAAGGGCTAGATAAATGAGCGTAGTGACCCATGCCTTTAATTCCAGCACTTGGGAGGCAGAGTCAGGCAATCTCTGTGAGTTCAAGGCCAGCCTGGTCTACAGAATGAGTTCCAGGATAGCCAGGGCTGTTATACAGAGAAACCCTGTCTCGAAAAATCTAAAACAAAAATAATAAAATAAAAAAAAGAAAGGGCTGGATAAAGTGATGGCTATGTGGTTAACACTCTGAAATGCTAACTTGTTTTCCTACATAATTGTAATAATCTACATTCCTACCAACAGTATGAAGATCCAGGCCCTCCAGGTCCTTGACAACATTTAGGTCAATGTTTTGGCCATTTTAACAGATGTGTGATGGCGGTTACAGGGATGAGTGCTGTCTTACATCTGTAGATCTTTCCTAATGTGTGTGGATTTTGTTTTTGTTTTTTTGAGACAGGTTTAAAGGAGTAGCAGTATGTTCCACCACTGCCTTACTCTTTTGGGGTGGGAAGGAGGTGGTGGTGATTAATTTTTAAATACAGTGAGACATACAGATCAAAGTACTCTCTGCATCTTGATTTCCAGTTGCTCTAGCATGTTTGTTTGTATGTTTGTTGTTCTGTAAATTTCCGACTGATCTGGAACTTGCTCTTTAGACCAGGCTGGCATCAAACTCACAGAGATCCACCTGCCTCTGTCTGCCGAGTGCTGGGATTAAAGGCGTGCACCAGCACCACTGCCTGGCTTCTTCATTTTTAAAGCTCAGCATTCATGCTGGTAGAATCTCAGGAGGACCATCACCTGGGTCATCACCAGACCACCCAGGGCTGCACAAAGAGATTCTGTCTCCAAAAAACCATAGTGCCTCTGGGCGTGGTGGCACATGCCTTTAATACCAGCACTCGGGAGGCAGAGGCAGGTGTATCTCTGTGAGTTCGAGGCCAGCCTGGTCTACAGAATGAATTCCAGAACAGTCAGGCTGTTACACAGAGAAACACTGTCTCAAAAAACAAAAAAACGCCGGGCGGTGGTGGCGCACGCCTTTAATCCCAGCACTTGGGAGGCAGAGGCAGGCAGATCTTTGTGAGTTCGAGGCCAGCCTGGTCTACAAAGCGAGTCCAGGACAGCCAGAGATATTCAGAGAAACCCTGTCTCGAAAAAAAAAACCAAAAAAAAAAACAAAAAACAAAAAAATAAAAAGCCATAGGGCCAAAGATGGCAGTGACAACCACAGACACATTCTGAGTGAGGGGAAACCAGCTAGATCACCACAGAGATATATACTTGAGCTGAGCAGCAATCTGAAAGGTGTAAACCCTGGGTGGGCTCATCTGGCAAACCCAAGGACAATAAAAGTCCCTATGCTAGACTTTCAGATACTCAGAAAAGCAGAACAGCCAGAGTCAGGAACAGGAGCACTTCATTCAGAGAAGAGCCTGTGGGTCTGGGTGATTCGGGACCCTAGCTGGTGGTTCTGACCTCCAGACAGAAGTCCTCACTGGCTTCCTGAGGCCCCAGCTTCCACACAGTTGTGTCAATACCCAAAAGAGGACCAACAGAGCCAGGGAACAGTAATTTCAGGGTGATTCTCCTTGGGATTTACAACATGGTGGCATCTGGCTGACCAGTGGATGGTTGAGCTAGAAGGTGGCAGAGCTCTTCTTAGTGGCAGTGCTGTGACTGGTCACATTTCAGAACACCCTGCTAGTGTACTGTGCACCTCAGCGGGGCACACAGTCTGTAGCATCGAGAATTCCAGCCCTGAAGCCATGAAAGAGTTCTGGGCCATTGCACAGCCTCCTGAGTGACACAGAATGCACTGGATCACAGTGCTCTTGGCCTAGAAGGGCAAGCTGTTCCAGGGGTCCCCAAGGAGCATTGGGGGAAGACTATGACCACAAACACAATCCATGGGCTGCCAAGAAACTAATAGACCCCTGCCAGCTCAGGCAAGCTGCCCTAGAACACATTACTTTGGGCCAGAGACACTCAGGCTTCTGGCCCTCAGGAGCCACTGCACCACCCTGCTGCCCCTTGGGAGAGCCCCTTGGAGAGGTCTCACTAGCAGAACAGGGGTACTTCTTTGGCCTCTGGCCTCCAGGCACTCCCAGAGACTCAACAGCACCATAGAGACAAAGACACTCAGTCAGGGTCCCGACCTCCAGGCATCTCTGCTCTTCCCCACTGCCTGTGGGAGAGCTCCTTGGAGAGGTCTCATTAGCAGCCACAGGGACTCTACCCGGGCCCCTGGTCTCCAAGTGCCTCCAGTGACTTGAATCAAGTGCCACATAGTGCCAGAGACATTCAGTCAGGCTTCTGGTCTCCAGGTACCTCTGTGCTGCCCTGCTGCCCTGCTGCCCTTGAGAGAGCTCCTCAGAGAGGTCTCATTAGCAACCACAGAGGCCCTTCCCTGTCCTCTGGCCTCTAGGCACTTCCAGTGACCCAAGTCAATTGCTGCATAGAGACAGGCTTCGACCTCCAGGTGCCTTTGCTCTGCCCTACTACCCCTGGGAGAGTCCCTTGGAGAGGTCTCGCTAGCAGCAACAGGGGTGTCCCTGGTCTCTGACCTCCAGGTGCTCACAGACACCCAGGGAAACCACTGCATAGAGCCAGAGACACTCAGGCTTCTGACCTCTAAACACCTGCGCACCACTCCACTCCCCCTGGGAGAACTCCTTGGAGATATCTCACTGGCACCCACAGAAGCTACAGCCCTAACAACCTTCCCAAAAGTGACCTTCTAGATCACAGGGTCATACAGGATCATACAGAAACATCCAGCCTCCAGGCTTGAACTCTTTCCAGGACACCAAACCTAGTGGGCACCAGAACCAACCAACAGAGAACCAGGACAACCAGATGGCTAAAGGCCAACGAAGGAACACAAACAACAAAAACCAGGGCAATACGGCACCACCAGAACCCACCTATCCCAGTACAGCATCCTCGGACCATCCTCACACAACAGAAACACAAGAAAAAGATGACAAATCTATACTTATGAAAATGATAGAGGCCTTAAAAGAAGAAAATAAGTCCCTGAAGGAATGTAAAGAAATCACAATTTAACAGATGAAGGCAATGGAGAATTCCATTAGAGACCTCCAAGAAAACTCAAACAAGAGAGGGAAAGGAACAACACTATTAAAGAATTAGGCAAAGACAATCAAATTGGAGAGAGACATGTATTACACAGTTCAAGACCTGAAATTGGAAATGGAAGCAATAAAGAAACCACAAGCAAAGACAATCCTGGAGGTAGAAAGGAAACCAAGGAAAGAGAACTGGAAACAAAGAAATGAGTATCACAGATAGGATACAAGAAATGGAAGACAGACTCTCAGGAGTGGAAGACTCAATTGAAGAAATCAGTACAACCACCAAAGAAAATGAGAAATCTAAAAAAATCATATCACCATAGATTAAAGGTGGACTTCAACAACCACAAAAATAACAAAAACCCTACACATTCATCGAAACTGAACAACTCTCTACTCAATGACCACTGGGTCAGGGAACAAATAAAGAAAGAAATCAAAGGCTTCCTAAAATTCAGTGAAAACGATGGCACAACATACCCAAACCTATGGGACACAATGAAAGCAGTGCTACAAGGAAAGTTCATAGCACTAAGTGCCTTTAAAAAGAAAGTGGAGACAGCTCATATTAGCAACTTAACAGAACAACTGAAAGCACTAGAAAAAAAAAAAAGAAGCAAACATCCCCAATAGGAGGAGATGACAGGAAATCATCAAACACAGGGCTAAAATCAGTAACTTAGAAGCAAAAAGAATAATACAAAGAATCAATGAAACCAAGAGTTGGTTCTTTGAGAAATCAACATACAAACCCTTAGCCAAACTAACTAAAAGGCAGAGGGAAAATATCCAAATCAACAAAATCCTGAGGAAATCCAGAGAATCATTAGGTCCTACTGAAAAAATCTGTACTCCACAAAATTGGAAAACCTAAGCAAAATGGACAATTTTCTTGATAGATTCCAAGTACCAAAGTTAAATCAAGATCAGGTAAACAAGTTAAACAGCCCTATAACCCCTAAGGAAATAGAAGAAGTCACTAAAAATCTCCCAACCAAGAAAAGCTCAGGGCCATATGGTTTCAGCACAGAATTCTACCAGACCTTCAAAGAAGAGCTAATACCAATACTCTTCAAACTCTTTCACAAAATAGAATCAGAAAGAACACTGCCAAACTCATTCTATGAGGCCACAGTCACCCTGGTACCTAAACTACACAAAGACCCAACAAAGAAAGAGAACTTCAGACCAATTTCCCTCATGAACATGGATGCAAAAATACTTAATAAAATACTGGCAAGCCAAATCCAAGAACACATCAAAAGTATCATACACCATGATCAAGTAGACTTCATCCCAGGAATGCAGGAATGGCTCAACATACGAAAATCCATCAACGTAATTCACCATATAAACAGGCTGAAAGAAATAAAACCACATGATCATCTCACTAGATGCAGGAAAAGCATTTGACAAAATCCAACACCCCTTCATGCTAAAAAGTCTTGGAGATATCTGGCATACAAGGACCATACCTAAAAATAATAAAGGCAATATATAGCAAACTGGTAGCCAACATCAAATTAAATGGAGCCTAAAATCGGGGACAAGGCAAGGATGTCCACTGTCACCATATCTCTTCAACATAGTACTTGAAGTTCTATCCAGAGCAATAAGACAACTAAAGGAGATCAAGGGGATACAAATTGGAAAGGAAGAAGTCAAAGCATCCCTATTAGCAGATGATATGATAGGTGACCCCAACAATTCCACCAGAGAACTCCTACAGCTGATAAACACCTTCAGCAAGGTGGCTGGATACAAAATTAATTCTAAAAAAAATCAGTAGCCCTTCTTTCCACAAAAGATAAATGGGCCAAGAAAGAAATTAGGGGGAAAACACCCTTCACAATAGCCACAAATAATAGAAAATACCTGTAACCAAACAAGTGAAAGACCTGTATGACAAGAACTTCAAGACCTTGAAGGAGTAGGATGGGTGGGAGGGTGGGGCCGGGAGGGGAGGAGGTAGGGGGCTGTGATTGAGATGTAACTTGAATTAATAAATGTATAAAAAAAGATAGCAAAAAAAGAAAAAAAACCAGCCATAGGGCCAACAGCTTGATAGTCATGAAACCCACAGCAGGAGACCCACGTCCTAAAGCTTTCCTTTGCAGGACCAGAGCATGCATGTGTGCATGTACACACACACACACAAATAGTAATAATTTTTTAAGATAATCATTTCTAGTCTGGCAGTGGTGGCACACTCTTTTTTTTTTTTTTGGTTTTTCGAGACAGGGTTTCTCTGTGTAACAGTTCTGGCTGTCCTGGTCTACAGAGCAGGTTCCAGGACAGCCAGGGCTGTTACACAGAGAAACCCTGTCTCAAAAAACAAAAACTAAAATCATTTGTAACTGAATTGATGGATACGAGTTTTTTTTTTTTGTTTTTTTTTTTTTGTACTGGTTTTGCTGCCTCAGTGTTGCTAAACTCAATAGTTGCAGTGGCCTCTTTGTACCAACCTTTTGATTTCCTATCCAGATATCAATGCCATCTCCAGGAACAGAACACATTGTTCTCAATAGAGTTGCTCCCTTCGCCAGACTGAACTGCACTGGTTCTGCAGCCTCCAGTCCAGCATTGAGCAGAAAAGCAGAAAGAGGCATCTTGGGTCTGACTTTACAGAAAAGCAGCTGGCGTTTCATGCCAAGTGTGATGTTTGAGCTAGGTCCCCACAGTGCCCTGTGTCTGGCTCGCAAAGGTCTCTTGCACTACCTGATGAGAACAAACTGAGCACACTGCTTCTTTTAATCAGAAAGGTGAGCTGCGTGTTGAGTTCTCCACATCTGCCAATGCACTTGACTTCTGCTAATGCTAGACTGTCTTCATAACTATAAACCAGCTTTGGATTTACTGGTTTCTCATTTTCTATTTTTGATTTATACTTGGATCCTTGCTGTAATTTCATATCTTCTTAGTTTATGTTTCATTTGTTCTTTTTATGTCAGGTTGAATTTTGAGAGCCAATGTCATTAATTTGAGACAATTTTATTTTTGAGTGAGGGACTTGCTTTGTAGCCCAGACTGGTCTAGAAAGATTACAAGGGTATGTCAGCACACAGTGCCTTCTTTTCTTTTTATAGAGTTTTATTTGATTATATTATGTGCATTTGTGTACATATGCTCATAACTCACAACTACCTATAACTCAAACTCCAGAGGGATTGGAAGCCTCTGCCCCTGAAGGCACATGCACACAAATGCATGCACCCACACAGAGACATAATCATTAAAATACTATCTTTAAAAATGGCTTATTAGGGGAGGACTGGAGAGATGGCTCAGCAGTTAAGAGCACTGGCTGCTCTTCCAGAGGACCTGGGTTCAATTCCCAGCACCCACATGGCAGCTCACAACTCTCTGTAACTCCAGTTCCAGGGGTTCTGACACCCTCACACAGACAAACATGCAGGCAAAACACCAATGTATATAATATATTTTTTTTTTTTTTGGTTTTTCGAGACAGGGTTTCTCTGAATATCTCTGGCTGTCCTGGACTCGCTTTGTAGACCAGGCTGGCCTCGAACTCACAAAGATCCGCCTGCCTCTGCCTCCCAAGTGCTGGGATTAAAGGCGTGCGCCACCACCGCCCGGCATTGTATATAATATTTTAAAAAAATGGTTTATTATGGAATACATATTTTAACTTTTTTTCATCTTCCGAATACCTGCCATTTTAGTATGTATAGCAAAATGAGTTATGGCATACTTTTGTTTGTTGTATTTTGTTTCTTGAATGGAAGGTGTGGTAATTATTTTGGCAAACAAATCATTTATGCAGCTGAACCATGAAGTAAGCTAGACTTTCATCATATAACACCATTTAAGACAATGATGAGAGATAGTCTTTAGACTTGGGCCTTTCTAGAAAGGAACAATGTGAACTTGTCACTTAAAACAATGGTTATTGTTTACTGACAATGAAATTTGAGCTTCTAAGTCAAAGCAAAACAGAAATGTTTATTTGTCACCACGAACTTGGCAAATTTCTAGCATTTAAAATTATCTGAGAAATTAAAAGTGCAGAAGACACACCCACGTGCCTTGATGTTATATGATGGATTTGAAAGCCACGCTGGAGGACTCTCACGTCCTGTCTTGTGGGGACACAGCAAGCAGGCCTGCAACAGATGCCAGCTATCTGGTGGCCGAGGGGGACTGAACCCCATTTCCTGACCTGTCCCTCATACTTCCCTTCTGAGCACACCCTGCAGTGGCCAGCCCGACTCCTCTGTGTTGTTCCCTCTGGCGTCACTGTCTACTAGGGAGGAATCCAAGACTCCTCTGGGGAAGAAGCGCTGCAATTAGGCTAAATATACCCGGGAGAGGCTGCTTCTCATTAGGTCTAATTATCCTGTCACCCGTCAGAGGAACAAAGACTGAAGAATTTTCAAGCCTCATCATCTCTGCTCCTTCTGCTAGCGTGGGCCTTCAAGTAATGGCCCTGACCCTGGGGCCAGGAGACAAATGCTAACTTGATCAGAAATGCTGGCTGGCTGAGAGATACACGCCTGGGGTGCTGAGGAAGATGGTGGCAAAGAATTGTTTCTATCCCCAGTACAAGGACTCCGTGAGAATCAGAAGAAGGCTGGGGTGTGGGATCCCTCAGTGCTTGAAATGCATGGGTGATAGGACCAGGATGTTCTGGTGAGCAACCTAGCCAACGGGCAGCTGCACTGTAACTCATTCTGCAGAGTCCTCCCGTTCTTCCACCTAACAATCGCACCTGCTGTGCACACTCAAGCAGGCAGCTGATCTTCGCCTGCACAATAAGGAAGCCAGAAGAAACTCACCCAGTCTCTAGGACTTGAATCCAAAACTAAGATTAGAGAAACTCAAGAGTGAGAAAGCATAAGCCATTAAGGTTTGGGATAACAAAGACTTTCATTGTTGAGTTTGTTTTTTGAGATAGGGTCTCACATAGTCCTGACTATCCTGGAACTCACTGTGCTGACCAGACTGGCCCCTAACTCACAGAAATCCACCTGCCTCTGCCCCGGAGTGCTAGGATTAAAGGTGTGTGCCACAATACTCAGTTTTTTTGTTTTTGTTTTTGTTTTGTTTGTTTGTTTGTTTTGAGACAAGGTCTGTTTAGCCTTGGCTGGCCTAGAGCTTGCTATGTAAACCAGGCTGGCCTTGAACTCAGAGACATTTACCTTCTTCATGTTGAGTGCTGGAATCAAAGATATATGCCATCTCAGTGAGCTAATGCTTTTCCCCCTGAGATTTACCTACTTTTATTTTATGTGTATGAGTGTTTGCCTACATGTACAGCATGCATGCCAGTTGCTGGCTGGTGCCAGAAGTGGGCATTGGATCCCTTGGAACTGGGGTTATTAGTGCTTTTGAGGCACCTTGTGGGCCCTTGAAACCAAAGCCAGATTCTCTGCAAGAGTATCAATCTAGTGGTCTTAACTGCTGGATTATCTCTTCAGCACCAAGTTTAGCTCTTTTATTAGGTTCTTATTTATGTTGACAAAGCATTGTACAACACTTATAATCAGTCACAATAAAATAATTAATCAATGGGAGGGTGCACACCTTTAATCCCAGCACCCAGGAGTCAGAGACAGGCAAATCTCTGTGAGTTTGAGCCCAGCCTGGGCTACAAAGTGAGTTCCAGGACAGTCAGGATTGTTACACAGAGAAATTTTGTCTCAAAAGGAAAGTAAAAATAAATAAATAATACTTAACAACAAAAAAATTAGGGGCTGGAGAGATGGCTCATAGGTTAAGACCATTGGCTGTTCTTCCAAAGGTCCTGAGTTCGTTTCCCAGAAACCACATGGTGGCTCACAACCATCTATAATGAGATCTGGTGCTCTCTTCTGGCCTGCAGGCATACATGCAGACAGAACACTGTATACATAATAAATACAACTTTAAAAAAAATATTGTTAGCCACAAGCATTACAAATGGCTGTCTGGCTTCTCCCTTTCACTTTGTGAAAGAGTGGGCTCAGAAGTTGTTATAAATGGAATACATAGCAATGAGAATCTATAGTTTAATATCTGTAATAAATTTCAAATAAATCAATGTTAACAAAAAAATCCTTTTCTGCTAATGGGTCATACAATACAGAGTTCACAGGGTTCACCACAGTTTGAGTTATCAGCCAAGACTTGGCTCACTCACCTTGTATATGGAAGCAACTGGGAAACACTCGTGCTGCATCTGGCACACAGCAACAAGGGACAGTGTCTGTTGATGCCTTGTTACCATAGATAAACAGACAAGCCAGAATGGCCTCGCTTCCCTTCTGCAAGCATGCTCCTTCAAGATAGGACTTTGCTTCAGAAGCCAGTGTGAGACCAGAGCTTCCCCCTCTACCCAGAAGCTGGGCAACTGGGAAGCAGGCTGGAATTCAGTTCAGCTCTGGAGAGCAGAGCAGGAGACAAAGGTGTTGGAGAAGTGGGGTGCCTGAGAGCAAGGCCAGAACTGGCAGTTCCACAGTCCACGCCTTTCTCTGCTGCTTAGCTTCTACCTCCTCGGCGTGTTCTGTCTCTTGCTCCAGCTCACCCCCTCTCTTGCTACTATCCCAACTCTGCCCTCTTTTGATTTAACCTCAGCCTTTCCCACCCTCTGCTTTGTCCAAGTCTGATTGTTTGCCTGGACAAAGGTGAAAAAGAAGCAACCAAGATCAGTCACTCTGGAAGCCTGGGCCACCCCAGAGACCAAAAGACCAAATTGGATCAGTTCTGCTCCAGCAAGCTTCAGCACACTTTAAAAAGAGAGGAAAAACAAATAAATGAACTGAAAACTCGGATCCACTGACCTAGAGATGATTTGCCTTATTTGCATATCTTGGTAGAGTTCTCTAAGGATAAATTGGACACGGTCATCTTGTGGAGCATTGTGTTTGAATCATTTGTTAGTATAAGAGAATGGACCCCTTCCGAGTACAAGACTCTGAACTGGGTCTCCAACGCCCCTCCTCCTTGTTTTAGGGGATCAAACAAATACAACCCTCACCAGTGAAGGATGTCCGAATGCAAACACTCTTGTGGGTTGGTACTGTTAGGTGGCCTCTCGGTACTTCTGAGAAGGTAGTTTCTCCTTGACCAATCCCTTCTCTCCTCTGTCATGGACAAGTGTCACAGTATACACGAGGCCCAGCTTTTCTAAGACTTTGGAGTAAAATGTGTTTCTGTCTGGGAATAGCCTGAGACAAATGACTGCACTCAGAAGTTTCCTTCTGGGCCAGTGGGTCTCGACCTCTTTAAGGATTGAACAACCATTTCACAGGAGTTGCCTAAGATGCCTGGAAAGCACAGATATTTATATTAAGATTCATAACAGTAGCAAAATTGTCATTAGAAAATATCAATAAAATAACTTTGTGGTTGGAGATCACCACAACATGAACTGTATTAAAGAGTCACAGCGTTAGGAAGGTTGAGAACCGCTGTTCCAGACAATGGTTTCTAGGTCTGAGCACTTTTGAAATCTAGGGAGTTGTCCTGTGCATCCTAGGATGCTTGAACCTCCCTAACTTTATACTTTTATTTTTTTATTTTATTTTATTTTATTTTTTTTGGTTTTTCGAGACAGGGTTTCTCTGTGTAGCCCTGGCTGTCCTGGACTCACTTTGTAGACCAGGCTGGCCTCGAACTCACAAAGATCCGCCTGCCTCTGCCTCCCAAGTGCTGGGATTAAAGGCGTGCGCCACCACTGCCCGGCTACTTTTATTTATTTTTAAAGGCATGTACCACCACAGCTGTGAACTGCCATGTGGGTGCTGGGATTTGAACCTGGGTCCTTTGGAAGAGCAGACAGTG
This sequence comes from Lophiomys imhausi, assembly GCA_907164525.1. Classification (NCBI taxonomy): domain Eukaryota; kingdom Metazoa; phylum Chordata; class Mammalia; order Rodentia; family Muridae; genus Lophiomys; species Lophiomys imhausi. Next base: position 4,238,888 of record CAJQZJ010033149.1, read on the forward strand.
CCCTTAACCGCTCAGCCACCTCTCCAGCCCCCTCCTCCCTAACTTTAACCCACTAGACACCAGCAATGAGTACACAGCCAAGGTGACATGAATTTGTCACCACACGTTCTTCTCAAATGCCCCTTGACGAACAGAACTGGCACCTGTGAAAATAAGTGCTCTAGAGACAGGGGTGGAATATCACACCACGCTCCAAATTTTTGAAGTGTTTGGGGAAAGATGCTGGCTCAGGGAAAACATCATGATCATTTAAGGTTTTACCAATAGGGCTCTTCTCTAGGCTATTCTCACTAGAGAAGCTTCAGAAGCTCAAGAACAATGTGCATCCTGTTTTTTATCTCTGTAGTCATGAAATCAGTCTATTGACTGAGAGTGACCATTTGCAAACGTCTGTGGAATTATCATCATTAATCACCTAATTACCATGATGTTTCCTTCTTTTCTTTTCTTCCTGTCAGCTCTTTTAGGCTAGGGTCTCATGTACCCCAGGTTAGCTTTGAACTCACTTTGTAGCCATGGAGACTTTACGTCTTGATCTCCCAGCCTTCATCCCCTCAAGAGCTGGGATTGTAGGCAAGCCCCACCACACCCAGCCAACATTTGCCAGGGCAGCCACTGCTGTTCTCTGAAGTCATGTTATTTCACCCCAGTTCCTGTCTTTATCCCAAATTATTGTATTGTGGGTTATTTTTTTTAGATTAATTTTTCTTCTTGTGTTTCTGTGTGTGACACATTCATGTTCCTGCCTGAATAGGACGGAAGAGGGTGCCAGATCTACTGGAGCTGGAGTGACAGGCAGTAGTGAGCTGCAGGCATAGGTTCTGGGAATCCGACTGGGGTACTCTAGAAAGTGGTGTTTTCTTTTTTTTTTTTTTTTTTGGTTTTTCGAGACAGGGTTTCTCTGAATATCTCTGGCTGTCCTGGACTCGCTTTGTAGACCAGGCTGGCCTCGAACTCACAAAGATCCGCCTGCCTCTGCCTCCCAAGTGCTGGGATTAAAGGTGTGCGCCACCACCGCCCGGCGAAAGTGGTGTTTTCTAAAGGATAAAATGATGATGGTGTGGGTAGGTATAGATTCAGGTGGAATGTATTGGGGTGCTTACAGGCTGTGGTTCAGATTCAGGGTGGGTCTCCCAACCTCAAATAATACAACCTACAAAAACTCCTCACAGGGCTGGAGAGAGATTGCAGTTCACAGCTGTCTGTAAGTGCTGGGCATAGTGGTGCACGCCTTTTAGTCCCCAGCACTCTGGAGGCAGAGGCAGGTGGATCTTGTGAGTTTAAGGCCAGCCTGCTCTACAGAGTGAGTTCCAGAATAGCCAGGGCTGTTACACAGAGAAACCCTTCTTTTTAAATCTCCTTAAAAAAAAAAAAAATCTTCTCCTCCTGGTCTTCTTCCTCCTCCTTCTTTCTTTATAAACAGGGTCTATAGCCCAGGTTGGCCTAGAAGTCACTATATAGCCTAAGCTGGCTTTGAACTTGTGGATTTTTGGTCTGGGTTTGCTTCTGCCCTTGAGGTATCTAGACACTGTTGAGCACCAATGAAGCTTAGCCTGGTCGGTGGGTTATGCAGGATCTTGGGCCGGTGCTGAGTGCAGGACAAACAGCCTTCTTCAAGACAGTTTTCAGTGAAAGAGCTCTTTTTTATGGGGGGACTAAGGGCTGTGTCAACCTTGGGGAAATGGGTAGGAGTTTTCAGAGTGAGTGTACATCATTGGCGGGGTGCTGGGAATGCTTCATTTGCTTGAAGAGGAATTCCAGGTGCTGGCTGGACTTGTCCTTATAAGGAAATAGAAAGTTTTTTTTTTTTTGGTTTTTCGAGACAGAGTTTCTCTGTGTATCCCTGGCTGTCCTGGACTCACTTTGTAGACCAGGCTGGCCTTGAACTCACAAAGATCCTCCCGCCTCTGCTTCCCAAGTGCTGGGATTAAAGGCGTGCGCCACCACCGCCCGGCTGGAAATAGAAAGTTTTAACCTGAAGCCTGGCCACCAGGCTAAGTGACTACCTCAAGGGTGGCAGAGGTGGGGGTCACAAGGCTATGTGCACTGGGACATGCAGGCCCAGAACAGGGAGGGAGCAGTATTTGCTCCTTTTCAGTCTCAGGATGAGATTTTGGGGACACATCTTGACCTCACTCTTGCTCTAGCCCAGCTCCCCAAGTCACACAGCTTACCTGCCCCGCAGGTGATTCTCCCATTTCTGCTTCCCAAATTCCGAGATTGCATATGTGAACCACCACGCCAGCATCTTCTTCTTAGATTCGTAGGAATGAACTAAAGTGCTTACTAACGAAAGACTCAGTTCCCTCTAGGAAAGTGTGGAGGAAGCCAGATACTCTAGATCAAAACAATGTAATAGGTACCAGACAATCAGGAGGGTCCCGGAGTTATCACTGCTGTTCTGGGTACTTTGGCCAGTGACAGGGCTCACACTTGTTCCCGTCAATATTTAAACATGCCCAGGTGGCATTTAAGTCACAAATGAGGCTGACAAGGACTTGACTCATATAGACCCCTAGAAATCAAGTAATGTTGATTTTTCCTCCCCGCCTCCTTCCCTCCCTCCCTCCCTTTCTTATCTTTTGGGACAGGACTTCTCTAGATAGCCCTGGCTGTCCTGGACCTCTCTCTATAGACCATACTGGCCTCAAACTCAAGAGACCTGCCTGCCTCTGTCTCCTGAGTGCTGGGACTAAACATGTGTCCCACCACACCTTGCTCACATGTTAATTTTTCAGCAACACATCCTTGCATTTTACAAAACTGACCTGTCATGGTGTGGTTGTATGGTATCAACTCCATGCATGGGACAAACGGAAAGACTGAGGCCCTACAATGTTCAAGCCACAAAGATGCTACAGTGACTCACGGTTGGAATTGTACAAGGTTGCTGACTCTTTCACACACAATTCCAGCAAGTTCTATGATAGTTCCTGAAGATTTTGAGTGAAGAGATCACATTATCCATGGTGTAGACTTGGAAGGGGCAGAGGTACGAGACCTTGGCCCTAAGCTATGCCAAGCCAGTGTGGCAGCCAGAACACAGGATGAATAGCAGACAGGATGGGACTGGCCTGGTCAGAGCAGGCAGAGGCAAACATTCAGCATTTATCACAAGGCTGAGCAAGATGAGGCAGAATCCAGAACCTGCTGCCTGTCTCCATCCAGCTGCAGTCAGGACAATTGAGCTGTTTGCTCCTCCAAAGAGTCTGGTATCAGATAAGTCAGGGCACCTGGCAGGGTGCCTACTAGTGTTGGGGGCATGTGTGTTAAACTGCGTGTCCATTCAAGCATGCAATGGGTGGAAATCTGGCATGGTAGAGAAGTCAGAATTCCCTACATATATTCCTGTAAGTTTTATGGGACTTTTTCATTCTTAAAAAGATGGTATGCTTCTGAGGTGGGCATGGTGATGTGTATCTCTAGTCCTTGCTATTCTGGATACTAAAGCAAGACTCCCTGGAGCCTTGAAGTCCCCACACATGCTCAGACATGCTCAGAATGAGGAGGATAAGCTGTGCTTTGGGCAGCTGTGTGCTTGCACTGGTTGCTGTCATGGGATCCACCAGAAGTCCAGACAGTTAGGAAGGCCAAACACGCATCTGCTTCCAGAAGTGACGGCCACGGAGCCTCAGAGATCACTGACTCTACTTACCTTTTTAAACTAAGAATACTTTTCAGGGAGGTTTCCAGGTCAACCCTGAAAATGGAAACTAAAGCAGAGAAAAGTGGCCAGAAACAAAAATCCAACAAGCAAGAGTTTTGGTAACATGTCCATTGTGTCTCTTCTATATGGGTCTGGCCAGGGGTCTGGGGAGACATCGGCCCCTTTATCTTCATAGAACTCAGACACACTTGTAACCGTCACACCAAACCATGGGGTGTGACCGTGGCTCTGTAGGAGAGACCATTTCTAGTATGTAGGGACTGTGAATTCATTACCAACACCACAAAAGCAACTGCAAATTTCAGCCTCAGTTCTACAAGGAAGATAATAAAGGTCAGGCATGGTAGTGCACGACTTTAATCCCAGCACTCAGGAGGCAGAGGCAGGTAGAACTCTGTGAGTTCAAGGCCAGCCTGGTTTACAGAGTTAGTCCAGAACAGCCAGGGCTGTTACACAGAAAAACCCTGTCTTGAAAAATAGAAAACAAAACAAACAAACAAAAAAGGAAGATAATAAATCAACACTTGAACCTATTACATCCTTTCCCTTTCTAATATATTACACATAGGAATTCTATCATTTTGTTAATAATAAAATTCTGAGCAAAGATATAGCCCAGTTGGTAGTGTGCTTGCCTAGCAAGTATGAAAGCCTGGGTTTGATTTCCAGAGCTACATACACTAGGTAGCAAACAGAAGCTCAAGATCATCCTCAGCTAGATCATATTCAGCTATATTGGCTAGCCTGGGCTACAGGAGACTGTGTCAAAAAAAAATGCTGATGTATAGGAACTCAAATGCTGTGTTCTTCTCTCATATCTCTTTTAATGGGTGGAAGTTAATAGTGTGTGTATGAGTGTATGTTTGTGTGTGTGTGTGGTGTGTGTGTTACACATACAGAGAATGTTTGACTATTAGCTCCATCCTAGACTTTGGTCAAGACCCTGGAGACACTTGAGGGGTTTGCTCTTAAGACATTGGCAGTCTAGTAAGGGAGGTGAGATGAGAAAGAAACACATGCAACCTATGGTTCCGGATAGGACGAATCAGCTTCTAACAGTCACTCAACGCCTCCCACCTTCTGGAATGGTTGCTTCTGTAACCTGCAGCTCACTGTGGCTGGGATTTACCAGTTTCTCTGTGTCCTTGGTGGAGAATTAGCCTAAACACATCCAGTCCTCTCCCCTGTAGCCACTTAACTCTGAAGCAATTATGTTTTCAAGGGTCTGTTTTCTGGTCACGTTTGAGCAATGCTAACTAATCCAAATGTCAGTTGTACCATGGAATCTCAGGGCCTCCAGCGGGAGCTACCCCCCCCCATAACCTTGACCTTTGCCCCGTGAAATGCCTTCTAGACTCCTGACCTCTAGAACTGCAAGAGACTAACTTCATGTAAGCTGAGACCAGGAGCTTCAGGTGATGGGTTACAGCACTGACAGGGACCGGCACGTATGTGTTTCCTTCCTTCCTTCTTTCTTTCCTATTTTTCTTTCTTTCTTTTACGACAGGGTTTCTCTGTGTATGCCTGGCTGTCCTGGAACTCACTTTGTAGACCAGGCTGACCTCGAACTCAGAAACCAGACTGCCTCTGCCTCCCAAGTGCTGGGATTAAAGGTGTTCACATGTATGTGTTTCGTCCTGACCCACAGTAGGCAAGTGTGAGTCCCTCTGGTTCTGTCCTAAAGCCTCTACCTGGTACAGTGTGGGCACACATGTGGGAAGCCAGACAACATATAGAATGTGTCCAGGTACAGGAGCTTCAGACACCCGATCTCCCATCCAATTGCTTCTCCTCTTGTGCCTTCATAGGTCTTTTCTCAGGAGACATAAACTGAGCCTACTTCCATCTCCCTGTGTCGCTGCTGACTTACCACCGCTAGTCTGCCATGGGCAGGCCTCACAGAGCAGTGCTGGTATTTCTTCCCTCACCATCAATAAGGAACAAATCAGCAGATGAACACACAAGGACTTCAACGAGTCACTAAGCACCTACTGAGTGCCCACAGTTTGCTCAGCACCGTGTTGATGCCAAGGGCCGAATCAATAAACACATCCCCTGCCCATGGGAAAGACAGACAGGTCCACGGTTGTCTGCAGCATATAAGACTGTACAGTAGGAGGCTAGGAGATGGCTACATCCGTAAAGCGCTGCTCCATAGGCTCAAGGATCTGAGTTCTGTCCGCAGCACTCAGGAAAAAGCCAAGCCTGGCAGCATGTGCCTGTAATTCCAGCACCCTCCAGGAGGCGGAGACAAGGAGTCCTGGGAGCTCACTAGCCAGCCAGCGTACTAGAACCAAAAAATGAGATGGGAGAGACGGCTCAGCCGTGAAGAGCATGCATTTACCTTCTGGAAGGATCCTAGTTCAGTTCCCATGTCAGCCAGTTTTCAACTGCTTGTAACTCCAGCTCCAGGGCATCTACTGCCTCTGGTTTCTGAGGGTACCTTCACACCCACGTGTGTCACATACACACACACACACACAATTGAGAATAAAAACATCTTTAAAAAATAATAATGTAGGGCTGGAGAGATGGCTCAGTGGTTAAGAACACTGGTTGTTCTTCCAAAGGACCCGAGTTCAAATCCCAGCACCGCATAGCAGGTCACAGCTGTCTGCAATTGCTGGGCGTGGTGGCGCACACCTTTAATCCCAGCACTAGAGAGGCAGAGGCAGGCGGATCTCTGTGAGTTCAAGGCCAGCCTGGTCTACAAAGTGAGTCCAGGACAGCAAGGTATACACAGAGAAACTTGCCTCGAAAACAACAAAAACAACAAAATAATAATGATAATAATAATGTGACAAGTGATTGAGGGAGACACTGAGCATCAGCCTCTGGCCTCCACATACATGCATACACGTGTATATGCACTATACAAATTCCACAGTAGGTGGACCAAACACTCAAGAGGAAGGCAGTATTTATTCTGATTGGAGTGGTTCCATGTAGGACATATTATGTGGTCTGGGCTTTGAGAGAGGCGTGGCAACTTCACAAAGGAAAAAAAGGATGCATGTTTCATGCAGAAGAGAGGCACGGGTTAGTAGCCTACAATAGTGCACCATTCACCACCCTCTTCCTCCTACCAATGCCCCTGCCTCTCAAAAGTGTTCTTTAAAAGACATCATTAAGTTTCATGGAGGAAGATGGTCACATATAAAGTTCTATGCAAAACAAAAGTTAGAATTTTCCAAGGAAGGACCATTTCCCTGTCAACGTGAAATTGTAGGCACAAACGAGCTGCCCGTCAGCCTTCATTTGTTATTCCAGCCACCATCTGACACTTGAGCATTTATCTCTTTATGTTTCAGGGAAAATCACTAACTGAATATTTTGAAATGCATTTTAAAAATTAAGAATACAAGGGGGGCGGGGGGGGCATCTGAAAAGTGTCTGTCCTGTAGGTGGTACCCGCCTTCCTGGCTTCGTTAATGTGCCTTTCACAAGACAGAACTGGGTCACAGTAGGTAACTTGCTTTCTGTTGTCTTTTTGTAGACTGGCTTTTTGTTTGTTTTTCCTGGTTTTCAAGACAGGGTTTCTCTGTGTAACTCTGGCTGTCCTGGACTCACTGTATAGACCAGGCTGGCCTTGAACTCACAGAGATCTACCTGCCTCTGCCTCCTGCCTCTGGAGTGCTGGGATTAAAGGCGTGTGCCACCATACCCAGTTTTAGATGATCATATATTAATGATAAATAATAATGGGTTTGTTTTATTTTGATTATTTTCGTGCATGAATAATGTAGCCTACTTGTTTTGCTGCCTACCCTCTCTTAGACCCCTCCTAATCCCATTAATACTGTTCCTTTAACTATCACACAGCCCTCTCTCTCTCTCTGTATGTGTGAGTGTGTGTATGTGCCTTGGTGAAGAATAATCTACAGAGACATCTTACCAGTGGCTACCCCACTGAAGAAAATGTCTTTCCTTCCCCCGTCAAACATTAACTGTCTACACATCCTTGAGAATCTTTCTGCTTTCAGTCTAAGCCTTTTTTTTTTTTCTAGAACCATTACCCTGCCTACCACCAGCACTTATTCCAGCTCTTCTCTGGACAGGACTCACTGTCCACCAAGATTCCTTAAACCATAAACTCCTGTGGACTGAGGGCAGCAACAAGCCCCCATGGCACTGGTGAAGCCAACAGAAAGTGACAGCAGTGAAGCTGGTGTGCAAAGTGTGTGCACTGCCCACTGCGTGACTCCCAGCTTTGTGTCCCAAGCCTTCTAGGGATCTGAGTCTATCTGTTGCCCTTGGAGCCATAGGATTCCTCTCTGCAGTAAATTTCCTTTTACTGAAATGAATTGGCTGAAATTCTACCCTCAGAAGGAAGCAAAAGAAGCAATTGACCCCACGGGGACAAATCTGACCGCCTGTGTCAACAGTCCACATTCTTGCCATTCTTAATGGTTAAGTGGCCATCCCAAAATGTTAATGTATGATATAGCAATTTCACAAGGTGTTGGGGGCATTTCCAGCTTTTGGTGGTGCTGCAGCCAACATAAGGAACAGTTAACTTCTCTAGATAAGACCAAAGAATGCTTCTCTGACTCCCCTCCAACTCACTGACCCCAGCCCTAACAGGACAGCTATTTTCCCACAGCCCTACTTAAACCAGCTTTTATTTTTATTTCAACTCATGTAATGGTACTAT
>CAJQZJ010033149.1:4247218-4289133 GCA_907164525.1 Lophiomys imhausi
CCTTCTTCCTTCCATACTCACTGGCAGGGGCATCACTCATGACTTATCTCATGACTTTAAAAGTGTCTGCACGCTGGGAGTGCTCCAATTTGTATCTTCAGATACCTTTCCACTGTACCCTCAGCACATCCAACGGTCTGTTGGATCTCTCCGTTTGGGGGGGGCACCTCATACTCATCTGTCAGAGTTGAATTCCTGCTCCCCAACTTAGCAGATGCCAAGTGATCCTTCCAGGTGCTGAAGCCAAACACCTTTGAGTTATTGCTCCCTTGATCTCACCCACCGTACATGAAGCCTCCATAACTTTTTAGCACCATATTTAAATTTTATGCTTTAATGTTTATGGGTGTTTGCTTGCATGAATTTTGCAGCACTATCTTTAAAATATATACTAGGGGTAGAGAGGTGGCTCAGTCATTAAGAGCACTTTTGGAGGATTGGGGTTTGGTTTGTAGCACCGTGTAGCATAACCATCTGCAACTGCAGTTCCAGGGGATCTACACATTTCTTCTGACCTCTTTGGGCTCCTGGGTGCACATGGTACACATACACACATATAAAGGAAAATAAATACTTTTTAAAAAACTATAAAATAGCTGGACATGGTGGTAGGTGCCTTTCATCCCAGCACTCAGGAGGCAGACGCAGGCAGATCTCAGTGAGTCCGAGGCCAGCGTGGTCTACAGAGTAAGTCCAGGGCAGGCAGGGCTCTGTTATACAGAGAAACCCTGTCTCAAAAACAAAAACAAAAAAAAAAAAAACACAACAAACAAAACCACATAGAACACGCTAAACAAAATGCCATCTTTACAATGTCCCAGCAACTTCTCACCCCTCCTTCCCCAGCACCCTGGCCCAAACACCATCATCCCTGAACTTCAAAGCTTTCTAACGGGGCTTTCTTCTGTCTACATGGATCCAGAAGGTTATCTGGGACCTTGCTGCCCTCTTGCTCTTGAGTCCCACCCAGCAGTGACACATCACAAGGGGCAGGTTAGGAGGAGACTGTGCCTTGTGCAGTTGAGAGAACCAAACCTCCTCTCCCCCAAATCTCCAGCAGAGCTCCCTCACCATCCCCGAATCAACCACTAGCAAGAGGAGAGGATTGCTGGCTGACTCGGAGCCAGTCAGGATTTCTGCTGGTCTGGGAGTGTTGAATGTTCTCGCAAAGACCCATGAACAAAACTGGAACTGTTTGTTAAGAAAGAAATGGGGAGTAGTAAACAATGGGCAGGCATCTAAACAGAGTCCATCATAGGTGAGAGGTCATGGTCTTGCTATGTGTTATTTAATTACTTAATAGTAGCTTAGGCTAGTATTGAACTCATAACTCTGCCTTAGACTCATAAGTGCTGGGATTTGGGTACATGTCATCGTGACCAGTTTATAGTTTGGTTTTGGTATCAGTATAGTACTAGCCTCCCAGTGAATTAGGAGATTGGCACTCCTCAAATACCTTTTGGGGAAACTTGTGAAGGATTTTAATTGTTCTTCTTTAAAGATTTGTTTTATGTCTTAAAATTATGCGTGTACTGTGGGTCTCTGTGTGGATACGTTTGATGACTGAGGAAACCAGAGGAGGGTGTCGGATCCCTTGGAGCTGGAGCTGAAGGCCACTCCAGTCACCTGCCAGAGCCAACTCTGCAGCCCTTTAATTCTTGAAATGTTTGGTAGAAGTCATCCATCCGTGAAGCTGCTGGAGTTTAGGCTTTTCTCTGTGGGCTTGTTTGGGGACTGTATTCAGCAACCCCGTGCCCTAACGGCCAGTGCGTGTCCTGTAGGGTTCTCATTTGCAGCTGATGAAATCTGTTTATCCTTGCTGGTCTATTCTGGTTTCTAGTTCCTTTCAGTCAGAGCTGGCAGTTTTTGTCGTTCTGACAATCTTCCCATTTTGTCTTTGTTGCCTGATTAGTCAGCACACAACTGCTCAAGTATTACCTGTGATTCTATTCCAGGAAAGTCAGTGGTCCAGTGTCCTCCCTCACCTCTGATGTTAGTAGTGAAGTATTTTTTTCTTGGTGAGGCTAGCTAAAAGTTCGCCTTGTTTCTCTTCTAAAGACCAGTTTTTGCCTCCACTGGTGGCCTCTGTTGTTTTCTATCCTCTCTTTCTGTCCTTTATTTCACGGACCTCTGCCCTGATCTTCCTCCGTTTCTTCTTCTCTTCCTCCCTTTCCTCCTCCCTCCATCCCTTCCTTCCTTCCTTCTGGTTATATTGGGTTTAGATTCTCTGCCATCTCCTGGTTTGCTTTCCTTCGAATCTGTCACCACATTTAGTTTGTGTCTTTGGTACCAGGGATTGAACCCAGGGTTTTGCCCTATAACTGAGCTACATCCTGCCACCTTTTCCTTGGCTTCAAACTCAATCCTCTAAGTCTCAAGGACAGAGTTGATGTGCACCACCTCACTTAGCTCATGTGTGAATGTGTGCATGAGTGTGCGTGTGCATGAGTGTGTGTGTGTTTGTGTGAGTGTGTGTATAGAGGTTGGCATTAGCTGTTTTCTATTTCTTCCCACCTTTTTCTTTGAGACATAGGTTGTCACTGAACCTGGAGTTCATTTGGATAGACTAGTAGGTCAGAAATCAACAGGAATTCTCCGTCTCTGTGCCCCTTCCATCTCAAGCGCTGGGGTAGCAGGCATGACCAGCTGGCTTTTCACCTGGGTACTGGGGGACTGAACTCAATTCCTAATGCTTGCACACCAAGTACTTTAAGCAACTGGGTTATATCCTCAGGCCTCTAGTTTTGTTTTTGTGAGAACATCTCATGTAGCACAGAAGTCCCTACATAGCTGAGAATGACCTTGAACTCTCCCACCTCTACCTCCTAAGTGCTGGGATTGTACGAATGTGTCACATTCAGCTTGTGTCCCTCATCTTTAAAGAGTGAGAAAAACTTGTTGAACGATTTGGTAAAATAGTAGCCATGAATCAAGAATTCCAGTACCAAAGCTGGGTATTGTGGTACACACCTGACCATGCTGTGGCACTGGCTACACTAAGGCAGGAGGACTGTAAATTTGAAGTCATTTTGGCCTATATAGCCAGACTCTGTCTTAAAAATACATACTAAATAAGGTATATTTAGGATCTACAGAGAGACTATAAAGGCAATATATATTAATTTTCTCATGTTTCCCCTTTGGGTTGTTTATGCCTATGTTGTTTCTTACCACGGAGACAACAAGGTCACAGCTTGGTCCCCCTGCAGACCAGCAGTTACCGAAATTAAAGACGCCGTGCTGTGAAGAAGCAGCTTCAGTAAGTTATAGCCTTCAGAGTGGACATATGTCTTCATCTTCCACTTCAGGGTCTTGATGTTCTACAGTTTTTATCCGCAAGCCAGTGACTTCTCGTTTAGTTAATTACCTCTCTTAAGAGACAGAGGATGAGGAAAAAAAAAAAAAAAAAACAGGGCTGGAAGCAGGGCTCAGTGGCAGAAGGCTTTCCTAGTGTGGTGAGTGATATTAACGTATCCATGTGCTCTGGAGTCTCCCAGGAGGCCAGGCTCCAGGCATGCCTGTGAGGGATTATTTAGGTTAGCCTCTGGGCACGCCTGAGGGATTATCCTGATTAGGCTAATGGAAGTTGGAATGCCCATGCTAAAGGAGGCCACCATTCTCTCATCTGGGACTCTGCACTGTCCTTAAAGAGAAGGAAGTTAGGGACAGCCCTCTGCATCTTGATCAGCTGCTTCAAGCTCCTACCAGGACTCCTACCGCGCCTGATGGACTGTCCCTTGAAATATAAATCAAAATAACCCTGTCAGTTGTCAGGGTACCTCTTGGCGTGCACAGAGCTCCCCAGCACTACATAAACTGAGTGTGGTGGCCCAGCCTTATAATCCTAGCCCTAAGGAAGCAGAGAGAGAGAGAAGAGACAGGAGGACAAGGAATCAAGGCCAGCCATAAGTTGCAGGGCTGTGTGGTCTACATGACCAAGTAAAATGAAGTAAAAAGAAAACTGTCCATCAAGACTGCTGTTTGCCCTGCACCTCTGAAATAACAATTTCCCTTCACTCCTCACACCACCTTCTCTCCCACCATGCTGGGTCACTGACCCTGCTTCATTGTCTGAGCATTCGCCTGTAGGTTCTGCCCATTGTCCAACTCCCACAAAGCCCTATCAGTTTCTCCTCATGCCCCAGGAGGTGACGCTCACTCACACTGCCCTTAGTATCCCTGAATAGCCTCGATTTGTGCTTCTGGCTGTTCACCTCGCCCAGTCATCTCCACCTGGGTATTTTTAGTTTGCTTCACACCTCCCAGCTCCCCTCAGACTGTGTGGAGTTGGCACTTTCAGATTTTCCTCTTCCTCCAACCACACGGAGAGTAGCTTATACCCATCAGGAGCACGAGACAAGGCATGAGTCCACTAAAGTGTGGTTCCGTCAGAAGTTGCTCATAGGCAAGGCTGCCTTCTGAGCTGTCCTCACCACTTACCAAGGGGGAGGGAGGCCTGGAAAAACAGATTTGGTCTCCACCAGCAGAGACCTGGGTCTGCCGTTATGCCTAGCAAGGAGCATTTTTGACGAATATACTAAATATCCAGGTACAGCAGTCGTCTAGATGTGATATAGCTCAGGGACATGTGAGCAAGGTTGCTTCTCACAAGGTAAGCTAGAGCTTGTAGAGGAGCTGTGGCCAGGTCCCGGTCAGTGTACCCTGCCTAATTCTCAGGAAGAGGGCTTTTGCTTGGCTCTGTAGGCACTCCCATCCTGGCTGAGTCTGGCTCACCGAGGCCTGTCCTATCAGCTACTCCAGTGTGGGTCACAGCCACCATATCACAACCATTGTCACAGTGACTAGCTTTTGGGGGATGCAGGTGACATTTGAAGTGAGAAACCAATCTGCAGGCTCTCCTTCTTTCCAAGCACCTTCCCTGCAGGCCACACACTGACCTCTTCCTCTCCTCTCCTGCCAGTCACCCTCCAGTGCCACCTCTCAGCTGGGCTGGTTCTGCTTCTGGAAAGAACAGCTCTGCAGTCACGACCCAAGACAGATCGGCCTGGAGCCATGGTGAGCATCTTGTCGGCGGCGGCTGAGTGTTCTACTTCCCACTTTACCAGTCTTTCTAAAAATCAGCATCCGGATCTCACCCTCCATCCAGAGGACCACTGCCAGCCGATCACATCTCCCTGGCGCTCCACTGTGCACCTGTGTGGGATCTTATGGCCACTCTGGGCTTATGCAGTTCCAGGCTGCCCCACTCAATAGCATCTTGTTGGTCTCATTGACAGACTCTTCATCATTGATTAATGATGGGCAGGAAGCTATGTGTGCAGGGTCAGCACTGTCACCAGTCAAGTCGGATGAAGGGCAGTATCATTAACGTTGCCTTATTTTCACTCTGCCATATGGTATTTCATCAGGGACCGCAAGTAGTAAGCTGTAGTTAAGTGAGATCTTGCCGATGACTCAGATATGTATTTGGAAATTAGATCTGACCTCTGACTCATAAACCAATAAAATATGAACTTGGAACTCAGCTTAAACGTCTGCAATGTACATGTTTCACCACTAGAAAGCAGAGGGCTGTGTGTTAGCCGGTTTCCTTTTCTGGGGGAGCTCAAAGCTACCCTGGGAAAGTGCCAGAGGGTGGAGAAGTCCCGAACACTGAGAAACAGTGGGAAAGCAAAGGTGGAAGCCCTTACTGAGAGTCTACTGTGTGCTCACACTGCATGGGTTCCTTTTGGCTGCCTGTGCTGGCTAGTTTTATGCCAACTTTATACAAGCTAAAGTCGTCCGAGAGGAGGAAACCCAATTAAGAGAATTCCTCTATAAGATCTGTCTGTGCACAAACCTTTCTTTTTTTTTTTTTTTTGGTTTTTCGAGACAGGGTTTCTCTGTGTATCCTTGGCTGTCCTGGACTCACTTTGTAGACCAGGCTGGCCTCGAACTCACAGTGATCCGCCTGCCTCTGCCTCCCAAGTGCTGGGATTAAAGGCGTGCACCACCACTGCCCGGCTAAACCTTTCTTAATTAATGATTGACTGGAGGGTCCAGCCCACAGTGGGTGGGGCTATCCCTGGGCTGGTGGTCCTGGATTCTGTATGAAAGAAGGCTGAGCAGACTAGGAGCAAGCCAGTAAGCGCTCTGCTCCGCCGCTGCTGCATCAGCATTTGCCTGCAGGTTCCTGCGCTGTTCCTGTCTTGGCGTCCTTCAACGATGAACAGTGATGAGGGAGGGTGAGCCTAATAGACTCTTTCCTCCTCAAGTTGCTTTGGTCTGTCATGGTGTTTCATCACAGCAATAGTGATCCTAACTAAGACACTGCCCCACCACAGAAAGGACCCCGAGCATAGTGAGTGGGGGAGAATAAAATAAGAACTAATACATGCTGGAGAGGCTGGGTGTGGTGGCGCATAGCTATAATGCCAGCACTTGGGAGGCAGAGGCAGAGGCAGAGGCAGAGGCAGGAGAATTTCAAGTTCTACATAGTTCCAAGCCAGCTAAGGATATAGTGATACAAATAAGTCCCAGTCTTAAAAAAACAAAAAACCAACCAACCAAACAAACAACAACAACAAAAAAAAAAAACAACAGAGAATGACAGAGACAGATTGTAGAAGAAGGCTGGCTGGCTCCAAAGCTTGTGTTCTGATGCACGTGCACCACAGGGAAGATGGGTGCCTCACTAAAACTTGGTTTTATTTTTGCAAACGGCCAGCTCCATCCCTGTCCATGCCAAGCCGCTGGTGCTATATAAAGTGTGCTTCACACAGCTGTGTGGGCACTCTGACCCATGGGGGCGGCACTCCCAGGGCCTGCTGGGGCTCCTCTCTGCTTAAAAAAACAAAACAAAACAAAACAATTTTCTTTACCTTTATTGTGTGTGTATGTATATGAGGGGATGGGTTGTGCATGGCATACGTGACATCAGAGGACAATTTCATGGAGTTTTTTTTCCTTCCACCTTTACCTAGGTTACAGGGATCAAACTCAGGTTGTGTGCTTGCATGGCAAGCCCTTTTACCCACTGTGCCATCTCACTGGCCTGGTTTCTCCCGTTCCCCAAGTTAAAATAATCACGTGTAAGGTCCGGCTTTCAATCCTAAAGGACTCCCCAAACCCCAGCCTAGGGCTCCAGCAATGGACATGTGTGAACTTACCTACTCCCAGGCTGGGTCACAGCATCCGGTTTTTCCTTGAATCCACTGGCCAACATCACACATTCCAGTCAAAGCTACATTCATCTGTTGGGTTTTTGTTTGTTTTTCTATTCACTTATATGTATCATTTAAAAATATATCACAGGGCCAGGGAGATGATGGCTCAGTGGGTAAAACCCGTGGCAAACAAGGCTGACAAACTGCGTGTGATCAAGCTTACAAACCTGGATGCAGGGCCATGAATCCAATCCGCAGTCCTGCGTATCTATAGCAAAACAGGAGGTGGAGACGGGAGAATCTGCCAGAAGCTCTCCTAGAAAAGGTGGTGGCAGAAACTAGAGAGACCATGCCTCAAAAACAAACAAACAAACAAAAAACCAAAAACGCTTTAAGCAGTGTTATTAACAGTAGCTAAAAGATGGAAACCAACTCCAGAATCTACCCATGGATGCTGGATGGAGATGATTGTGGTCTATCCATACAATGGAGTAGATCTCAGACTTGAAAAGGGAAGAAATCCTGTGACAGCGAGGATGAACCTTGAAATCACGCTCAGTGAAATATGCCAGTAACAGAACGACATGCTGCATTATGTGCTCCTGTGAGGTTCTGGGGTCAGGAAGTTCATAGACGTGGAAGTGGAGCAGAGGTTTCCAGAGCCTGGGAGAGTTAAGTGCAAAGGTCACTGAGTTTAGCTGGTGATGATGATGGCAAAGTTTTGGGGATGGCTAGGGGTGACAGCTGCACATAATCTGACACTTGATGCCACTCTGTAGGCATCGAGCACGTTTTATGGTGTATGCATTTTACTACAATTTCCTTAGGATTTTGTTGTTTGTGTGTGTGTGTGTGTGTGTGTGTGTGTGTGTGTGTGTGTGTATGCAGGTATGTGCACATGTAGAGGCCAGAGGTCAACCTCGGGTGTTGTTCTTCAGGACATCTCCATCTTCTGTATTTTTGAATTTTATATATGTTACATGTGTTTGTCTGCATAAATTTATGCGCACCAAGTGTGTTCAGGAACTCTCAGAGGCCAGATCCCCTGGGATTGGACTTTCAGGCAGTTGTGAACTGACAGATGGACGCTAAGAAATGTGTCTTATGCAAGAATGGCAAGTTCAGAGCTGGGCGTGGTGGCGCACACCTTTAATCCCAGCACTTGGGAGGCAGAAGCAGGCGGATCTCTGTGAGTTCGAGGCCAGCCTGGTCTACAAAGCGAGTCCAGGACAGCCAGAGCTGTTACACAGAGAAACCCTGTCTGGAAAAATAAAAACAAGCAAACAAAAAACAATGGTAAGTTCTCTTTATTCTTAAGCCATCTCTCCAGCCTTTATCTTTAAAGAGAAGGTTATGGGGTGCCCTGGAATTAGGAGTCACAGGTGGTTGTGAGCTGCCATGCTGGGAATTGAACCCAGGTCCCCTGGAAGAATAGCCAGTGCTCTTAACCACTGAGCCATCTCTCCAGCCCCACCATCTTTTTTTTTTTTTTTTTTTTTGAGGATGCGTCTTTCCTTGGGACCTAGGAGTGCTGACTCAGCTAGTTTGGCTGGCCAGCAAGTGTCAGGGTCTCTGGTGTCTTAGAGCTGAGACTACAAGCATGTGTCACAATACCTAGCTTTTACACACATGCTAGGGACTTAACTCAGGTCCTCATGGGTGCTGGTTAGTTTGACTATGAACTTGGCACAATCTAGAATCACCCGGAAAGAGAGTAATGAGGAATTAGCCACCTCACATTGGCCTGTGGGAGACAAAAGTCCCAGCCCATTGTGGACAGCACCATTTCCCTGGGGTTGAAGCAGGCAGGTCCTAAACAGTGGAGGAAAGGAGGAAGCTAGCTGAGAATAATCAACCAAGCGTTTGTTCTTTAACTGTGGATCTGATGCGACCAGCTGCTTGAGTTTCTGCCTTGATTTCTCCTCACTGGCAGCTTTTAACCTGATTGTAAGCCAAATGAACCCTTTCTTCCCTGGTTTTTTTAACATTTATTTTTGCTTTTAATAGTGTCTGTGTGTGTGTGTGTCTGTCTGTCTCTGTCTGTAAAGGTGTTTGCAGAGGTCAGAACTGTTTTGTTTTGCCAAGGTATTTTATCACGGTAACAAAAATGAAAACTAGAACATCTTGCTTATGTGGCAAGTACTTTACTGACTGAGCCTCTCTCCAGCCCCCACTACAATTTCTAAAAATTAAAGAAACGAGTCACTGGCAATGTCATTGTGAAGTTGTCAATGTCTTGTCTTTTCAAGCATCCCGCATGCTTACTGAAGCCAGCTGGAGGAGCACATCCCCTGGCATAAGCAGGAGCCCCATGTCTTCCTTAGCACCGGCTCCAGGCGAGGCTAGCTCTCTCTAGCATGTCCTTGAACACAGCAAGTGAAAACTTCTTCACACCCCAGTCTCCCATCAGACTTGCTGTGTCATCTGTCACTGCCCAACCTGGATCATCACTTCCACAAGCTGTTCCTGCTCAAGGCTGCCAGCATCGCTGGAGAAGAGCAATATGGCCGCTGGCTGGGCCTCATATTCGTACTCCCAGCTCTGGAGGGACTGCCGTGTTGCTTGGAGAGATCCCTTTCTTCCCAGCTCAGTTTTGATCGTGACTCTTTCTGCTTTCTTTAAACTTTCAATGTGTCAACACCCCCATCATCCCTTCCTGTCAGCTGAACCAAGCATCCTTCATCCCTCTCCAGCCTCGCTTCTCTCACACCCTCGCTAGGGTGGGCTTCCTACCACCACACAGCCAGGCAGACCATCTAAAGCACATGTTCTGGTAGCTCTGATGGCCCTGCTCCTACCAACACTTTAACTAAGGGCTCTGCTGTTCTCTGGCCCAGATTGGCTGGACCACTCCCCCAGACAAGTGCACGAGGGACTTCTATGCTACACTTTTTAGCTTCTGCAAGCCAGACGCCTGAAACACCTTCTCTATGCAAGACCCTACAGGAGTCATTCCGTGCAGGTAAACACAATCTGGTGGCACCTCAGCTCATCTGTTAAATGTTCTATCATGGACCAATGGTCCTCTCTGCCCTCCCCCCCTCTCTTCCACCTGCCCTGCTCTTGGCCACAGGCACCTTGCCATGGCCCTTCTTGTTCATGGTTTTGTCCTCGGTGGCTTACACATGAGGATGTCTCAGGAGGGTTGGCTGCTTCAGGTAGAGAACTATCATCCCTTCAGATGAGGCTGAGGCCAGATCTCTCCTCTTAGGGGCTTCCCTCTAGTTCCCACCAACAATAATACCTAGTCAGGTCTGTCTTAGCAGCTCACTCAAGTTCCTTGTGTTTGTTGGTCTCCTGCCAGGGTCATCTTAGGCAAAAGTCAGGACACCTCATAATTTTTCTGAGTGATCTGTTTCTCTTTCTGGCTCCCCCTCTTTGATCTGGTTTCCCACGGCCTAGATTCTCCTCCCTAGTATGGGCCCCTCTGATCTTTCCATCTTGGTCCCTGAGGGGTTTCTTAAATGCTTCCATGAGAGGCTCCTGCTTAGACCTGGACTCCTATGGGCTTGTGCATTAGGCACAGACAAGCAAGTGGACTTTTTGTTTTGAATCTATGGGAAGGCCAAGCATGCCCTAGAACAAAGGACAGAGACGTCACAGAACTGTGACAAGCCAGTAAAGCAAGAAAAAGAATTAGGAGGAGAGTTAGACTCCATCCTTCTGGTGAGCTTATCTCTTTCATGCTATGTGCCACCCCACGCCTGCCCCATCGCGCTGGAGTGAAGCCCAGTGCTTTCCACGCGGTAGACAAGTACATTTGTGGTGCCCTAGAACTATGTCCACAGTTTCAGCTTTTGTCCACACAGAGGCTACTTTTACATAGTTCTAGTTTGCCTTTTACATTAATTATGAATTCATGAGGCTTCATATAATCCTTGTAATGGTTATACAATATTGCAATGTGATAATTTCTGTCTGTCTATCTATCTATCTAACCTTTTTTCTTTCTTTTTTTTTAATATTTTATTTATTATGTATACAGTGTTATGTCTGCATATATGCCTGCAGGCCAGAAGAGGGCACCAGATATCAATATAGATGGTTGTGAGCCACCATGTGGTTGCTGGGAATTGAACTCAGGACATCTGGAAGAACAGCCAGAGTTCTTAACCTTTGAGCCATCTTTCCAGCCCTATCTAACCTTTTTTCATTTTGTTTTTTTTGGTTTTTTTTTTTTTTTTGGTTTTTTTTTTTTTTTCCGAGACAGGGTTTCTCTGTTTAACAGCTCTGGCTGTCCTGGACTCGCTTTGTAGACCAGGCTGGCCTCGAACTCGCAAAGATCTGCCTGCCTCTGCCTCCCAAGTGCTGGGATTAAAGGCGTGCGCCACCACCGCCCGGCTTCATTTTGGTTTTTTGAGACAGGGTTTCTCTGTATATCTCTGATTGTCCTGGACTCACTTTGTAGGCCAGGCTAGCTTTGAACTCAGAGATCTGCCTGCCTCTGCCTCTCCAGTGCTGGGATTAAAAGATTTGCCACCACACCCAGCAGTTACAGACAGCTGTGAGCCACCATGAGGGTGCTGAGATTTGAACCTGGGTCTTTTGGAAGATCAGCCAGTGTTCTTAACCACTGAGCCATCTCTCCAGCCCATATTTATATATTTTTGATAATTGTCTTAGGGTTTTATTACTGTGAAGAGATACCATGACCATGGAAATTCTTTTTCTTTTTTCTTTTGAGACAGGGTTTCTCTGTGTAGCCCTGGCTGTACTGGATTTGCTTTGTAGACCAGGCTGGCCTTGAACTCACAGAGAACCACCTGTCTCTGCCTCCCAAGTGCTGGGATTAAAGGCATGTGCCTCCATACCCAGATTTTTCTTTCTGTTTGTTTTATTTTTGAGATAGGTTCTCACAAAGTATCCCAGGCTGGTGTCAAATTTCTGATCCTTCCGTCTCAGCCTCCTGATACTGGAATTACAGGTGTGTGCCATCATGCCAGGATGTTGATTCTAATTTTTATTTTCATTACAGTTGGTGAATATGGATTTGATCATGTTTAATTATTTCATTGGCATAACACTCCAAGAATGGGATTGAAAAGGGTAGGAACGCCAGGTGGTGGTGGTGCACGCCTTTAATCCCAGCACTTGGGAGGCAGAGGCAAGCGGATCTTTGTGAGTTCGAGGCCAGCCTGGTCTACAAAGTGAGTCCAGGACAGCCAGGGTTACACAGAGAAACCCTGTTTCGAAAAACAAACAAAAAAAGAAAAGGGTTTTTCTTTTTCACATTTTTATGGTGTTGGAATCTTATTCCCCATGAAGCTTTCTGAAAAATAATGTATAATTTCAGTACTGACAGTCCCATTTGTTGCTAATGCTGATGCATACTCAACACATATTGATTATTACATTGGAAACACTTTTGGGTTTATATGTGCAATTCAATTTTCTTCCTAGAACCTTAGATTTTTCAGAACTGGAGAACATCTGCTTTTTCTACAAATCAAATGAGACCCAGAGAAATCATGTACATTCTCATGCCAGCAGAGTTTGAAAACAGAAGTATATATAGTAAATGTGTGTCTATGGACCTCAAGTCCTCTGCTCACTCTACCATGCCCGGCTGGTGCAGTTTTTATTTCCTGTTAAATGCACAGCAGAGAAATCACAGCTCACACTTACCCTCTGGCTAAGCAGAGAAACCCTCTGGCCAAGCAGCACCCTAAGTGTCTTTCATGACGGATGTTTGGGCAGCCCCCTGCTCCATGGTGCTACTTCTCAAAGGAGGCCCCTGGTCTCTTTCTTGGAGCCATTGTTTTTTTTTTGTTTTTGTGAGACAGGGTTTCTCTGTATAGCCCTGGCTATGCTGGACTCACTGTGTGTATGCTGGACTCACTTTGTAGACCAGGCTGGCCTTAAAATTGCAGAGATCTGCCTCTGCCTCCCAAGTGCTGGGATTAAAGGCGTGCACCACCACGCCTGGCAATTAGACAGCTGTGAACTGTCATGCGGTTGCTGGGATTTGAACTACGGTCCTTTGGAAGAGCAGCCAGTGCTCTTAACTGCTGAGCCATCTCTCCAGCTCTCTTGGAGCCACTGTTACAGACTGTTGCCTCTGAGTCCTCCCTGGCTCCCAACACGCTACCCTTCCCTCTGCGGGGGGAATGCTCTGTCTTGGCGTCCACATGCTCATAAGACTTTGTTAGTTCTTGCTAACAAAACACCTTGAAAGTTTTCACATAAACTATTAATGACTTAAGAATTTCCTATGGTTCTGCAGATTACCCATGTAGCTTCTTTTTTAATTTTAGCAGGGAAGCACTCATTTGGTGTGGAGGGAAATCGACTTCTAACTTTTTGGGAGTTACTGGTGGCTAACATCTGCCACCAGTTCATCCTCTTTATTCCCTTCTTCCTCCTTTTCTTCCTCCTCCAATTTCCTCCCTTCCTCTCCCCTCCTCTTCTTACTTTGATACATGGTCATTTTTGTTGTTGTTTTTATTTTTTGAGACAGGGTCTCAGATAGCATAGGCCAGCTTCAAATTTGTTCTGTAGCTGAGGCTGACCTTGCAATTGTTGATCTTCCACTTCTGAAGCCTGATACTTGTGGTAGGTTTAGTGTTAGCATATAATAGCATAGGGATGGCAAAAGCCTGGACTTTAAGATAAAAGACTTACTTCTGAAGTGACAAGTCCTTGGGACCTCTTTGATCTTAGGGTTTAGGGCAGGACATGCCCCCTGAGGTGCCCACCCTCCAGAGGTCTCCTGTCATTTCACAGCCCTCTGCAAAAAGCATCTAAATGGCATTGCCCGGAGGCATGACTTGGAAGTGCGGCAAAAGCTTCTGCCGACAGGTGAAGAAATTTAAGGCAAGATGTGTGCATAGACAGAGAGCTGGGCTCCTCTTGCTTCACCTCCTCCTCGTCTGGCAGAGAACTCGCTGTAATCTCACCGGAAAGCTTTACCCTCTAATGTTGACCTGTTTCCGGTCTGGAGAGGAGACAGATTCTCTCTGAGATTTGGGAGTGCTCAGATGCTTAGACTTCGCATTTGCAGTCCATAAGCATCTGAATAGGTGAGCTCCCTGGGAAACTTTCATATGTTAATTGATCTTAAGACCATGGAGGCGATTCCTGCTTGATAAACTGTCTTGGGATCTGACAAACGAAATTCATAGACTTTAAGAGACTTTAAGACTGAAAAATTACATGAAGACCAGCCATCCATCAGGACCCACGCTCAGAGAAAAATGTCCTTTTGAGAAACTTTAGGTTAATGTTAAATGCTTGTATTATAGGTACTAAGAAGTTTTAGGTGCTAGGTTTCAGAGTTAGGGTTTGGGTTTAGGATTCAGGAATTTTTTAGACAATTGTTAGGTAATTGTTAAGTTTTAATAAATATATGTGTGATAAATAAAAATTTACGCCGGGCAGTGGTGGCGCACGCCTTTAATCCCAGCACTTGGGAGGCAGAGGCAGGCGGATCTTTGCGAGTTAGAGGCCAGCCTGGTCTACAAAGTGAGTCCAGGACAGCCAGGGCTACACAGAGAAACCCTGTCTCGAAAAACCAAAAAAAAAAAAAAAAAATTTACTGTTACAGATACTTGCTATACATTCTAAACCAATCTCAAATTCACAGTGTTCCTCCTGCATCAGTCAGCCTCCCAAGTGCTCAGATTAGAGGCATGCACCACCATGGCCAGCTTGCGTATTTCCTTTCTAATAGCAACTGGCCTTTGTAGCCAGGTAGCATTTTCTTCTTCTTTTTTTTCCTTTATTTTTTATTTCTTCAAGTTACAGCTCAATCGCAGTCCCCTCCCTATTCCCCCCTCCAGTCCCACCCTCCCACCCTCAACCCCCCATCCTCTTCCCTTTTTTTTTTAAGTTTAAGGTATATCTTATTTCCCCCTACAGTTTCCCCTTTCAGTCCAACAAATGGCTCTTTCTCTTATAATAATAAATACAATACAAAACAACAGAGGTAATTAGGCCACAGTTATGAGGGTTATATGGCTTAGCGTACATTCCCAATGTCCAGTCCATATGTATTCGGTACCTCACTTTAACATTCTACTATCTAACCATCTCCATGAGTTTAAAGTTCTATATCTAACTCAACATTCATACTAACTTGCAACACAATTTTAAAAGTATCTTCTTAGATCTATAACACTCTCTTGACTCCTAAACAACTCAAAATTTAATTATGAGACTCTAGCTATCTATTCTTCAACCACCTCAGAGACCTGAGAGGGATAAATATATCTGATTTTATAGGAAGTACAGGGCCTGCAGCTTCCCAAACTAAGAAATGACATGCCAGTGGCTGCCTGGACAGTTCCCATTTTCTCTCCATACATTACAGCATCGATCTTCAGCCGTTTGGCCCCGTTTCTCTGACAGACATTGATTGTAGAGCAGGGGTTATGAAGGACTTACCTACCCTGTCTTGGCAGAGCCAGGCTGTCGATGTACCTGCTTCCAAGTTTTGTCCTTTTTGGACAGCGTTCTGTCTACAGTTGGAGCAAGGGGCTTTTCCTACCAAGAGATAGGCTTGCGAATAATTCAGTCATCTCCCACTGGAGATTCTTCGATGCTCATCTTCTACTTGGAGGAGAATAGGGGGTGCTGTCAGGAGTTGATATGTCTCGATATAAAAAAATCTAAAGTTACGAAAACATCTTTGAATGCCATAATCTGCAGATCTCTTGAGGTTTTTGAAGAGGCCCTATCTATCTCTTATATTAGGGTAAGCAGATGTTGCCTGTCTCGTAGCAGGTTTATTTCTGATTAGCTTAGAAAATAACTATAGCCGGGCGGTGGTGGCGCACGCCTTTAATCCCAGCACTTGGGAGGCAGAGGCAGGCGGATCTTTGTGAGTTCGAGGCCAGCCTGGTCTACAAAGTGAGTCCAGAACAGCCAAGGATACACAGAGAAACCCTGTCTCGAAAAACCAAAAAAAAAAAAAAAAAAAGAAAATAACTATAATAGGCTGTCATAGTACTTAACAGAATGACCGGCTTGTATAACCATTAGTTTGCATTTATCTATTTGTCTGCTTATTGGTTTGTTTGTTTTTTAGTTCTCTCTCCTGGGCAACGAGACACTTTTCACTGATGGTACTGCTTTGTAGACCCCCAATGAATGAGGAGGCTCTTGGCCCTCATACAACCGCTCAACTGAGATGAGGGACTGTTATATAAGGACACCCCACCCCAGAGAAATGGGATGGAAGGGTTAGGAGGTAAAGACAAAAAAATGAAATGTGATGTTTCGGCCTTTTACTACTAATTGTCATAAACTGGTTAGGATAATTAAGAAATGCAAACTAATGGTTATGCCAGGTAGCATTTTCAACATGCTTTCTGCCTTTAGAAAGTCCCTGGGGGACCCAGGGACCTCTTCATTTCGAATATTGGTTTTAAAACTCACTAAAAAGGGGTGGAGAGATGGCTCAGAGGTTAAGAATACTGGCTGTTCTTCCAGAGGTCCTGAGTTCAATTCCCAGCAATCACATGGTGGCTCACAACCATCTATAATGAGATCCAGTTCCCTCTTCTGGCCTTCAGGCATACATGCAGGCCAAATACTGTATACATAATAAATAAATCTTTTTTAAAAAAACTCACTGAAAACATTGCCAGCTGTTCACACTTAGAAAATAGTCTACTTGTCAGCCATAAGCCAAACACATAACTGTTTCCGCAATGGTTCTTTAATTCAGGAAGCCTATTGGAAAGTGACAATGACTTTGAGGGTCTCAACATCTTCTACCCTAAGCCTCTAAGAGGTCTGAACAAAGGAGGCTTCCAGTCTCAAACTTAATTTGATTTCCACTCTGAAGCCATGTCTCTTTGTGGCCCTTTTTGGTGTTGGAAAGCCTAAAAATCTGAAAACATTGCTTTTTGTGGCCCACCACCTCTCAGGCCCTGAATGCCTCTTCTATTTTTTTTTTTTTTTTTTTTTTAAGATTTATTTATTATGTATACAGTGTTCTGTCTGCAGGTATATCTGCAGGCCAGAGGAGGGCACCAGATTTCATTATGGATGGTTGTGAGCCACCATGTGGTTGCTGGGAATTGAACTCATGACCTCTGGAAGAGCAGCCAGTGCTCTTAACCGCTGAGCCATCTCTCCAGCCCTGAATGCCTCTTCTAAATCTACTTTACAAGCTAAACAGCTCCGTCCTTTACAGTTAAAGCTGCTAAAAAGACAATTTACACCTTTAACACTTTGCCTGAAAATTTCCTTAGCTGTAGTCACTAGTCCATCAGGTATATTTCCATCCTCCGAGGTGCTTCACGGGACAGTTTCGCACCACAGCTCGTGCTGAACTGCGTCTTCCTCATCCCTACCCTCTTCACAGCCTGCTGGAGCTGCTTCCTACTGCCTCTCCTGTCTGTATTAATGGCCTCCTCCCCACCCCACGACTTCCCTCCCCAAAGCACTCCCTCTGTCCAGGCCTGATTTTTACCCCAAGGGGTTTTGAGTCCCTGGTGGGATGTGGTAAGATGATAGTCTGTTTCATCACACTATTCAGAATAACAGTTAAAATTTAAGATTTGGGGACCTGAGAGTTGGCTCTGTGGTTAAGAGCACATACTGCTCTTGCAGACAACTGTAGTTTGGTC
Organism: Lophiomys imhausi; assembly: GCA_907164525.1. Classification (NCBI taxonomy): domain Eukaryota; kingdom Metazoa; phylum Chordata; class Mammalia; order Rodentia; family Muridae; genus Lophiomys; species Lophiomys imhausi. Next base: position 4,264,899 of record CAJQZJ010033149.1, read on the forward strand.
CCCAGCACTCTCTTAGGTGACTCACAGTCATCTGTAACTCCAGTTCCACTGGATCTGATGCTCTCCTCCTGTGTCTGTGCACATACCCATACACAGATATACACATGACTATTAAATAATAAAAACAAATCCAACGATTTTTTTTCTTCTGTGAATTTCCATTCACTTCAGGACCTCAGTTGACTGTGGGGAACAGAAAGCCTGGGTTGCAAGAGCATGGATAAGGGACACTGTCAGCGGGACCAGAATGTGCACGATTGTCTCATTCAAGTATCTGGTGATGGACGCTGATGTTGAGTGCACCTCAGTTTCTCCCCAAAGGCCTCTCATCCTCCCTTCAGCTAGACTGGCTTTCCTTTTTCCTTTTTGGTTTTTTGGGACAGGGTTTCTCTGTATAGCTCTGGCTACAGAGTCGTGGAACCCACTCTGTAGAACAGGCTGGTCTCAAACTTGGAGGTCCACCTACCTCTGCCTTGCGAGTGCTGGGACTAAAGGCATGCACCATCACCACCACCAGGCCAGGCTGGCCTTCTTACACAGTTGCCACAGTACACTGCGCCAAAAGAACAAGCCTCCATGTTCAATTTTCTCCAACATTTGCTCCCATCACTTGTGTTGTGGCTGTAAGTGGCATGTCTAAATCAGAGTAAGTGTGGGAGGGGACACACATGCACAAATGCACCAAGAGGTGTTATCCACGGGGACTATCAGTGTGATGGTCTACTGCTGTGCCTCTGGATCAAATGAGTCTGCTTTTCCTTCGGGTTCCCTATTCCATTTGAACGTGATTAAAATGCACTCCATGCAGTCTTTTTGTATGTTTCATGTATGTATGTGCACACCCACGTGTGAATGTGCGTGTGCATACTCATGTGGAGCTCAAAAGTTGCTGTCTGGTGTCTATCTCTTTCCACCTTATGATTTTAGACAAGGTCTCTCACTGAACCTGGGGCTCACTAATTGACTAGACTGGCCCCCCCGGCAGATATCCTGTCTCTGCCTTTTAGTGCTGTGATTACAGGCCCACAGTGCCCAGGCAGCTTTTTCCATGGGTTCTGGGGATCTGAACTCAGGTCCTCATGCTAGCAGCAGGCCCTTTCTGCATGTATTCGTTGCAACAGCCCCAGCATAGAACCTTTTGAAAAGCATCAGTTCTGTCTGACTCACTTGCCGTCTTTAAGCTCCTTTAAGCAGAAATCCCATGGTCTGTTTTCTATCCCACCTCCCCATTTCATAGCCTCTTGGTACAAACAAGGGACTCATTAAATGTTAACTTTAGTGAACAGGCCGAAGCCTCATAGTGTAGTTCTGGTTGGACATGCAGGGGGCTCATCTTGGTATTTCTCTCCAAGGGCCCAAAGTACTGCACGAGTAGGTCCTAAGTCCTGTGACTTCCCCAGGTCTCTGAAATACCATGAAAGGATGTTGGCTGGTGGGCACTGGCGTGTTAGTCTAGTCAAGGCAAACAGTCTTGGAGAGCAACAGCAACATGGTTAAAAGCACTTGTTCCTCTTGCCGAAGAGCCAGGTTTAGTGCCCAGCATGCACACTGGGGGACTCACACTGTCTGTATCCCCAGTCTCACAGAATTGGTGTCCTCTTCTGGCCTCTGTGGGCACATGGTGCATATACATAAACTCAGGCACACATACATACACACAAAATAGTTTTTTCACCATAACCACATTAATACCTAGGCCACAACCAGGTACAGATCCTCTGAGGCCCCACCGGGACCCCAGGCCTGCTTCTCATCTGCCGAGAGCTGGTTTTTTTTAACTCACTGGTTTTGACCCTGAGCCCTAAATTTGAGGAGCTTGTGATCTAAGTTGAGGAAAGAATGGACATACGTGTACCAAGTGCAAAGTGCTTACCAAGTGTGATGGTTGACTGTCATTGTCAACCTGACCGGGTTTGTCACCTAGGGGACACGGTTCTGCATCTTCACTATTTCAAGAGTAGGTATTTTTCCCAAAGCATTTTAGATGACTGATGAGTACCCAAGATATTTTAGCTTGGAAATTTAACTAAAGGAAGACTTACCCCGACATGGTGACACTATCTCATGGAGTCCCATGTTGAAAAAAAGGGAAAAGTGAAGAACCCAGAGGAACGCCAGTGTTTATCTCCCTCCACTTTTTGGGTGTGGTGACCAGCTTCCTCGTGCATCCACTGCCATGCCTCCAACCACGGTGAACTGGGTCCCTTCTTAAGTTGCTTTTGTCACAGCGTGAGAAAGTACCGAACACAACAAGCCACCTGCTGACGGATGCTAAAGCCAGAGCCTCTGACCTGCCTCAGCAAACCATATGTGACTTTGCTTTGTTTTGCGACACAGTCTTGCTATGTGGTCCTGGCTGTCTGTCTAGTCGGGAACTTAAGTTCACCAGGCCGGCCTCAGTTTTGTGCTGATCTTTCTGGCTCTTTCTCCTGAGTACCAAGATTGCAGGCCTGAGCCACCAGCCACTGCTTGCATCGGATGTGAATGGAGACAGTAGGGGACGGTTGGATTCTGATCCATGGCTGTGGGACGCCTAAGGGATGCGGTAGGAATTAACACCCAGTGTGTGGCAGAGTGAGAGATTCATGGGAGGAGAAAGCAGAACAGATGAACTGGGCTGAGGAAATAAGGAAGACTGCAGAGTCTCTTGTAAGGCCAAATGCAGATGCAGGCAAAGGTTAGCCTGTTTCCAGAGACTTCTGAACTCTACAGTGTCTACTCCAAACATGTGTTGGTATGATGGGTGGGTTCTAGCTCCCTAGGGATCTTTGAGTATTTGGGTAGCAGAGTCAGAATGAGTAGCAGGGGATGCTGGGCTGTGTGTTTCCACATGCCACATGGTTTTGCTCAGTCCCAACTGGGAATAAAAATAGTAATTAGGTGGTTATTTTGTTTTTGTTTTTTTCTTTTTGCAGTTTGGGCTTGTTGCTCCTGTATCTTTGTGAAAGGTAGAACATCTCAATGTGAGAAAAAAATTTCTCTAGGCAAAACAGCAGCTTTAACCCATCTCAGAGGCACCCAATGATGTAATGGAAGCCACCAGGACCCATGAGCAGGCCCTTTCCCATGAGCTGGTCTCCTGTGGTGTTTGACAAAAGACTGACCACCCCGGCCTTGAATCCTCTGGTCATGAGATCACGAAGAGCTCTGTGCTTCTTTCTGGTCTGAGCTCTGAGATGCTAAGACAGGCACAGACATGCCCTACAACGCAGGGCAGAGACTGACCCAAACAGACCTAAGGAAATTCCTAACATGAAGAAGTGGAGAAGCAAAAACGGCCAAACAAGAAATAGAAGACTCAATGCCAGCTGCTAGAAAACCCTTCCCTGATCCTGGCACTGGCCGTGAGTGTATGCCTGGAAGGGGAAGGAGAGCCGCTCCTCTGTCCTCCTCAGTGTCAGCTGAGACGTCGAGGCTTCTCTTTCAAAGCTGTCCAAAGCGGCCTGGCAGCATTCTGGAGTTTAGAACAGCCGACCTCACCTTCCCCTCAGCACCTGCCCAGAAAAGCAATGTTACTATTTAAGCTCAACTGATTTTTGTCTCCTTTTTTTTTTTTCAGTCTTGGTCTCCACTGTCTTTTGCATTCTTTCTACAGCTGGAACCTCCCAAAATAATTAAATTTAACAAATAGAAAACTCAGGCCCCCTACCCACCCTCTGGTCTCTCTGCATATTATGTCACTGCCTAAACTGTAGTTCAACTGCTTAAACAAATTTGGTTTGTTCAGGTGCCACCCGGGAGTAGGTATTTTCTCAAAGCATATTGGGTGATTAATATGTATCCAAGTTAACAATAGCTGAAGTCAGTCCTGTAACAGTAAATTTTTATTTAAAACACTTTTTTTTGTTTTGTTTTGTTTTGTTTTGTTTTGTTTTTCGAGACAGGGTTTCTCTGTGTATCCTTGGCTGTCCTGGACTCACTTTGTAGACCAGGCTGGCCTCGAACTCACAGTGATCCGCCTGCCTCTGCCTCCCAAGTGCTGGGATTAAAGGCGTGCGCCACCACCGCCCGGCTATTTAAAACACTTATATTTATTAATAATTAACAACTACCACCTATAAAACACCAATAACCTATAATACCTATAGCCTATAACTTAATACCTATAAACTCTTCTTTTTTTTTAGGGTTTTTGAGACAGGGTTTCTCTGTGTATCCTTGACTGTCTTGGACTCACTTTGTAGACCAGGCTGACCTTGAACTCACAGGGATCCACCTGCCTCTGTCTCCCGAGTACTGGGATTAAAGGCTGTGCCTACCACGCCCGGCCCTATAAACTCTTAATACCTAATAACACCTAATCAATACTATTTTAATTTTCTTTTTTTTTTTTTTTTTTTGGTTTTTTCGAGACAGGGTTTCTCTGTGTAGCCCTGGCTGTCCTGGACTCACTTTTGTACACCAGGCTGGCCTCGAACTCACAAAGATCCACCTGCCTCTGCCTCCCGAGTGCTGGGATTAAAGGCGTGCGCCACCACCGCCCGGCTCTATTTTAATTTTCTTGAAAGGATATTAAAATTCTCTAATGCAGGCCCATTAAGGTATCTTGGTAATTAGCAGCCTAGCTCTGGCAGTCACTGCAGGAGTCCTATTAGCTTCCTCCAGGCCTAGCTTTGCAAGTTCATGCAGTCAGTTTATTTCAATGGCTAGCTTGTGGCTGGCTTATGAGGCCAGCCTGTTTTAACCACTAAACTTAAGGTCAGCTTCCTCTGTCAGCCCAGACTCACTTTCACAGTTTCCTCAGCCCCAGGGGTGCCCATAGCCTCCGAACTCCACCCACCTTGCTCACTCTCCAGCATTCTTGGGCCCCTGGGTGGACGGCTTTAGTGTCCAGTTTTCAAGAACTTTCTCTCAGCAGGTTCTATGCTTTGCCTTTTCTGTCAGCCTTCTTAGGCTGCCTTGCGGCAAAAGTCTCTTTCTCAGACTCAGCCTCTCAGTCTCTCAGCAATCCTCAGTTTACTTGCCAAGGTTTCCGACTGCTGATTCACCTCAGGCTGTTGTGGCCTAAAGGCTGGCAAAGGGTGTACCTTGCTTCACTTCTCCAGTGTGCCCTTCTGTCTTCTCTGTGGGGGCAAGAGAGAGAGTCACGTGGAGATCCCTAGTTTATATAGGGCATTGTCTTGCAGTCTTTTGCAGTGTCCTGCGGACTCTCAAATTCTAGAGGAAAGATGGCAATTCCTGCGACTTCTGTGCTTTGTAGCCATGCCTCCAACTGGGTGCTTTTTGCAGCCTTTTCTCTGCCCCTCCTGGGCCTCAAGTCTTGGCTAGTCCTGGGTCCTTCAAAATGAGGCAGTGACCAGCAACAGAGCAGCATTCAGCAGCTCAAAGTTTCATATAGCATCTTTCAAAGTGTGGCTCCATTGAGAAACTTTCCTTCAGTTTCCATTGCTTTGAAGAAGTCCATCTGCTGCCAGGTGCCAGGCTGATCTGCACGCCCTCTTAAGAGTTCAGAAGTACTCCCATAATTCACTAATTCCCATTACACAGTCCTCTTAAGCAGGTTAAGAAGCTAAGCTGGAGAAGTGGCTCAGTTGCCGGAGAGCTAGTGTTTGCCTAGCATGATGAGGCTGTGAGTGAATCCCAGGATCAAATAAACTGGGTGTGGTAGCTCACATCTGTAATCTCCTATCTTGGGAGGTGGAGGCAGGAGAAGGAGGTATAAGCCTCTAATATCTAGATATTTTGAGGTTAGCCTGGGATACATGAGACCCTGTCTCAACAACCACCACCACCCTTCCCACCAACCCCCCCAAAAAATAAAGTTGTGTCAGCTAGGCAGGGAAGGTACATCTGTAATCCATCACTCTAAAGATAGAGGCCTCTCAGGAGGATTTGGTACATTCAAGGCTCACCATGTCTACATAATGAATTCCAGGCCAAGCAAGACCTTGTCTAGCTGGCCTGTGCAGGGGCTGGAGCAGGCTCAGTAATCACTAGGTACATAAGTATGAGGGTCTCCAGAACCTATATAAACAGCCAGGTGTGGTGGTATGTGCCTGTAGCCTCAGAGTTGGCAGGAGCAAAGTTAGCAGGCAGATCTTGGGGCATTGTTGGTTAACTAGCTAACCTAGCCAAAACAGAGAGCTTTAGGTTCAGTGAGAGACCCTGTCTTAGGAAACAAGGTACAGAGTGATTAATAAGGCTCCCTATGTCATCAAACCCTAGCTACCCTCCACATGTGCGTGCATGAGAGGATGAGCACATCTGCACACTCAGGTACACACGCACACGCACGCACACACACACACACACACACACACCTGGGTGTGGTAGTTCACATCTGTAATCCTAGAGCTCAGGAGGCTGAGGCAGGAGGAACAGAAGGTCAAGGCCAGCCTGGGCTACATGTGAGCTTGACTCAAAAACAAAACAAAACAAAAAACAAACAAACAAACAAACAAACCCCAAAATACAAAACAGAAGAACCACTACCAACAAAAATATTGCATTAAGAGGATGTAGAAATGGTTTAGCAGTTAAGAGTACTGGCTGCACTTCCAGGGAACCCAGGTTCAATTCCCAGCAGTCATATAATGACTCACATGGGTAACTCCAGGTCCAGGGGATCCAATGCCCTCTTCTGGCCTCTCTGGGCACTGCATTTCCATGGTGCACAGACATACATAAAGACAAGACACTCATATTTGTAAAATAATAATAAACATTGCATTAATATACAACGTGTTAATGTTTTCAGGTGGCTGGTGCTTCCTGATAACCATTGGTAAACTAGCAAAACCTGTTTGGAAACTAGCAAGGTATCCACGGATACCATGGTTTGGCTTCTCAAAATAATCTTTGGGGACTTTTGGGGTGCCACTTTGCCTCTGCCCTCACCAGATCTGCCCAGTACGGTACAATGGTAGCTACCCTGGTGACCATGGCTACCAGAATCACACTGGGGTAAGACTCGCTACCCAGTGCAGTCCCTACAGCTGGCTGCCATTCACAAAGGTGACTCTTGGGAACTTTTGTCATGACAGTTTTGCCTCCAGTATTCACAGACCCAGAATGGTCATGTCACGGAGGGAATGGGACAACACCTGTGCTGTCCCTCTTTCTGGTCACCTTAGGCAGTTTGATTCTATTCCATCTTCCTTCCACATTTGGGTAAGACTGAAAACTCAGCCTCTGGAGTTAAATGTTTTCAAAATGTTCCCGACGTGCAAGAGAAACTCATATTTATTTTTCCCAAGTTGCCCATTTCTGCCCTGGAGGGCTGCCCCTTACTGCTGTGTTGTGAGAGGTAGCAACTCCCTCTGCATTCTGACTACAGCTCCTCTGCCCTATCTTGTCTGAGCAAGCATCCTCCCTGAGCTTGCCATCCTGCCCAGGAGCCTCAGGCTTGTCGTTTTGATTACTCACTGCTGGACCCTTTCCAGTCCTGTTGTGCAATCAGTAAGCGGCAGGGAACAGAATGGCACACATTGTGGGGTCAACTGCCTGTCATCAGATAGAGATGAGCTGATGCTGTCATTTCCATATTCTTTCTGCAGGTCTGGGGTGGTTTATTGTTAGGAAAGATGATCCTGGAAGCCAGGCAGAAGATTTCTGATTTCAAGGACTGTTTTCCTTGAGCACATTTTATCTTCCCCTTACCCAAGCCAATGCTGGTTGGCAGGTGTCTGCCTCCCACACGGCTCTCTCACATCCCCGGCAGCTTCGTTCTGCCATCTCAGCTCACTCCTCCCCAATCTGGAGTCATGTGACCTCCTCTCTTCACTGTGCTCCTCTCCCCCAGACCACTTATAACCTTGACAATCAAGATTTGGATGCGCAGGCTGCAGAATGTAAATCAAGCTGGTTCTAGCCTTTTCTTTTCTTTCTGGACATAGAGTCTCATTCTGTAGCCCAACCTTACCTGGAACTCATTATATAGCCGAGGCTAGCCATGAACTTGTGGTGGTTCTCCTACCTAAGCCTCTTGTGGGCTGAGATGACAGACATGAGCCTGCCATGCCTGGCTTCTGGCATAGATATTCAAAAGTACTTTTAGTACTTTCAAAAAAGTGTCTGTTCAGTTAAGACAATTTTGAAAATTTAAACAAATACAAAGAAAATTTAAAACATGTAATCTTATCACCCAGAGATAACCTCTGCTGTATCCATTTATGCTTGTCCAGTCTTACTCAGAGTCACAAAACACACACTCCATCATGAATAGTAACCCCAATGATCATCAGGTTAGGTGGTGAGGTGGTTTGCAACCTCAACACTAAAGAGGAGGAAGCTCCAGGTTCAGGAGTTCAAGGCTAGGTACAGCTACATTGAGAGACACTGTCTCACAACAAAACAAACAACAAACTAATCCTCACAAAATTTGCAATAGACAGGTACTTGAGAGGCAGAGGCAGAGGCACATGGATCTCTATGAGTTCGAGGCCAGCCTGGTCTACAGAGCAAGTTCCAGGACAGCCAAGGCTACACAGAGAAACCGTCTCAAAAAAAACCTGCTATTATATATACCATTTTACAAGACACAAAACAGTCTTTCAAGATGATTATAATTGGAGCTTGCAGAGATGGCTGTCAGTAAAGCATGGGGGTTGAGTCTGAGCTCCAGCCCACAAATACCAAGCTGAGTGTGAGGCGCACTTGTAATTCATGTCCTATGGAGATGGAGACAGGTGAGTCCTGGGGGTTGCTGGGGGGGCCAGCCTAGTCCCAGGCCAGTGAAGGAACTTCTCTTACAAAACAAACAAACAAACAAAAAACCAAGATGGATAGCTTCTCAGGTTGTCCTCTGGCCTCCACACACATGCCCACATATGTGCACAAGCGACAGCACACACATGTGCAGCTAGCTGTACACAGACCTGCACATAGATCACAAAAATTATTACAATTGTATACGTTTGTGGGGTGCCATAGGATAATTTGACATATGCACATACAGTGGGTGATGGACAAATCAGGATAGCTAATATTTACATGTCCTTAAAACACTTAAAAATCTTCAGTGAATGGAATACCTGTATACATTAATAAAGGACCGTGCATATTTCTTTTTTTTTAAAGGATATTAATATTCTTTTTTTAACATTTATTTATTTATTTATTATGCATACAGTATTTGCTCTACATATATGCCCGGGCAGCAGATGTAGATGGTTGTGAGCCACCATGTGGTTGCTGGGAATTGAACTCAGGACCTTTGGAAGAACACCCAGTGCTCTTAACCTCTGAGCCACCTCTCCAGCCCTGGACCGTGCATATTTCAATGCATGTATGTGATATGTCATGACAGGGTAGTGTGTAGCCCAGTGCACTGGTTAGTATTTTTATCAACTAGACACAAGTTAGAATCATTTGGGAAGAGGAGCCTCAGACAGTAATGTTTCCTTCAAACAGACCTGCAAGCAACTCTGAAAGAAATATTTTCTTGATCAATGATCAATGTGGGAGGACTGAGCCTACTGTGGGCAGTGACATCCTTGGGCATGTCCCTAGATTGTGATGTCATGTGGTCCTAGATTGTATAAGAAATCCAACTGAGCAAGCAATGGAGAGCAAGCCAGTGAGGAGAGTTCTTCCATGGTCTCTGCTTCAATTCCTGCCTCCAGGTTCTTGCCTCAACCTCCTGCCCTGAAAATTTTCAGTCTTGGGTTGCTACCTGGAAGTGGCAGGTGAAATTAACCCTTTCCGTTCCAAGTTGTTTTTAAGTCAGATAAAATCACAGCAATGGAGAACTAAACACACACTAAATGTTTGTGTTTTATGTGTTGTATCCAAGAAGACTTTACCAGACACAAGGTAATGAGGTACACCCACATTTTCTTCCAAGAAGTTTTTAGTTTTAGCACTTACATTTGGGTTGTTCAAATCCTAATGCCTAGTACCTCAGTATCTGTCTTTGGAGACAGGACCTTTAAAGGGACGATTGACTTAACATGAGGTTATTACTGGTAGGCTCTATCCTATATGACTAGTATGTCTACAAGAGACAAGGCCATAGACATACAAGAGGGAGATCATCATGTGGAGATGACCACCAGAGAGGACTAACCGCAACCAAACCGGTCGGCCAATACCTTGATCTAACAAACTATTTTTGTTTTAAAGATTTATTTATTTATTTTATGCATATGAGTGCTCTAGATGCATGTACACCTGCAGCCAGAAGAGGGCATCAGATCACATTGTAGATGGTTGTGAGCCACCATGTGGTCACTGGGAATTGAACTCAGGACCTTTGGAAGAGCCACTAGCCAGTGTTCTTAACCACTGAGCCACCTCTCTAGCCCTAATAAACTATTTTAAAAATAGTGCTGATGTTTGAAAAACCACATGGATAAGATGGTGCATAAGATCCATTGCCTGCATTTTCTTTCCATGCATTTCTACAAAATGCTGCATCAGGCTTGCCTGGATTCCTATGTTCCTCTTATACTTTGGTTAACAGGTCTCATGATAAAGTATCCTACAAAGAAAACTTTCAAGAGAGAAACATTTCTGCTTGCACATTTTATAAGTTAGAATTCATTTAGGAGCCAGTGATGAGGGAGAAGATGAGGAAAAGAGTGGATGCAATGGCTTAGGGAGAATGTGTGCGGTGGGGGTGAACTGAGTCAGATAGTCGAATAACAGGCTTTAGAGTGGAGGCATGCCCAGATGCTGGGGGAGCTTAAAAGAGTATAATAATTGTGCTATCAAATGCCACTGAACAGGCAGTGGTGTTGCACACATCTTTAATCCCAGCACTCGGGAGGCAGAGGCAGGCGGATCTTTGTGAGTTCGAGGCCAGCCTGGTCTACAGAGTGAGTTCCAGGACAGCCAGGGCTGCACAGAGAAACCCTGTCTCAAACAAAACAAACACAAAACAAATGCCACTGAAGGTTCTAGTAATATGAGGACTCAAAAATGGATGATGACATTTAGGATGAAGTCAGTCATGAATGTGGTAAAGAGTCACAGCCATAGGTGGACAGGCTGCTGAAGAGGAAGAGAGGCGTGTGGGACTTTTAAAGACATTTATGAAAGAGAATACAGAGGCAGCAGTAGCTGGAGCAGAGTCTTCCTTCTTGGGACAAGAAAGGCTTGAACATGATAGATGGTATAGGGAAAAGACAAGTAGGAAAGCAACATTTATAATCTTGAAATAGGAGCAGGAAAATGAGTGAAATAAATGTTTGAAAAGTTTTGTGAGGATGTGAGGTGATGAATCTCAAGAGACAAAAAGGTGTTAACACAAGTGTATATTAGTGAATTTCTGGTGAAGTTTGTAACACCCTAGCTCAAACTTGAAATAAGATGAGAGGCAACCTTTGATTGTTTATTGATTTATTTTGACAGCAGCTCATCCTCCAGCCCAGGCTGGCCTGGGGTTTACTCTGAAGCTCAGCATGGCCTCACACTCAGGGTGATCCTTCTGCCTCAGCCTCCTGAGTGCTAGGAATACAGGTGTTTGGGACACCAGGCCAGGCTTCTACAGCTTCAAGTTTCACACTCTACCTCTTTCCAACAGTCAGTGTTTTTACGCTTTCAGTGCCTTCCCCATAGCAGGAGCTCAATAAATGGCAAGAGAAGAACTAACTGTCTCCTGACTGTAGTCTGAGTATCCTTACATGGTTAGAACAGTCACCACCCAGCAACAAGTGAGTCTCCTCCAACATGCAAAATAGTCACACAATTCACGTGTGAAGTGATGTATTCCTCCCACCCCAAAGCCTCATTTACTTAAAGTTATCAGCACAGCCCTGCCTTCACCATAGGAATTTAAAAATAGACAGTGAGAAGAGGAGGAAGAGGGTGTTCTAGAGGCAGACTGCCAGTCTGATCGAAGCAGGTGGCGCAATCTGCCTTTCCATAAGGTGCCAGAAAGCTACAAAAAGCATCCTCAAAGTGCACAGACCTGGAGTTGCTTCTCTCCACACAAGCGCATTCACCCGCACCAGTAGTCTGGTGGACCATTCTGTTGTCTTAAATAATGTTGAAGGGGGGGGGGGGGAACCTGACCTTTTGAGCCATTAAAGGAAGACTTGGCTGTCCCTACAGACTTCGGGAAGGATTCTATTAAAAATGGTAATATGAGGGGCTGGAGAGACAGTTTAGCAGTTAAGAGCATTTGCTATGTTATCAGAGGACCTGGGTTTGATTTTCCAGCACCCACAAGGCAGTTAGTTCACAGTTTCAGGGAATCCAACACACTCTTCTGCCCTTGTTGACACGCAAGTGCTGCACACATACTTGCAGGCCAAACACTCATACACACAAAAACATACATGCTTTTAAAAATGGTAGTATGAGCTGGTCATAGATAGAGATTTGCCAACCCCTGCTCCTTTGCCCAAGATGTTTAATTAAATGTCAAAATGCTCCCACTTTCAGGAACTACTGTGCAACATAGCGGAAGTAATCTGTCCTTCCTCATCCTCTCACGCCATCCGGCTGTGGCTTGGCTTAGGGACCAGACGGGGTCCCTCGCAAGGCTGCTCTTCTCCCTAAGTTATACGCTCCTGGGGACCAGGGGCCGTGAGCTAATTCGTGTCCACCGGATACCGGGCGCGGAGTACAGTGCTCAGAGAGCCTGCTGAGTCAATGTGGAAAGTCACTCGGGGCAAAACCCCGCGCTCAAGGCGCGGGCCAATGATTCACCGGGTGTTTCTTCGCATTCCTTACGGTGCAGTCACGTCGGCGGGCGGCGCAGCACCCAGCCGCCCCGGCAGCTACCTGTGGAGTGGAGGCGCGCCTCCGCCTCCGCCTCCGCCTCCGCCTCCCCGGCCGGCGCACGGCTGAGGCCCAGAGGAGGCGCGCGAACCCCCGGCAGGGCACTCGGCCGCCTCCCCGCCCCCTCTTGCGGCGGAAGCCCCGCCCCTCCGCGCGCCCCGCCCCCGCCCCCGCCCTCCGCGCGCCCTCGCGCCGGGGGCGGGCTCGCTCGCTGCGCGTGCCGGGCGGGGAAGCGGCGCGAGCCGGCGCCGGGACCGACGTTCGCCGCGGGGAGAGGCTCCGGGGCCTGAGTGGGCGCCGCCGCCTCGGGCGCTGCCGCCGTTTCAGCCGCATCAGCCGAGGGGGCCGGGCCGGAGGAGGCTGCGGCCGCCGGAGAGCCACGCGACGGCCCCTCAGCTCCGGCCGGGAAGCGAGCCAGGTGGGGAGTCCGCCGGGGCCGGAGGAGCGAGAAGGGAGCCCGCGGGGTGGCGGAGCGCGCGGCCCTGGGGCGGCGACCCTGGGGAGGCGGCACGCCGGGCCGGGGAGGGGGGTGTCTCGGGTCACCGGCGCGCGCGGGGGGCCCGCGGGGCGCAGAGCCGGGCTGCGCGCGCCTGCCGCTGCAGCCTGAGCCGGACTCGCGGGGTGGAGGCTCCGCCGCGTTAGGTGCTGGAGGGGGCGAAGGCGGCAGGTCCTGGCAGAGGGCAGGTGAGGCAGGCAGGCCCTGGCAGAGGGAAGGGAATCCATTCCAGATCACCTCCCAGTGTCTCCCGAGGCTCCCGGTAGATGAACCTGTCCACCCAGGTCGCCCTTGATGGACACAGTGTCCCGAGAAGACGGAGGATGCGGCTGACGAATGCTTACTGTTGAATTCCTGTGCCAGGCCTTGGGGAAACCGGGGAGACCGTCCAGCGTTCTCTGCTAGCGTTTATTGATTAGCTAGGGAGCAGGAGAGAACCGCGGTCAGCGCCGGGGTCACGACTTAGTCACTCTTCAGCCACATTTGCCGTTGAAGTGCTGACACTTCGGCCGTGGAAAGTATGCATATAAAATGTAAAGCGCTCTATTCTATGTTTCTTGTCCTGATCACTTCAGCTCTGTTTGGGCTCTTCCCGGCCTTGGGAAACTGGAACCATGTAACTTGCTTGGTTTGTGGAGAAAGTAGGATACTTGAGGAAAGCGGGGTGGGAGCTATTGGGAAGAGGTTTGAAGGGCCTTCGCGAGACTTAAAAGAGAGGGAAAAGGAATTTGGAAAGAGAATCTTGCCTTCCCAACTAGATTAAGCTCCCAGCCTGTTTTCTGCTCAGTCCTCAGGCTTTGGCCTGGATCCCAACAGCCGTGCAACTGATGCCCACTGCATGAGTGAAAGGAGATAGCAGGGCTTGATACATTTTATATGGAGTAGTGTCAGTCTCTGCAGCGTTAGGGACTGACTTCCTTTGGTCCTCGGATTCTATTTTTGCCTCCTCGGGTCACCCAGGGTTTTAGGGGCAGACTCCGGTGGCTTGTGGCCACTCTTCTTCATGCACGTGGTTCTTGTATGTTGGGCACCAGGAGCTTGTTCTTTGGGTGGTTGCTTGAGATCGGCTCTGGTCCTTCTCTCATTGGCCTTCTTCCTGTCTTTTGAGGAGGATGGAGGGTGCTTTTGCCTAGAGAACACTTCTATAATTTCTATCCTGCCTTGGATCTTGGCTCTGAGGTGAGAGAATGTTTATGTCTCTTCAGTTCTATAAGGGCTGGAGTCCTGTCCTCCGCCTTGGTTGGACTCTCCAGCCCTGGGCTGCTCTTTCCTTTCCTTGGCTTGCTTGCCAAATTAAAACTTGACCTTTTATGAGTTCTCTGAGGATTATTATCAAACATAAGTGGAATTAACTCTGAATAGGGTTGGGCAGTCAGGGTGGTACTGTCAGGGTCTTTATGTTCACTGAAGTGTGTCTGGGAGATGGAATTTCTATTTACAGTTAAAATATCAGAGTCCACGGGATTTCCAGTTACCAATTACTTCATGTCTTCGATGTTAACATATATGAGCCTTAGTGTTCCCTTGTAAAAAAAATAAGCAAAATTAATCAAAATTTGACATTACATATACAGTAAGCCTTGAAGTACATCAATTTATTTTATTTTAGTATCTGTACTTCAGGGTGCAACCATTAAGTGTATACTAGATTTTGTTTTGGAGTGCCCATTTGGCTTTGCAATTTTGGGTGCCTTGTTTCAAGCTCTAATATTTTATTTAGGTATTTAATTTACATTTATTTCAAAATTAATGCCTCTCCCCCAGTTTTTGAAACAGGGTCTTGCTGTGTAGCCCTATCTGACCTGGTACTCACTATACTATAGCTTGGGCCGTAGGCTGGCTCTGAACTTGTGGCTATCCTTCTCTTAGTCTCCTATGTGAACCACCATGCCTAGTTAAAACAAGCTTTTGTTTGCTTTTTGAAGATAGGGGCTCTCTGTGTAGCTCTGACTGACTTTGAACTTATGGCTATCCTCCTGTCCATGTGTGCTGGGATTGCAGGTGTGCAGTACTATGCCTTTTTTTCTTTTTTAAACTTACATATTTTGAGCTGGGCGGTGGTGGCGCACGCCTTTAATCCCAGCACTTGGGAGGCAGAGGCAGGTGGATCTCTGTGAGTTCGAGGCCAGCCTGGTCTACAAAGCGAGTCCAGGACAGCCAGAGCTGTTACACAGAGAAACCCTGTCTCGAAAAAAAAAAAAAAAAAAAAAAAAAAAAACTTACATATTTTTATTTTATGTACTTTGGTGTTTTGCCACACAATATGTCTGTGTGGGGGTGTTGGATCGCCTCTGGAACAGGAGTCACAGACAGCTGTGAGCTGCCATGTGGGTCCTGGGAATTGAATCCAGGTCCTCTGGAAGAACAGCCAGTGCTCTTGTTTTTGTTTTTTCTAGACAGGGTTTCTCTGTGTATCTCTGGCTGTTCTGGACTCACCCTGTAGACCAGGCTAGCTTTGAACTCACAGGGATCCTCCTGTCTCTGCCTCCCGAGTGCTGGGATTAAAGGCCTGTGCCACCACACCTGGCTCAGCCGCTGATTCATCTCTCCAACCCCAACTACTGTGCCTTCTTGATGTATAGTTTACATATGATAAAATGGGCAGATTTTGCATGTACAGGTGGATGTTTTGAAAAAACATGTTTACTACTGGGTGTTGTGGCACATGTCTTTAGATCCCAGCCCTAAGGAGACAGAGGCAAGCCAATCACAGTGACTTCAAGGGTAGGTAGGGTTGCATAGGAAGACACTGTTTGAACAAAAAATAAAAACAAAATCAAAACAAAGTAACAAAAGTGCCCCCTTCAAAACAAAACCAAAAAAAAAAAAAAAAAACCATGTATACTTTGTAACCTATCCCAATCAAAATATATACATTTGTATCACCAGAAGGTTAACTTACAATCCATCAGGAACAAAAAGCTACAGAGCTGGGCAGTACACTACATAAAGTGCACAGAGAGCTGGAGAGGACTCAGTGGACAGAACACCTGCCACACAAGCATAGGATAGGAATTCAAAACTCTGGACAGCCCCTCCCCCTATTTTATTTCAAGTTACAAAAGCATTAGAGCTCTGGTTTCTAGATTTATGGATGGTTGTATGCTGCCAGATTTTAGGGGTGTTATTTGCATTGGAGTCTCTGTTCCTGGCAGCTTCTGCAGTTGCAGTGGTTCATGCAGCCCAGAATGCATATTACTTGCAAAATACGTAGAATAAAACCCCCTTGACATACCTACTCCTTTTTCTACTGCCATTGCCAGTTTGTTGTTTTCTTCCCAGGTTTTTCCTATGTTTTTTACCTTTTCACATGTGAATGTGGCATATGAGAGTGGTATGCGCCGGGCGGTGGTGGCGCACGCCTTTAATCCCAGCACTTGGGAGGCAGAGGCAGGCGGATCTTTGTGAGTTCGAGGCCAGCCTGGTCTACAAAGTGAGTCCAGGACAGCCAAGGATACACAGAGAAACCCTGTCTCGAAAAACCAAAAAAAAAAAAAAAAAAAAATGAGAGTGGTATGGGTATCCATGCACACGTGTGTACATCCCTGTGAAAGCCCAAAGTTGAGATTGGATGTTCTCAGTTGCCCTCTTATTGTTTAAGTTCAACCTCCTCCTGAACCTGGATCTGGCCAGTTTGGCTAGTCTAGCTAACCTTAGCTTGCTCTGGTGATTCCCTGCCTGTTTCCAGAGTGCTGACATTGTAGGTGGCTGCTACACCTGCATGGCTTTCATGTGGGTTCCAGAATTTTGAATTCCTATCCTATGCTTGTGTGGCAGGTGTTCTGTCCACTGAGTCCTCTCCAGCTCTCTGTGCACTTTATGTAGTGTGCTGTCCAGCTCTGTAGCTTTTTTTTTTCCTGATGGATTATTTTTGAGATTTTTTTTTTCATGTTGGAACATAAGGATCTACCTGAGTCATGTTTACTGTGTGATTAATGGAAAGCAAATACTCCTTCCAGTCTGAGGCTTTCCTTAATAAAAACAATGTATTTAGTTGCATATAAGCTTCAGTGTCATAAGTATATGAACAATTTCTCCTAAGTAGCTCTCTGTGTGTGTGTTTTCAGAAAAAAAAAAATCTCAAGCTGGTGATATGGCTTAGCAGGTAAAGGCACCTGTTGCTAATCTTGATGACCTGAGTTCAGTTCCTGGAACCCACAAGGTGGGGGAAAGAACTGATTCCTGCCGGTTGTCCTCTGACACCATCTGCTATAGCATTAGGGTACCCAAACACACACACACACACACACACACACACACACACACACACACAAACACACACTCACAAACACGTACACACACACACAGACAAGTGCAGTAAAGAATAAAAAAATTGAAAAATTTTCCCCTTTGTCTCAGGCTATGAATTATATTTCCTGGTTTCTTTTACTTAGTAATATGCATTTATAGTTCTATACCTGTTTATGTCCTGACGGCTTACTTCCTTTTAGCAATAAATAATATTCCATTCAGTGGGTATAACAGTTTGTTCATCCAGTGAAAGATTTCAGTAATTCTGAATAAAATGTTGTAATCTTCTCTGTGTATGTTTTTTGTAGACACAAGTCTTTAACCCACTTGGATAAATTAAGAGTACAACACTAGCTCAGACTATGCCAGATCAAATAAATGTTTGATTGTATATGCCAGATCAAATATATGTTTGGCTGTATAGGAAACTGCTGAGCAGGCTTCCAAAGTGACTACCATTTTGCATTGGCAATAATTTTTAACATTTATGTCTAAGTGCCCCTAAATGTACTTTTGAAATAAGTCTTGTCATGCTGTCTGTGAATTTACTATCTGGGATGAATTAATATTCAATTACTGCTGTCGATGACTTGCTCTTAGCATGGTTTCTCTCTGTGAATTTTGAAGTTTGATTTATGGATTCATTCTACTTTGAATGTCTTTCTCTTTTTTTCTTTCTTTTTTTTTGGTTTTTTTGAGACAGGGTTTCTCTGTGTAACAGCCTGACTGTCCTGGTTTCACTTTGTAGACCAGTCTGGCTTCGAACTCATAGAGATCTGCCTGCCTCTGTCTCCTGAGTGCTGGGATTAAAGGAACGTGCCACCACCTCCTGGCTTTCTTTCCTTTTTCTATGCTCACCCTTTTGCCTGTTGCATATGGGATTTCAGGTGTTCAACTGGCCTGTAGGGGTCCCAGTCTAGAATCAGATATGACTGAGGGTCAAGGGTCCTGCCCTCAAAAATGTATGTCTTGGTTTAATTCCTGGCCACGAGTCTGTTTGCACCTTACCACTTTTCTAAGCCCATAGCATTACATAAACTGCACTTTACGCAGAGACTGACTGCATTTTAGGCTTCTTTTCAGCTCCAGTCTTATCTCTGGTCCTCAACACTGAGTCTAGCTTAGATGCCTCATATTCTCCACCCTCCCTTGCTGGATTTATATTCTCCTTCAGGAAGTGTGTGGTGGAGGTTTGGATTTCTTTGGTAACACAGTTATGTTGAGTGAATATGTAAGGATTGTGGGAGTGCTTAATCTACCGCTGAAAAACAGACTCATAAAAGGGGCATGTAAATAAGCCTGATGACTGTCATCTGTGGGGAATATATTTATGGAAAGACACCTGGGAGAACTCATGGTCTTGGTTAACAAGTACCTCCGGAGGAGGGCATAAGGTTGGCCAATGAGAAAATATACTGGGCCATAATTAGAGAGTATATAAAAAGGAAGGCCCAGAAACTCGTGAGGGCTTTTTGCTTGGCATTGCTTCTCAAAGCTGATCATTGCTGCCGCCGCCGCGGAAGATTTGCAGCCTCGTTTGGGCATAGCCTAGGTGAAAAACTGCGGCCTGAGACTGAAGCCCCTCAGAGGGCAGCACCTGCCCTGTGGATTTGGTGGACACGAGGGCATCAAGTGACAGGTTCGACAAACTCAAACGGATGGAAGACACCGTGGTTTCAAATGAGTGTGGGGCAATGGCCAGCTCCTAAGCCTTTCTAGTGCAGCCCCTGCCCCAAGGCGGCAAACGTGGGTGGGCAGATGAGGCCTCTGTGAAGCACCTCCCTAGAGGAGGTTCGAAAAACCGGACGGGTTTTAGAGACCTTGGAAACAAGAGGGGGTACAGTAGCTGTCATCGGGATACCAGAGCCAGGTAACCCCTGAGCTGCTGCTGATTGCTGTGTTCCCTTTGGCATTGGCTGATTTGGATGGACTGCTCACAAATTGCCCCAAGGACTTGTACCTAAGATGTATCATTTCTAATGTGCCTTGGGTTGGTTAGTTGGAAAGTGTTTAGAGCTATTAATAAACAGTTTTTTTTTTGGTTTTTCGAGACAGGGTTTCTCTGTGTAACAGCCCTGGCTGTCCTGGACTTGCTTTGTAGACCAGGCTGGCCTCGAACTCACAGAGATCCACCTGCCTCTGCCTCCCAAGTGCTGGGATTAAAGGCGTGAGCCACCACGCCCGGCTTTAATAAACAGTTTTAAGGTGCTCCAACAGAGTTGCTGATTCTGGACTCAGAATCTAGCCAGCCTATAGCTTCATCCTGCTCATAATTATGTCTGTTTTTGTGATTCTGATCACAATGGAAGTTTTTCTTGTTTTTAAGCCTTGTCTTTTGATTTCTATTAAACTTTTTTTTTTTCATTGGTTTGAAGCAAAGGGGTTGCAGTTAGGTGTCTCCTCTGTTGAATAGGAGGAGGTCTGAATTGATCTTAGGGTTGTACCGTTGTTGTCTTTTTTTGGGTTTCTATTTATTTATTTATTCATTCATTCATTCATGGTTTTTCGAGACAGGGTTTCTCTGTGTGTAGCCCTGGCTGTCCTGGACTCACTTTGTAGACCAGGCTGGCCTTGAACTCAAAGAGATCGCCTGCCTCTGCCTCTTGAGTGCTGGGATTAAAGGCGTGCGCCACCACACCCAGCAGTTACAGACAGCTGTGAACTGCCATGTGGGTGCTAGGATTTGAACCTGGGTCCTGTGGAAGAGCAGCCAGTGCTTCTTAACCACTGAGCCATCTCTCCAGTCTCAATGTCATATTCTTATTGTCCCTTCATGCACCAGAGTTGACAGTGGGCACTAAAATATTTTTTTTTCCTGAATGCTTACAGTGTTTTGTTAGTAGCTATAATATTTTCTGAAAATTTTTGGTCAATATTTCTTGTCAATTTAAGGATGTTTCTTCTATTTTTTCA
The DNA here is from genome assembly GCA_907164525.1 of Lophiomys imhausi. NCBI lineage: Eukaryota > Metazoa > Chordata > Mammalia > Rodentia > Muridae > Lophiomys > Lophiomys imhausi. Next base: position 4,285,225 of record CAJQZJ010033149.1, read on the forward strand.
GAGGTTTGTTTTTGGCATTTGTTGAAGTGATTTTTTTTTTCTTTTTAGTATGGTAGAAATAGGGTAGACTGCTGGGGCTGGAGAGATGGCTTGGTTGGTAAGAGCACTGGCTGCTCATCTCGAAGAAAGACCTGAATTTCATTCTCTACACTGTTGTGGTAGCTCATAATCATCTGTAATTCCAGTCTCAGGGCATCCAATACCTTTCTGGACTCTGGGCTAGTGCATGGTGCACAGACATACATGTAGGCAAAACAGCCATATACAAAAATTTTTTTAAAATAAAAGAAATAGCATGGACCACTTTGTGTTGTAGTTAACTGAAAGATATGTCCACTTTATCTTTGTTTTTGAAGATTTTTCTGAACAGATCTCAGTTTGTGACTACTGGCTGGTCTAGAACTCACTGTGTAAGCCAGGCTGGCCTCAATCCTGGCAGTTCTGACATCACACACATTTGGTGCCCTACTCTGTTATGTTAAATTATTTCTATATTTTCTGAGACAGAGCCCTATGCTTAGCCTCAAACTCACTGTGTAGCTGGCGATGACCTTGAACTTCTGATCCTTCTGCCTCCTGAGTTCTGGGATGACAGGTTTGACCCCCTAAGCCTGGCTTATGCAGTGCTGTGTTGGAACTCTGGGCTAGCAAATGCTGTAAGCATTTCCTGCAGTTCTGTCCAAGCACTGCACCAGAGCTCCGTCTCCAGTCCCTTGATGTTGAATGTATTGCATTACTAACCCTGTATATAAATTAAAACAGGACTGAAACGCTGTAATAATCAGGTTTGGACTGAGCTGCACTGTAGTCAGAGAGCCTGGCATTTGTTAGGCTCTTCAGTTGTGCCAAGCATTGTGCTAAACATTTCACGTGATTTGTTTGTTAGTTAGCATAGCCCCGTTAAGGTAAATTCAGCCGTTCAGAGCTATGGGAAGCTGTACAGAATGTTACTGAATGTTTTTTATTGGAACCCAGAGATTCCTCTCATATCTAGAATTTTAAATTTGTTACAAGAAGATATCTAGAGTTTTAAATTTGTTTTCCCTGGCACTCTTTTTAATGTGAAAGAGAAAAGAGTAAGTATTAGAAGGATTTTTGAGAATTTTATTGAAGTGAGCAAGGAAGTTTTTTGTTTTTAATTAAAGCTAGTTCTGACTGTACCTGTGTATCACACCGACGTACAGGGAAGTCTGACAGATTTTGCGGAGTGCATGGTGGGCGCATGAGACTGTGCCTCTGTGCTCGTGTGTGCATGCGGGGCCAGCCGACAACTCGGGTGTTGCTCCTCAGGCACCACACACCTTGGATTTTGAGTTAGCGTCTCTTACTGACTTCAGGCTGGCAGACTTGGCTAATGTGACTGGCTAGAGAGCACCGCTGATCCACCTGTCTCTGCCTCCTGGGGCTGGGATTATAACTGCTTGTTTGTCACCAAGTCTGGTTTATTTATTTACTTATCTTTCTGCTTGTTTGTGTGTGTGTGGTGTGCATGTGTGTTTATATATGTGGAGGCTGGAGACTGATATGTGGTGTCTTCCTTGAGTCATACTGAGGCCAGGTCTCCCACCTGAATGCAGCAGAGCTTCCTGATTAGCTAACCTATCTAGTCTGCTTGCTCTCGGTAGCCCCTTTGCATGAGTGCAGGCTGCTAGGCCCATTTCACATTAATGTGGGTGCTGGGAAGCCAAATCCCAGTCTCCATGCTGTGTGGCCAGTGCTTTACCCCACTGAGCTATACCCACCCAGCTCCCAGGATTTTTTAAACATGGGTTTACATGAACTCAGATCTTGGTGCCTGCAAGCAAGTGCTTCACTCCATGAGCCAGCTCCCTAGTCAGTACCTGAATGCTTTGGTGCACCAGAGGTTCAAAGGTTAAGAAACTAACATCCATTTCAGAGGAAAGGAAGACTCTTTTAACACTTACTGCAGTTCAGAGATGTGCTGGAAACATTTGCAAAGCCTGCTCTCCCTCTGCTGTGGTCTGTGTGCTGTGGCAGTTACTTAACCTCTGCCTGTAGACGCTGTCTCGCTATGTGGCACATTGTCTTCCTAGGACAGAACAGTCGGGAGGATTCCTGTCGTCTCCCCCATGGCTCATCAAGGACACCGCTGTTCTGGTGCTTTCTTTCCTTTTTCATTTACTCCTTGCTTTGCAGAGGGTCGTATGCAAAGGGTGCAAAGTGGGGTGGAGAGGGAGGGCTTTATAGCTACAGCATGGGCTGGGCTGCCTAGAGTAATTGCTCTAGTAATTGTCTCAGTCTCCTTGGCTGTTTATCACATCCATAGTCCTGACTTGCTCCTAAGGCTTTTATGTTATTTATTTATTTATTTATTTTGAGGCATGGTGGGTCTTGCTGTATTGCCACATTGGCCTTGAACTCACAATCCTTCTGCCTCAGCCTCCTGAGTGCTGGGATTTCAGGCAAAGCCACACCTGGCTGTTTTGTTTTAAGAGCTGTGACTTTTTCCAAAATTGGGAAGTGGCAAGGTGTGGGAAAAGGTGCTGTAGGCAAGGTATCAGGAAAATTAAACAGTTATATTTTATTAATCTGTAGCCCATTCCCTGACACTTCATAGGGCTCAGTGTCATGTGCCAGGGAATGGGAACTGATGGTGGCAGTTCCTCAGCCTGGGTAGGTGCCTCTCCTTTTTTCTCTGCTTACACTGTATACATCGCAGCCCACCTCTGCCTGGCCCAGTGGGCTCTCAGATGTGAAGGGAATGAACCTTGCTAACTAGGTGACCGGCTTAACAAGTTCCTGCAGAGAAACCGCAGACTGGATTTTCGGCCAACTGAAGAGTGAAGTGACAATGCGAGCACACTTGCAGAACAAGGAAAAGCAGAATGAACACTGCTTCTGCTCACATGATGAGCTTGTTTTCAATCAAATGCAAGATACAAAACAATGATTTGATCACACTGATATAGAATCAGCCAAAAGCAACCAAGTATACCCCTATAATTATTAAAAATGTTTTTGTACAGGTTGAATATATTATGCCTTAAGATGATATTATGATGATATAATGATATTATGGATTAACAATATTGTTTGTGGATTTTTTTTTTTTTTTGGTTTTTTCAAGACAGGGTTTCTCTGAATATCTCTGGCTGTCCTGGACTCGCTTTGTAGACCAGGCGGGCCTCGAACTCACAAAGATCCGCCTGCCTCTGCCTCCCAAGTGCTGGGATTAAAGGCGTGCGCCACCACCGCCCGGCATTGTTTGTGGATTTTTAATTTTTATTAAAAATTGTTTTTGAGACAGGGTTTCTCTGTATATCCCTGGCTATCTTAGAACTAGCTCTGTATACTGGACTAGTCTCGAACTCAGAGATCTGATTTGCCTGTCTCTGCCTCCAGAGTGCTAGGATAAAAGGCATGCACCGCCGCTTGGGTTTCATATGAACTTTCAGTGTGTTTTCTTTCTTTTTTGTTTTTGTTTTTTGAGACAGGGTTTCTCTGTGTAGCCCTGGCTGTTCTGGATTCTCTTTGTAGACCAGGCTGGTGTTGAACTCACAGAGATCCGCCTGCCTCTGGGTGCTCGGGTTGAAGGTGTGTACTACCTACCACCAAACAGCAGCTAGTGTGCTTTTTTAAGATACATGAATATGTTGCTTTAAGTATTGCAGCACCAAAAACCAGTCATTTCAAAAGATTAAAAAAATTTACTTGTATGGATTTGTTTGTTTGTTTTTTAGGTAGGGTTTCCCAATGTAGCCCTAGTTGGCCTGGTATTCATTAAGTAGACCAGGTTTGCCTCAAACTCACAGAGATCCACCTGCCTTTGCCTCCTGAGTGCTGAGATTAAAGGCAAGTGTTGCCATGCCTGTCATGTATCAATAATGTATCAATATTTGGCGTGTGTGTGTGTGTGTGTGTGTGTGTGTGTGTGTGTGTGTGTGTGTG
>CAJQZJ010033149.1:4289431-4307467 GCA_907164525.1 Lophiomys imhausi
TATCTATCTATCTATCTATCTATCTATCTATCTATCTATCTATCTATCTTATCTATCTATGTATCTAGACATGGTTTCTTTGTGTAGCCCTGGCTGTTCTAGAACTCTCTGTAGACCAGGCTGGCCTTGTACTCACAAAGATGTACCTACTCCTGCCTCAGTGTTGGGATTAAAGGAATGTACTACCATGCCTGCCTGTTTGTGATATTTTATTTTTTTATTTTTTTATTTTTTTGGTTTTTCGAGACAGGGTTTCTCTGAATATCTCTGGCTGTCCTGGACTCACTTTGTAGACCAGGCTGGCCTCGAACTCACAAAGATCCGCCTGCCTCTGCCTCCCAAGTGCTGGGATTAAAGGCGTGCGCCACCACCGCCCGGCTTGTTTGTGATATTTTAAAGCTAAGCATGCAGAATTGAAGACAAACTAAACTGAAAAGGTTTTTTTTTTTTTCCCCCAAGGGTGGGGACAGTCTCTGGTAGTCCAAGCTGGCCAAAACTTTTTTTGTTTTTTTGTTTTTTTCCAGACAGTGTTTCTCTGTGTAGCCCTGGCTGTCCTGGACTCTTTGTAGACCAGGCTGGCCTCTAACTTACAGATCTGTCTGACTGCCTCTGTCTCCTCAGTGCTGCAGTTAAATGCGTGTGCCACCATGCCTAGCCTGGCCACAAACTCTTTAAGTAGCTGACCTTGGCCTTGAACTCCTGATCTTCCTGCCTCTACCTCCCAGTGCTGGGATTATAGGTATGTGCCACTATACTTGGTTCTTTATTTAAATTTTTTTTCATATGATTTAAGTTTTGTGATAATCTAGTACGTTAACCTTTTATTAATTAGCACAGTAATAAATTTTTAGAAGTGTTTTACTTTAGGAAGGAAAGACAAAATTTGCTAGGATATGTAGAATACCCTCATTATGTACTTCATCCATGTACCCTTCCATCACCCCTGCTTGGACAAACACTGACAGTTCTGCTGTGTCTGGTACCTTGGTTTCTCATGAATTTGGGGTACTGCAGTATGTGGTGTTTATGTTTGCATTTTCCTTTTGTATTTTTCATTTGTATTTAAGCTTCTTTTGTGTCATTTCCTGGCTCAGGGCTTCATTCTTTTTTTTTTGTTTGTTTTTTTCGAGACAGGGTTTCTCTGTATAACAGCTCTGGCTCGCTTTTGTAGACCAGGCTGGTCTCGAACTCACAGAGATCCGCCTGCCTCTGCCTCCCAAGTGCTGGGATTAAAGGCGTGCGCCACCACCGCCCGGCTGGGCTTCATTCTTTTTAATGCTGAACAACATGGCACTTTAGGAAGACCTGTAGTTTATTTACACAGCCACCTGTTGAAGGGCATCTTTGTTGTCACCATTGTTTGTCAATTAAAAATAAAGTCAAATGGAGCTGGTTATGGTGGAGTACATCTTTAATCCCAGCACCAGGAAGGCAGAGGGTGGATATTTGTGATTTTGTATTTAAAAAAAAAAAGAAAGAAAAAGAAAAAAAGACTAAAAGTACTTAGGTATAGTGAGTGGCACACACCTGTAACCCCAACACTTGGGAAGTACAGACAGAAGATCAACCCTTCAAGGCCAGCCTTGAGTACATAGTGAGTACATTTGAGGCTAACTTGAGCTACTTAGCCAGACTTTGTCTAAAATCAAAACAAAAAGATTTGGACGAGGGTTTTGTGTGGCATGAAATCTGAGTTCACAATGTATCAATAACACAGTGTGACTTGTGTGTCATATGGTAAGAAACTGCCTGGTGCCTTCTAGTGCAACCGTTTGTACATTGTCCGGTAATAGGTAGGAGTTCCTTTTGCTCCCCATTATTGTCAACATTTGGTATTGTTAGGTTTTTTTTTTTAATTTTAACCCTTTTAATAGATACATCATGGTATCTCTTTATTGTTTTAACTTATTATTTTGAGCTTCCTGAACATATTTTCCACGTTATTACTCTGTATCTTCTTTGGTAAGATATCTATTTAGACCTTTTGGCCATTTAAAAACATTTATTTTTTATGTGTAAATGTGTGGGTCAAAGGCAGCTTGCTGGAGTTGGCTCTCTTCTTTGGCCATGTGGGTCCCAGGGGTCCACCTCAGGATGTCAGGTTTTCTGGTAAGCACCTTTGCCCACTGAGCTGTCCTGCTGGCCCACTGACCATTTTCTACTTGTACTGGTTTTTGTTACTGAATTTTAAGCTTTATTTATAAAATTTGTATGTGCTTTGAAAAAATATCTACTTATTCGTGCCTATGAGTGTGCTGTGAGTGTGGCCCTGTGTCATGGTGTACATTTAAATTTCAGAGAACAACCATTGGGAGTCAGTCCTCTCCTACTTCTGTCTCTATTCTGGACCAAGCTAAGCTCACCAGCGCTCTCACTCACTGAGCCCTTGCTGGACTGAAAAGTCTTTCTTTTATTCTGCTTGATTTCACTTTTTAAAAATATAACTTTTCAGAGTAGTTAATTTTGATAAAGATTCAACTTAGAAAACTTTTTTTTTTTTTTTTTTTTTTTGGTTTTTCGAGACAGGGTTTCTCTGTTTAACAGCTCTGGATGTCCTGGACTCGCTTTGTAGACCAGGCTGGCCTCGAACTCGCAAAGATCCGCCTGCCTCTGCCTCCCAAGTGCTGGGATTAAAGGCATGCGCCACCACCGCCCGGCAAAAGGTTGTGTGTGCCAGTTACCTTGTTTTTTTTTGGTCTTTTTGTTATTTTGTCTTTTTTTTTTTTTTTTTTCCAGAGCTGAGGACCGAACCCAGGGCCTTGCGCTTGCGCTCTACCACTGAGCTAAATCCCCAACCCCTAGAAAACTTTTTAATCTCATGAGTTGTTGTTTTGGTGTTCTGTGTGAAAACTTGTTCCCTCGGTTTGACTTTGGGCCAAGAATATTAAGCAGCCTCATCTAGGAACTTGGGGTTTCAGCTTTCAGACCTGTGTTATGTCTTTAATTTGGGTGGAAAGAAGCACCTGCCTCACAGGGTGACTTGATGCTCCACAGCGCAGACAGGGTTATGTGGATGGAGGATGAACTACAGGAAAAACGGGGTGGAGAGTCCTGATCATAGAATTTTATTTGTTCATTAATCTGGAAGAAGGTTTTGTCAGTAGAAATGGGGAACAAAGGGAGTGGATATGCGAGTGATTGGGAGGAAGGAAATGGCAGGGTTTGAAATTATAGTCAGTGTGTAAAGAGGATGATAGAGAGGTATTGGTTATCTTTAGACTGTCTGGCTAAGATAAGACAGAATTCGAGGAGTCCATGTGGAAGGAAGTAGAGAGGTGTGCGTACATTCATTCAAGTATTGACATTCAAGGTCCTGTCTTAACAGTAGGCCTTGTGGTCAGCTGTGGCGGTAGCGGGTCCTTGTTGGGTATAGAGCTGTGGAAAGCCTAACTACAGAGATGCAGATAATAACACTGATAAAGCACTGGCTGGAGGAAATAATTGACAGCATTTGGTTTATGTGCCTCATAAATTATGACTTGAGTTAATCTGAATCATAAGCTTGGTTGAATGAACAGATATCTTAACTTCTGCAGGAGCCGATTCTAGGCAAGGATTTGAGTGTAAGGATTTTGTTTAGGAGGTTATTCCTAGAAAAACTGTTGGACAGAAAGAAGTGAGATAGGAACAAGAAGATAGCAAATAAGGGGTTGATCAGCCATTGTGTCAGTGGGCAGTTAGCTGTCGCTTGTTCTCACTGATGGTCCCTAGGAGTCAACGTGAAACAGGTATCATAGAGTGTCGAGGCAGCAGTGACCCTTCTATGCCGTCTCCCATATCAGCCATTGGGTAAGGGGTTTCCAGGGGGTCGATTTATAGTGTTTCAGGCCTACCCAGAAGGAAGCAAGACTCTAGAGCTTGGGGTGGGGACGGGGAGCAGCTGCTGCCAGCCTAGGACTTGGTGAAGTGTTCATGGTGTGGGGGATGAGGAAACCCTTTTGACACCTTCCTTAACACCTTCTTGTGGTTCCACTGTCTCCAACTCATTTTCTCTAGGATGTCATTTAAGCATTGTATTTCAGGCTTATGAGTCATCCCCATAGTGCATCAGGATTGGCTCCAGCTGCTTTTATTTTATTAAATCCTGATTGATGAGCCAGTGCCCCAAGTCAACACACTTTTTCTTACCAGCATATACTGGGCCTCCAACTTCAACACTCTGAAGATCCTTTCCAATATATGTCTTGCAGTTACTCCAGGTCCAGCGGATATTTGTTGAATCAGCCCCTTTCTGCCCAACTCAGGCATAGTACCTCCCTGTTCCAACTATGACAAAGCTGTCCTCTTTTTTTTTTTTTAATGATTTTTTAAATTTTTATATGCAATGGTGTTTTGCCTGCATGTATGTGTGTGAGCATGTTGGATCCCCTGGAATTGGACTTACAGTTGTGAGCTGCCATATATGTGCTGGGAATTGAACCTGGGTCCTCTGGAAGAACAACCAGTATTCTTAACCGCTGAGCCATCTTTCCAGCCTTGGCTTCTTGTTCTTACTCTCCCAGAGGCAGGGGTAGATCTTAGAAAAGAAGCATCTTTCAGGACATAATCCCAGCACAGGCCTTTGTAGTCTTTTGGTAGGAGAGACTGTTATCTTGTAGCAAGAGGGTTAGAGCTCTGTGTACAGTTTCTCAAGTCTGAGAATTCCCTGTGTGCTTTCTTTCCTGACACACACAGCCTCCTGCTTACCACCATTCCTCACCAAGGTGGTGTACTCATTAGAATCAGTGAGCCTAAATTGACACATCATTCGTAGTTTATGTTAGGGTTGACTCAGTGTTGTATGTTCTTGGGTTTAAACAAATGGTACAGTGGCATGTACCAGCCATTATCATACTGGATAGTTTTCACCACACAAATGTTCCTCTGTTCATTGGATTCATTGCCCACCTTAACTCTAGCGTCATCAGTCTTAGCTGTCTCTGTAGTTTTGCATTTTCATGGATGTTGTATAGTTAAAACGGTGCTTTTTCTCCTTTCTTAGATTATTTTTTGTGACAGGGTTTCAGTTAGCCCAGGCTGGCCTTGAACTTGCTCTGTGCTGGGATTACAAGTGCTCACCACCATTCTTGGCTCTAAATCGGCTTCTTTCCCTTAGTAATTTTTGCTCAAGTTTCTTCAATGTCTTAATGGCTTTGTGGTTCATTTCTTTTTAGAACTGAACAGTTTATCTCTTTACCCACTAAAGGTGGTTTTCAGGATTTGGCAATTATGAATAAAACTGCTAAGAACATCTGTGTTTAGTTTTTTTTTTTGTAGATTTACATTTTTGCCATCTCTGCCTAAATACTGAGGATTGTATGATGTCAGCACATCATGTTATATAATAACATGGCCAACTGTCTTCCAAGTGGCTGGCCTGTTGCTTTGTGTTCTTACTAGTGCATAGTAGTGCATGGTATTGTCTGTTCTCCACTTTGGCTATTTTCATAGGCACACAGTGCTATCTCCTTGTTTTAGTTTTCTATATGTGCTTGTGTGAGTGTGCAGGCCCATGTGAATATGTCTGTGGAGGCCAGAGGCCTTTTAGTTGTTGCTGGCTTTGTTTTGTTTCTTGAGACAGGGTCTCTCCTGTGTAGCCTTGGCTGTCCTGGAACTCACTGTGTATGTAGACCAGGCTGCCCTTAAACTAACAGAGAGCTACCTGTCTCTGCCTCCTCAGTGCAGGGATTAAAGGTGTGCACCAAAACCTCTAGCCCTAACTTTATACTTTTGATGAAGTTCATTTTAACAGTTCTTCCTTTTGTTCTGCCAGTGTTGTCTGAAAAGTCCTCACCAGGACTGGAGAGAAGTCTCATCCTTTCTATACAAACATGAGGACTTGAACTGTGATTCCCAGAAAAGCCAAATCCGACTGTGTGTGGACTTGTAACCCCAGCATTGGTGGGTGGCAAGGGACAGAGATGAGGACTTCTGGGGCTTGCTGCCTGCCAGCCCAGCTCCAGGTTCAGTAAGAGACCCTGTCTCAAAGGATTGCAATTGAGAATGATAGAGGAGGATACCCGATGTCTTCCAGCCTCTGTACAAACATGTGTACAGAGAGTTATACGGTACATAATATACACTGTGCACACACCCACACACAGAGCCATTATCAGCTGAGTGGTGGCCCACACCTGTAGTCTCAGCTCTTGGGAGGCTGAGGCAGGAGGATTACCACAGTTTGAGGCCAAGACTGGACTACCCAGTTGAGTTCCAAACCAGTCTTGGCTATAGTGTGAGACCCTGTCTGTGAAAATAAAAGAGAATCTCCACCATAACCCAGGTTTTTTGTTTTCTCTTGTGATTCCTAGGAGTTGTATAGTTTTATGGTTTAAAATTAGGGGATTTGAAATTAAGTTTTGTGACAGATATAAAGTATGTGTTTAGAATGTTTTTGCATTTGGACATCCAATTCTTTTTTTTTATTTTTCGAGACAGGGTTTCTCTGTGTAGCCCTGGCTGTCCTGGACTCACGTTGTAGATCAGGCTGGCCTTGAACTCGCAAAGATCCACCTGCTTCTGCCTCCCAAGTGCTGGGATTAAAGGCATGTGCCACCACGCCTGGCCTTATTTTTATTTTTAAAAATTTTTGTTTTTTAAAAAATATTGTCTTGGCTGTTTAGTTTCTTTGTTTTTGTTGTTGTTGTTTTGTTTTGGTTTTTTTGTTTTTGTCTTTTGTTGAGACATTAGGAGTTTGTTGATATTTACAAAGTAACTTGCTTGGGGTTTGGTTGGGATTGCTCTGGATCTATAGATTGCGTTTAAAGGAACTGGCATCTTGACAATGTTTAGTCTTCTTATATGTAGAATCTTAGTAATTTATTTAGTTTTGTGTTGATTTTTTTCACCATTTTTTTTTTAATGGACGAGTTTATTCTGGTTTACAGTGCCAGATGGATAGTCCATCATAGGAGAGGAGGCATGTAGTAGGTGGCCAAGGTAGCCAGAGCAGGGAGCTGAGAGATCACATCTCCATCTACCATTTCAGGGATACAGTATTAGGTCATATAGATCCATTGCTTTGGTCTGTGGCAGGGTAGCAACATGATGGTGGGACAGGATGACAAAGGAAAGCTGTTCATCAATCTGGTGACTCCTCCTGCGGCTCCTGCTCCATCAGCCTGTCCTCAGTGCAAGGTCCTCCGGCCATGTGCTCATGGTCCATACTACCCCATAGTATGGACCTTCTTCTTCCTCTCCATCTCCCTGTCTCTCTTTCTCCTCCCATCTTGTGGTCCTTCTCTTTTTTTCACCAGTTTTATGGGTTTCTTCACATTGGTCTTGTACATGTTTTGCTATATTTGCACAAAGTATTCATATTTTGGGGGGATGATAACATAAGTGGTATTACATTTTTTAAACTTATCTTATTAGATTTATTCATTTTTTTTGATCTTATATGTGAGTGTTTTGCCTGAATGTATGTATATGCACCACGTATGTGGTTGTTGCTGATGGAGGTCAGAAGAGGGCATCAGATCCCCTGGAATTGGATTCTTGGTTGGTTGTGAGCCACCACGTGAGCACTGGGCATCCAATCTGCGTCCTCTGCAAGAGCAACACATGCTCTTGATCCTCAGCCATTTCTCCAGCACATATATTTTTATTTTTTAATGTAGCATTATGTTATTAATTTCAAATTTCAGTGTGTTGATACTACACAGGAAATGGATAGGCTTTTGTATATTGATTTTTGTGTATTGATCAGCTAACCTTGTTGTAATTGTTTATTAGTTGGAGATTTGGGAAATTCTTTTGGGTTTTCTGCGTAGATGATTATGCCAAGCTGAACATGACAGTTTTAGTCTTCCCTCTCAAGCCAGTTGCTTTTCATTTCCTTTTCCCTTCACAGTTATAATCCTGTAGTTTTCCACACTGGCTGCTTTTCCTGCTTCTGTTGCCCGCAGTATGAGATTGCCTGTGAGGGAATGGAGGAGGAGAGGAAAGGTAGCTGAGGGATTTCTTCCACACTGCTTTAGCTGGCCTTTCTTCTCTGCAAGCAAACTAGAGGGTGTACCTGAGTGTTTGTTTGTTTGTTTTTAGCATGTGCTATAAGGCTTTGTTCAGGGAGTCTGGCAGTTCAGGCCTGGGACTGAGAGAAAGGTGTTAAACTCTTCTTGGGTGGTCTCTTTAGTCCACCTGCTCAGGCTTACTTCTGTGTGGCTCTAGCAGGGGTAGTTAGTTGTTAGTAGTTGTGCTCAGTGGCTGAGATGGCTATATACTCCCCCCAGATTCCAGGATCCAGAACTCTCTTGGGCTGGATAGTTAGGACTTACCAGTCGGCCTATGGGACTGGGCAGCTTTTCTTGGCCAGAGAACTTAGCCAGCTGAAGGGAATTCTCCAGGGAAAAGTGCAGCTGTGACAATATCGCCAGGTCCCAGCAAGAGAAAAGTAACTAAGGCACCTGGGGAAGGGATGGCTGGCATGTGCGTGCATGTATGTGTGTGTGCACACATGTGCGCTGCCTTTCACCTCCACAAGAGATTGCTCCTGGATGTCTTACTCTATTGCTGTCTACATTAGTTTTTGAGACAGGGTCCCACCCCTCTCCCACCCCATCCCACCAGCATTAGGGATTACAGGTGCACATCACCACATCTGGCTTTTTTTATGTGGGTGATAGGGATTTGAACTTAGGTCTTTATGTTTCTGCAGCAAACAGGCTACCCACTTAGCCATATCTTCAGTTGCTACCTCATTCCTTTTAAAACCTCTGAAGTATATACTGTTTACTTCTATGATAGGCTATGAGTTATTGAAGCATTTTCATAGTGGGTTTTCATTTTTTTTTCTCCCTTCATGTCTACTTTTTCCTCTTATGTTTTCTTTTCTTTCTTTCCTTTGAAAACAAATACACAAAACAAGACAAAAAAAAACTGGATATATTAATTACTTGTCTTGTTGATGAGACAGAAATACCTGACTAAAGCAATGTAAGAAAGGGTTTATTTTGATTCACAGGTTGAGGCTCCAGTCCATGGTGGCTACTGGAGCTTGAGGCAGGTGGTCACATTTTATTTGCAATTGGGAAGCAGAGAGCAATGCCAGAACCTGCAGCAGATAACACCTTCAAGGCTGACTCCCAATAGCCAAGTCTGTTAACTAGGCTACAGAATCAAAGGTTCCATAAACAGTGCCACCAGCTGATGACCAAGTACTCAAATGCAGGACTTTTCATATTTAAACTATAATGGTTGGTGAAGTTTGTGTGATTTTTTTTTAATGCCATTTTAGCAACGGAGTGAATCTTAGGGTGATTAATGTGCTTTTCCAAGGATAGACTTTCCATAATAGAACTGAAACAAAGGCTTGTGATACAATTGTTTTCATTTTGATAATGAGACCTACTAGCTTAATTGCAACCAGATATATAGAAACACAATGTTAATTATTGTTACAAATAACATTGGCAAACTTTTTCTTACAGGACCAGATAGTAAATTTTATTTCAGACTTTCCAGGCCAGAAGTTCTCTGTGACATGCATTGTAGTCTGCCATTGTTTTGTGAGTATAGAAATTCTGCCACAGATGATAATACAGAAATGAAGCCAGGCCAGAAAACACAGGCCTATAATCCCACCACTTAGGAGGCAGAAGGATTAGGGGTTCAAGGCTTTCCTCAGTTGAATAGCAAGTTCGAGGCTAACCTGGACTGTATGAGACTATGTCTAGCTCTCATACTCACTCCTGAGAAGAAAAAGGACACAACGCGGGATATATATGGTTATGTTCCAAAACTATTTGCAAAAGCAGATAACAGGTCAGATGTGCCCAAGAAGGTATAGTTCCTGTAGTTTGCCAGCCACCGTCCACTAGTAATTTTACATGCGGTTGTAGGTGCTGAAATTGCCTGGCAGTACTTGTAGGATCATGGCCTTCTACATGATCCTATATATATAATTTTTTTCCCAAAGTGAACTTGATAGTGAACATGACGTTTTAGAAAATCACTGATAAGAATTCAGCAATCTCTAGGAATTTGTTTTCTTTGCTTTGAGAAAAGTGATGTAAAGGAATCCTAAAGTAGAAAGAGGTTATAACCTGTGAGATCTGTCATGAAGGACATTGTGGTTATTCTGTTGTGATCTGTATCAGCGGCTGACTTTGTGTGAGATCAAGTGTGGGATAAGGGAACAGCAAGCTTTTCAGTGACCTTTTCCCTCTGTAATTACAGACTACTGGAACCAACACCTGCTTTTTCTTTAAGTCCTAGATTTTATTAGATTGTTTTCCTGTTTCTGGTTTTTTTTTTTTTTTTGGAGGGGGGCGGTTTCTGTTCACAATTTCTTTGACTTGGGGTAAATTATAAACACTATGTGTGTTGAAGCTTCTCCCATAACATTTCCATGACTTGGGACAGGGTCATTCTTGATCAAAATCTTAAATATGGAATGTTAAGGAATATATTTACATTTTAAAATTTCTTTAGAGTCTAACTAAACTTGTTATAACCAGGCAGGCAACTTGCTCTAGTGAATATACATACAGTTTATATAGTTGTCATTTAATTCATGATCGTAAGATATTTGAGCATGGTTTGTAGTAGTTTAATGTATAACAGCTTAATCATACTTGAGAGTGATTTACAATAGTTTAATCTGCTCAGGTAATTATCTGGCTTATGTTCAGCAGAACTTGGCACAAATAGGTCTGTATAATGGGTTGTGTTCTAGCTTTTTAGACATTAGAGATTCAGATATCTGTAGATAATAGTTACATGAAAAGCATGTTCAAGAGTTACGTTCCCTTTATCGAGTCAGCTTTCTCGGCATCTGTTGCCTAATCCATGTAGCAGGATCAGCAGTAACGATAAAGCAGGTACGTAGGTTGTTTTGTGGGGGCTGAATAGATAAGAGAGGAATGCAAATGATAGGGTCTTGCTATGCTGTCCAGGACAGCTGTGAACTACTAGGTTTAAAAAATTCTCCTGCCTTGGCCTCTCAGGTAGCTGGGACTTGATACTCTGTTCCACAAATGTGAGGCGTTTTAGCACCTGGCATGGCTGTTACTACATGACAGAACAACTCCTATGAGGAGCTCTTTAGCTTCGGGATGAATATCTTTTTGTTTAATATAGTTTAACCTAAAACACAAGATTTTATGTCTATCTTTTGTGTATAAATGGAAAGCTCTCATGTTCTTTATTCTGAACTTTCATTCTGTTGTATCTGAAATCCTATTTAGTAATATGTTAACATATGCAAAACAGTGTTGGTAGAGGAAACTGTCTCAACCTACTCAACATTTCTGTAAAGAAAATAATCAAGTTAGAAAAAGACATCCTCAGCCAGAGATAGTGGTGTATGCCTGTATTTCCAGTCCTGTAATTCCAGGACTCATAAAGCTGAGGCAGAACAGCTTCGAATTCAAGGCTAATGTGGGGCTATTGTGAAGTCCAGAGCAGCCCGAGAGAAAATATGAGCCTGCGTTTTCAACTCAGGAAGTAAACATAGCAGCTCCCTCAATTATTGACTGTTCAGTATCTTAGAAGCTACCAGATAATGGGAGAACAGCTCACCTTTCTTGGTGGGAGGCTCCCACTTCATTTTTACTGATGACACTGTAGAATGTTCTCTGTGGTTCCCTGTAGCTCTTACAGCTGAGTGATGAGCACTTGGTTGAGTCTTCACACTGTGCCTGGGCTCATTGTGTCTTTCTTCATCTCTAGGATGATTGAGGAAGGTGGGAACAAGCGGAAGACCATGGCAACAGAGAAGAGGCAGCTCTTCATAGAGATGCGTGAGTGTGCTGGGCTCCCAGCATGGGACATTGTGGGTTTTGTTATTGTTGTTGTTTTTTTTTTTTTTTATCAAGTAGTAGTTTTTGTTTTGTTTGTTTTTTTTTTTGTTTTTTTGAGACAGGGTTTCTCTGTGTAACAGCCCTGGCTGTCCTGGAACTCACTCTGTAGACCAGGCTGGCCTCGAACTCGCAGAGATCTACCTGCCTCTGCCTCCCGAGTGCTGGGATTAAAGGCGTGCACCACTATGTCTGGCTTGGTTTTGTTTTTTTGAGACAGGGTTTCTCTGTGTAGCCCTGGCTGTCCTGGAACTTGCTCTGTTGACCAGGCTGACCTTGAACTCAGAGATCAGTTTTAGTCAGTTAGAAATTGTATGTTAGAAGGCTTAGAGAGGGAAGAATGGAAGTTACAGAATCATGGAATTGAAGGATGCAAAGTCACAACTTGTATTTTACTTGAATTGACTTGAGACTTGAGTTGAAGTTTTCTCTCTCTCCCCATCTCTCTTTCTCTTCCCTCTCCTTCCTTTCCTTCCTTTCACCCTCCCTCCCTCCAGGGTCTCACTATATAGCTCTGGGTAGCTAGGACCTTGCAGGGTAGGGTTGTAAGTACCCTGTAAGGTAGCTCATAAAGCTATTGCCTGCTTCTGCCTCCTAAGTTCTTTGAATTGCTTTCTTAGTTAAGATCATAAAAAATAAGGCAGAAGTATTACATGGGATACCTGTGACTTTAAGTCATACTTACTGTTTAGAACTTTTTCTATAACTTATCATAAGCTTGCAGGTGGTGATAAATGGTTAATAATTAATACATTATATAAATTACCTTTTACTAGGTGCTAGGCATTCAGTAAAGAGAACTAAGTGTTAGAACAATAGCACTATTAGAAAACCAGAAAGAAAAAACTTTTCTATACACTTAAATTTCTTCTGTTAAAAATTAAATTATGATATATATAAATAGCCCAAAACATGGCCTGGGGGAATTGGGTGGTTCCCATCCTTGACTGTGGTACACACCTCCTCACACTTGTTGGCTTTCAAATTCCTTTATAGTATTTATTGGACTGGATTAGTCTTTGTAAACCCTTTAAAGACGTTTTATAAGTCCTACTGCAAAGCTGGGTGTGGGCATATGCCTGCCATCCTAGTGCTTGGAGGTAAGGCAGTAAGACCACGCCCTCAATGACAGCCTGGGCTACATATCTTAAAAAAAAAAATCACAGAACTGGTACTACATGGCTGACTCAGGAAATAGGAGGCAGAGACCCAGACTAGGATAGTTCATGAGGTACTTGAAGAATTCTAGAATTCTGCCTGTTACAAGATAATTAGTAGATGAAGTCTCAGATCTTCTAAGCCCTCAGCATAGTTTGAGTCTGTAGATACTTAGTAGAGACAGAATTAGGCTCAGCACAGAGGGTTAGGCTTGATAACTGTTCATGAGAGGTGGTACAGAAGTTTGGGAACTGACTGGGAAATGGCCAGATTGGTAGTTCTGTAAGGCAGGTGGGTCTGTCTGCCTCACCTTCTGCCTCCAGAGAAACAGTGTATCTGAGCTTACATGTAGCCTGTCTTCTTTCCACTAGGGTCTCCTACAAGCTGTCTTTGAACTAACCATCCTCTAGTCTCACCTCCCTGAGTGCTGGGATTGAAAGTATATGCACACATGGCTGGCTCCATGGCTGAGTCTTGAATCTGCTCCTCCAACCATAGCCTGGTTTGGATCTTGGTTCCAAGGCTTAATGACTGTATAGCCTTAGGCAAGTTTCTTTCTTTACATTTTGTTTTGTTTTTTGAGAGAAGGTTTCTTTGTGTAAACCTGCCTGGCGAGGGGCTCACTCTGTAGACCCTTCTGCCTCAGTCTTTGGAGTGCTCGGACCCAGGATTAAAGGTGTGAGCCACCACCACCTACAGACTTTTTTCTTTTATTTAAAAAGTCTCTGGCACTTTACATTCTTTCATTTATTTCTGTCTAAATTTATTTATTCATTAATATTTATTTAAATTTATTTTTATTTTGTTTTTTCAAGACAATTTCTGAAACTACAACTTAGTTATCCATTGTATTTATTAATAAGTATAAACTTTAATAGTAGGCCAGGGGAGCAGCTAGTAGTGGGCTGGCGGGAGGCCAGCAGGCCTGGTTCAACTTAATTGACAGCCTGACCTGTCCTGGGGATAAAGCTCTGGACCAAGGGTGGTTTTTACCACCTTCAACCTAAATTCTGTTAACTAATATATTTATTAATAACTATAAGTTGTTATATTAGACCTGTGGAGCAGCTGGTGGCCTGGTGGGAGATCAGTAGGCCTGACTGCCATAGAGGACTGTAGGCCTGGTGGGGCGACCTGGTGGGGCAGCTGCTGGATATTTATTAATAACATTAAACTGTTATATTAGGCCAGAGGAACAGCTGGCGGCAGCCTGGCAGGATAGCTGCCAGGCCTGCTGTGAGGCCTGTGGCTGGAAGCCTGTAGGCCTTCCAACCTGAAACCTGCAGTGCCCTTTCTCCCAATGATTAATTACACCAAGACCTTTTAAATGTTTCAATGCTTAGCCCTTAGCTGGGCAGATTTTTAAGTAGCTAATCTAAGTTAACCCGGACCACATAATCCCAATCAGCCATGTGGCTTGGTGTACCTTCCAGGGCTCTTAGATACATCTGCTTCCATGTTTCCTGGTGGAAAGAGAGATTCCTCTGTATAAAACCCAGGGTTCTTGTTTCCATCTCAGGAAGTCCCATCTTCCTATACTCTTTCTGCCCAGCTAATTGGCCATCAGCAACTTTTATTAACCAATCAGAGAATGCCTCAAAAGGGGCAGTAACCAGATCTCAGCATTGAAATCAGCCTCTCCAAACCAATGTATTAGACCTTCCTCCAACAGGTTTCTCTGTGTAATAGCCCTGACTGTCCTGGACTCGCTTTGTAGACCAGGCTGGGCTCGAACTCACAGAGATCCACCTGTCACTGCCTCTTGAGTGCTGGGATTAAAGTTGTGCACCACTGTACCCGACTAATAATGTATTTATTTTTGTTGTGTGTACATTGGTGTTTTTACCTGCATGTGTGAAGGAGTCAGATCTCCTGGAACAGGAGTTACAGATAGCTGTAAGCTGCCTTGTGGTGCTGGGAATTGAACCTGAGTCTTCTGGAAGAGGAGCCCGTGCTCTTAATCACTGAGCCATCTCTCTAGCCCTTATTTATTTAATCATTTATTGTGTGTGCATGCACATTCTCACATGCCACACTCTGCATGTGTAAATCAGAGCATGTCTTAGGTAGAGTTACTGTGAGTTAGGATTGCTGTGATGGAACACCATGACCAAGCAACTTGGGGAGGAAAGGGTTTATTTCAGCTTACACTTCCAGGTAACAGTCCATCACTGAGGGAAGTCATGGCAGGAACTCAACCAGGACAGCAATTTGGAGGCAGGAGCTGATGCAGAGGCCATGGAGGAGTGCTGCTTACTGACTTGCTCCTCATGGCTTGCTCAGCCTGCTTTCCCATAGAACCCAGGACCACCAGCCCAGGGACAGCACCACTCATAATGGTCTGGGCCCTCCCACATCAATCACTATTTAAGAAAATGCCCTACAGCCAGATCTTGGACTCACTATGTAGACTAGGTTAGCCTGGAACTCTTAGAGATCCGCCTGCCTCTGCCCCCCCGAGTGCTAGGATTAAAGGCTCACACCACCATGCCTGGCTGTATTTTATGTAATCCAGTGAGCTGGATTTTATGGAGGTATTTTCTCAACTGAAGTTCTTTCCTTTCAGACAACTGTAGCTTGTGTCAAGTTGACATAAAGCTATCCAGCCCAGAAGACAGCTTACAGGAGTCAGTTGTTTTCTCAGGTTGTCAGGTTTGGTGGCCAGTACCTTTGTTTATATGCCATCTTATTAGCCCTTAGGGCACGTTCTTGAGTATTTTTCTTGCATGTATGTCTTTGTGTCACATCTAATCTCCTGGAACTGAAGTTACAGACAGTTGTGAGCTGCCGTGTGGGTGCTGGGAGTAACACTTGAGTCCTCTGGAAGAGCAGCCAGTGCTCTTAGCTGCTGAGCCTTCTCTCTAGCTCTCTTATTGTTCGTTTTAAAACTAAAGCAGGAAGCAATCTGATACTTTCTTCTAGTCTTGACCTTTTCAAGTCTGTCAGGGTGCCCTAGGTCACACTGTATATGATCTAGATTATACCATATAAGGCCGTGCTTCGTAAACTGGCTTATATGGTGTGATCTAGATCAGAGCCAGTTTACTTGCTCCTTACTGACTTCATGAGAGTTCTAGTTCCAGAGTTTGCCTTTGGGCCTGTTTTCTTCCTAATTCACAATTTCCCATGCCTAGTGTGTGTCTCCTATAAACAGAATGTTTCAAAGTCTGGTGCTGCAGATGTAGTGTAGCAACAGAGTTCCTGCCTAGTGAGGTGAGACCCCAGGTTCAGTCTTCAGCACCAAGGGTAGGGATAAGGAAACCCTTGTGACAGCCTTTGCTTTAGTACTGGCTTATTCTGTTTAGCCTTTTTTATATGAGTATAAACAAATTCTATTTTTTTATGACTGTACTTCAGTTTTGTCGTGTGTGCATGTGTGTAGGAACAGGTACATGTGTCTGTAAATGTGCATGTGTATGGAGGCCAGAGGTCAGTCTTGGCTGTTGTTCCTCATAAGACATCCACCTATTTTGTTTTCTTTTATTTTACTTTTTTGACAGAGGCTCTCACGGGGACTGAGGCCAGTGAGCCCCAAGTGTGTATCTTGTCTCTGCAGCGTGCACTGGAATTGCAAGCATGTTCCACCATACCTGAAGTTTTATAATGGATGCCGAGTGTCTGAACTCAGGGCCTCATGCTTGCACAGCAAGCGCTTTATTGACTAAGCCATCTTGTCAGTCCAGTTTAGTCCATCGGGCTGCTTTCTCTTGGGGGAGCTAAACTTTCCATTTCACAGTTTCCCTTTCTTGATGTGACTGAGGTAATCAGTTTTCTTTTTGGTTACCCTAGAAGTTATAACATTAATTAAAACAAAGTTCAAGCTTATTAATATTTATAACTTCATTCAAAGTAATATAAGCTCATTAGGCTATTGAAGAATGTCTTCATTATAAAGTACATTTTGTTTTTTAAAACTTACTATTTCAGCCGGGCGGTGGTGGCGCACGCCTTTAATCCCAGCACTTGGGAGGCAGAGGCAGGTGGATCTTTGCGAGTTCGAGGCCAGCCTGGTCTACAAAGCGAGTCCAGCACAGCCAGGGATACACAGAGAAACCCTGTCTCGAAAAGCCAAAAAAAAAAAACAAAAAAAAACTTACTATTTCTATAATTACTTTTTGGAAAAGTTAGTCTATTTGGTTATTTCATTTTTCCCTGCTGTATTTTGTCATTGTTGTTAAATCCAGATTTAAAAAATATGCATATGTGTGTCCGTGTGGGTGCCAGAAGAGGCTTTTGCCTTCCCTGCACAGTAGTTTCAAGTGGTTGTGAGCCACCTAATGTTGGTGCTGAGAGCTGAACTCTGCAAGAGCAAACAGTGCTCTTAACTGCTGAGCTATCCCAACAGTCCCTAAATCCAGATATTTTGAAATGGAAATCTAGGGGGAGCCAGGCTTGTGCCTCTTACCGTTTCTCTGTGAAATCTGTCTTCATTTTTCCTAGTTCACTCACTGAAGTAGTTACCTTTGAACGGTCCTGATTTTGGGGCTTCATCTTTTCCCAGGGTTTTTTTTTTTTTTTTAAGATTTATTTTATTTATTTTATGCATATGTGTGCTCTATCTGCATGTACACCTGCATTCCAGAAGAGGGCACCAGATCACATTGTGGATGGTTGTGAGCCACCATGTGGTTGCTGGGAATTGAACTGAGAACCTTTGGAAGAGCACTAGGCAGTGCTCTTAACCGCTGAGCCATCTCTCCAGCCCTTTTCCCAGGGTTTTTAATCCTCCTGCCGTGGGGAAAGGTTGATGCACAAATGCTAGTACTCTGTTTTACATGTATGAGTGCAAGCCATGGCATGCATGTGTATGTCAGAGTGCAAGCCACAGCATGCATGTGTATGTCAGAGTGCAAGCCACAGCATGCATGTGGAGGTCAGAGTGCAAGCCACAGCATGCCTGTGTATGTCAGAGTGCAAGCCACGGCATGCATGTGTATGTCAGAGTGCAAGCCACAGCATGCCTGTGTATGTCAGAGTGCAAGCCTCGGCATGCATGTGGAGGTCAGAGTGCAAGCCACAGCATGCCTGTGTATGTCAGAGTGCAACCACAGCATGCATGTGGAGGTCAGAGTGCAAGCCACAGCATGCATGTGGAGGTCAG
>CAJQZJ010033149.1:4308675-4319367 GCA_907164525.1 Lophiomys imhausi
TGTGTGTGTGTGTGTGTGTGTGTGTGTGTGTGTGTGTGTGTGTGTGTTTACACTATAGTTAACAGAGGGCAGAGGATAACTTTTAGGAGCCATTTCTTGCTTTCCACCATGTGGGTTCCAGATATCAAACTCAAGTCCTCAGTGTTTGTGTATTTGCCTTTACTCAGTGAGCTTTTGAGCCTGCTCAAGTTACTAGGACTCGGAATTAGTTACAGGTTCTGAGATGACATAATATATTTTGTTTTGTTTTGTTTTTCGAGACAGGGTTTCTCTGTGTAACAGAGCCCTGGCTGTCCTGGACTCACTCTGTAGACCAGGCTGGCCTCCAACTCACAGAGATCCGCCTGCCTCTGCCTCCTGAGCGATGGGGTTAAAGGTGTCCGCCACCACACCTGGCTGAGATGACATAATATTAATGTTATTTAAGCAGGAGAAAATCTTTTGTACAAAATTAATATAGTTGCTAGCTTCTAAAAGAAAGACCTTAGCCGGGCGGTGGTGGCGCACGCCTTTAATCCCAGCACTTGGGAGGCAGAGGCAGGCGGATCTTTGTGAGTTCGAGGCCAGCCTGGTCTACAAAGTGAGTCCAGGACAGCCAAGGATACACAGAGAAACCCTGTCTTGAAAAACCAAAAAAAAAAAAGAAAGACCTTGATGTTTTGATACAGATAGAGTGAAAATTGATTTTCTTGATTAAATTTAGTATAACAAATTATTTTGGTGTATTATAAAGAGATATATGTACTTACGCATATTCTTTTACTGCCTGTGGAGATGAATCGTTGCAGAGTCACTGCTCTTTTCTCATGTGCACATGTATTAATGAAAGGCTGGTTTGTATAATGGAGAGCACATTAGCCGAGAACTGGAAAGTTGGTTTTAAAAGGCCGATTTTACTATTTATTATAAACGAGTAACTCTAGCAAGTCATTTTACATTTGATAACTTCTTTCAGATGTTAAGACGTAAAAATCCTTCCTTTATATATGCATAAATAAATCTTTAAAAGGGGGAAAGGTGGGTGAAGAGATGATTCAGTGTTTAAGAGCACTGGCTGCTTTCCCAGAGGTCCTGAGTTCAGTTCCCAGTACCCACATGGTGACTCTCAATCATCTATAACATCAGATCCCATGGAATCCGATACCTTCTTCTGGTGTGGAGATAGATGTACATGTAGATAAAAACATCCATAATAATTAAATAAATAAATCTTTAAAAAGAGAATTAAATATCCTGCTAGGTTTTTGGGTGTGGTGGTGCACACATTAGAGGCAGGCGGATCTCTGTGAATTCAAGGGTCAGCCTGGTTTACATGTCAAGTTCTATACTAGCCAGGACTACATAGTGACACCCTGTCTCAATTTAAAAAAAGAAAAGACTTATAAATCCTAAATTCCTAGAGCTTATCATGCCATCTTGGATTGCAGCCATGTTTCTTTCACCATCATTTCCCAAGGGATTACTTTTCAAACTATGGATGATGACCCATCAGTGCTTCATGAAGCTGCTTTGATGGGCTGTAGCTAATGTAAAGTGTGTGATACAAAAGAATAGAGGAAGAGAAGCTACCTAGTGCAGCCAGGGAGGTTAAAGAACAAGTGAGCGCTTTTGAAAACTTTGTGTATCTAGATGTGCGTGTGCATGTATGGGATGGAGGGGAGAGGAGGAAAGGCAGAGAGGCTGACTGATATTAAATACAACTGGGGTGAGTGTGCGGTGTAGCCAAAGGGCTGGAAAACCACTCTCTTAGAGCAACTGTGTGAAGGTTTATATAATCTTCCCATAAATATTCTCGGGAGAATCTGGTCTGTGTGAGTGCTGTGAGCCGAGGGCAGGTGGTGTTAATCTCACTAGTTACTTTTCTGTAACTGTGCTAAGATGCCGTGACCAGGACAGTTCATAGAGGAAACAGTTACTGGAGTGGAGGCTCACAGTTGCAGAGCCTGAGTTTATGTCCATCATGGCGGGGAGCGTGGCAGCAGACAGGCAGGCATGGTGCTGGAGCAGTAGCTGAGAGCTCACATCTTGATCCACAGACATGACACAGAGCTAAATAGCAATGACTTGAGCTTTTGAAGCATGGAGTCCACCCCCAGTGACATGCCTCGGCCTCTTTATCCTTCCCAAATGACCTCATCAACCAAGCATTCAGATATGTGAGCCTATGTGTCCATCCTTATTCAAACCACCACAGAAATGTTCTAAAATTGTGCTCTTTTCCTTCCTCATGTGTTGTATACTCTACTGTGAATTTTTCTGTGTGTGGATGCACAGCATAACTGGAATTAACGTCCAGTGTTGTCTGTGTTCTGCTGTCCTTGCATTGTTTATTGAAAAGGTACCTTTTGTCTTTACTGCAAAGATCGTCATCTTCATTCATTCAGCCCCATGAGTGATTATTTATATTCTTCCTTTCATGTTACCAACTGGTAAAGGTCACAGGGGTCACTGTTTACAAAACCCAAAACACCAATTGCTTGAGTGAAGTCACAAGCGGTCAGTCTTATTCTCGGGCAGCTCCTTGGTGTCCAGAATGAATGTTCTGTATCCTGTCATAGATCCTGTCTCAGTGTTGGCTAAAGAGTTTCTTTATTTTAAGCTTAAAAAATTAGTTGATCAGTTTAAATGTCCAGTTGTGAGGTGGTACTACGCATAAAATTGTTGACAGTTTATTTTCTTTGGTTTAGTTCATCTCGTTGATATCTGGAATATGATTGAAGCTTTCCGAGACAATGGCCTTAACACACTGGACCACACCACCGAGATCAGTGTGTCCCGCCTCGAGACTGTCATCTCTTCCATCTACTATCAGCTGA
Organism: Lophiomys imhausi; assembly: GCA_907164525.1. Lineage (NCBI taxonomy): Eukaryota > Metazoa > Chordata > Mammalia > Rodentia > Muridae > Lophiomys > Lophiomys imhausi. The sequence continues at coordinate 4,311,492 of CAJQZJ010033149.1, forward strand.
ACAAGCGCCTTCCTTCTACTCACCAAATCAGTGTGGAGCAGTCCATCAGTCTCCTCCTCAACTTCATGATCGCCGCGTACGACAGGTTAGTACCTCTCATGATCACGTGTCCATCTCGTCATTGCCCCTTGCCCACACTGCCTTGCTAACTGTTGTCAGCTTAGGGCCACAGTTGAGGTGAATTGCTCACCATAAATCTTTCCCGCATTCTGACAGTCTCTTGCCCTCTCTTGGCATGCTCAGACGGAGCTCTGTAATAGCTGTATTAGGTCGGGAATCACCTGCTGGAGTCATGGTGACTGGTATAGTGATAGGCACTTTAGCTGACCTTCTTCCCCTCCAAGAATTAAGAATTCCTTAAGTTTTGAACGTGGTTATGTGCCTTTCTAATTGACGCTAAGGCTAATCTTGCTTTACTCTGTAACGTCAAATGCCTTTGGACTGAAATTTTCTTCTTATAAACATCTAAGAATCTATGTCAGACTTTGTCAGCTTCATGCACTGTGTGGTAGACTTTACAACACTAGCAAGAAGCTTGTTTAGTGTATCACAATTAAAATGGAAATTAGCCGGGCGGTGGTGGCGCACGCCTTTAATCCCAGCACTTGGGAGGCAGAGGCAGGCGGATCTTTGTGAGTTCCAGGCCAGCCTGGTCTACAAAGTGAGTCCAGGACAGCCAGGGCTACACAGAGAAACCCTGTCTTGAAAAACCAAAAAAAAAAAAAAAAATGGAAATGATTTCCTCAATTATAAAAAACAAAGCAAAACCAAACCAAACAAATCCTAAAGGGTAGAATGTGGAGAAATGGTTCTGTTCTGGGAACCAAGAGTTCCTGTTTCTTCTCATTATTGTTCTATTGACCTTTGCGTTTGGATGGATAAATTCTCCTCACTTCGTTTTTTTCTCTCTATAGGTTTATGTTAGTTTATATCCTAGTAAAATCATATTAGTGGCACTTCATAGTATCAAAGATTCAGTGAGTTAGTGAGAAAGTATAGATGTGTCAAAGCCAGGTCACGTTTCAGGCTTTCGCTAGATTCATATGTTTTACTAAGTTGGATATTTTACCCATGTGGCAGAAAACTATTTAAAGAAATTTTAAAAATAAGAGTCTATAATAGGTAAAATTTCAGAATCCTAAAGTCATTTAAAAAACTAGGGTTGGGTTAAATTAATCTCTAAGGACCAGCTCTTGTGATCTAAACCCTTGGTAGAGATTGTTGTTCTTTGTATCATCTTGTCATGACCCTAATCCAGTGTCTCAGCCAGTTCCAGATTTACATAACACAAATCAGTTCAAGAAAACAATTTTCTTAAATGTAGTAATAAAAATTACCTTACTACCTAAAAAGGTGAGTGGGGATTAAAAACTCCGATTCTGGGCTGGGGAGGTGGCTCAGTTTTATGAAAAAGTGTTTGCACCAAAGACAGCAGGACCTCAGGGAGTTGTCGTTAAAAATGTCAGGCATTGTGGTGCACACTTGTAGTCCCGGAGCTGTAGTCTGCATCCCTACCAGTCACACAGAAAGAAAGGCGTGACCTCTCATGCCCATAAACTCAGTGTAGGGTGGGTTGAGAGGGTGGGTGCTGAGAGCTTGCTGCCCAGCCAGCCTGGCAAAGCTGTGAGCTTCCAGTCGGTGAGAGGTCTTGTCTCAACACAGGAAGGTAGAGTGATAGAAGTATCCTGATGTGCTTCTGCATGTACATGTATGGCCTCACACAACCCCACACTCACTTGTGTGCTTCACATACAAACATGCACACACACACATGCACGCACAGACACACATACATGGGGAAAAAAAAAGGATAGCTGGACAGTTTATCAGAAGAAACAGAAAAGGGCTGGTGCTGGGTAGAGTTCAATCCCCAGGACTGCCAAAAGAGGAGGTGGGTGTGGGAGAGGAGACACTGTACTTGAGGGGAGCTTGGTAATGTTCATCAATATGGGTGTCAGAATATATTATCACATCTCTATTAACCCTGAGATCTGTGTGTGATAGGAACCGCTTAGCTCTCCGGAGATTTAAAGTTGGTATCTTTGTTCTGGAAACAGGAAAGGGTCTGATAACTTGAACTTTATTTTTGTATATCGCAGCATTTAGTTGTTAAATCCTTCAAGTTTTAGCCATTTTATTGAATGGCAAACTTATTATTTAGGCTGTAGAGTTCCTTTCATATGTAAATTATCTAGCTACTTATTTTAATTGAATTTTTCATATTTTGTATTTATAATCCCTCAAGGTTGAAGATTGAATTCAGTAATTAGTTAATCTTAACTTTTTTCACTTCCTGATTTATAGTCAGTATTTTTGTCTAAATGATTTCTGAGTGGTATAGTAGATTATGAAACTCCTACACAGGTTAGGAACAATTGGAGTTTAGGATTTTGTTCCTTGAGTGAATAGTTTCTGAGGATTGAACCTCTTTTAAAAATGAGGGATCTAAATATCATTTGAGAACTAAAAAAAACACTGGGAAATACAGGCGTCCGTGTAGGAGTGGGTGGAAACCACACGGAGCAATGAAAACATTGGCAAACTCATTTTCATCGCTATGGTTGCTCACACCACAGGTGCTGATGTCCTGTGGTCTGGTCACGCCCAGAGGCCTGTGAGAGAGCAGGGTAAGGAAACTCATGGCCAAGCAGCAGGGATGAAGGCTGCCTCACTTCCTGCCAGTTTTACATTCTGGGGCTTTTACTTACAGCCCCCTTTCTGTTTCCTGCCTGTGTGTTAGTTTAGTGTCCTTGATTCCAGGCAGAGAAAGTCCATGCTAACAGGAGCCTGCAGGGAAGCCAGCCCCGCGCTTCCGCCCTTTCTGGCTCTGTCTGCATTTCCTCAAACTGCTCCTGGCTTAGTCCTCCTGTGTCAGCTTTATCCTTGGGCTTGACTTCAAAAAATGCCTGCCATCAGCTACTACGAAGTCCTTCTTCCATATCTAGGTAAAGGGAGAGAAGAGAAAGACCAGCTCTTTATTTAGAACCTCAAACAGAGGTATGTGAGCTTCCCTTCAGACCTGAGCCCTTGGGCCAAGTATGTGCAGGGGAATGTCTTACACTCAGACTGTCAGTGTGTGTGCCTTTGGGTACAGGGCTGCTTAGATCTCACCCTGACTATGTGCGTTCATGTGGTGGGCAGTGGATAAACTCGGTATGCGGAGGGCCATTACATGGCTTGGTGTTTATTGCCATGATAAGGCTTCATGCGCAATATAAGCTTGTGGATCCCTTTGTCAAGAAATGGCCCAAGTTCCCATTAATCCCTGAAACTTGACCTGAGAGTCACTCATACGATGGATGTCATCTCCCAGAGTCTACATGCAGTCAGTGGCTGACTCTGTTCTTTCTACTCCTTAGTCTCTCTCCAGTCTGTGGAGTCCCTCTTCCCCCAGCACGGCCTGAACCTTCACCGCTTCTCCTGGGCTGCTGCCATTGCAGTATCATAATAATTATCATTTCAATTATGATTATTATTATTGTGCGTGTACTTTCCTCCTCATTCATTCATTCCTAGAAATAATAAGTCCATATATCCACTGTCTACCCCAAGGATCTGAGCACTGGCAGTAACTTTTGTTTGTTTCTCTTTTGTCTGGTCTCATCCCACTGACCTGTGCCTCACAGGTGAGTAGGATCCTAATTTTCTTTATTATAATCGCAGGACCGAGGAGGTACAGTCAGGAGGATTAGAATTCAGGTCATCCTTTGCTCCATAGTGAGTTCAAAGCCAGCCTGGGCAACAGGAGACCTTGTTTCAAAAAACAAAACAAAATGCCTCCCGAGCTAACCTCAGATTTTTCATATTTAAAGATATAAAGTATTGTTGATTTTTTTTAAAACCCCCCCTCCCCTCTTCCTTTTTTCTGGTACAGGTATTGAGCCCAGGGCCACATGAAGGCAAACATTCTACCATTGAACTGTGCCCATAATCTGAGTATTGTTTAAGTTGTTATTATTATTATTATTATTATTATTATTATTACTTTTTCAAGACTGGGTTTCTTTGTGTAGCTGTGGCTATCCTGGAACTTGCTCTGTAGACCAGGCTGGCATCAAACTCAGAACTCCTCCTGCCTCTGCCTCCCAAGTGCTGGGAGTAAAGGTGTGCCCCACCACCACTGCCCAGCTATTATTTTTAAAGACGGGTTCTCACTATGTAACCCTTGCTAGCCTGAAACTTTAGAGATCCACCTGCCTCTGCTTTCCAAGGGCTGGGATTAAAGACCTGTGTCACTACTCTGGCTAATTTTTTTTTTTTTTTGTCAGTTGTAAAAAGACTGTTAGACATTGTAGTTGGTGATAATTCTTAAGATTATTTCATCTTGAGGCTGGAGAGATGGGTCAGTGGTTAAGAGCACTGGCTGCCCTTCCAAAGGACCTGGGTTCAATTCCCAGTATCCACATGGCAGCTCATAACTGTCTGTCACTCCTGTTCCAGGGGATCTGACACCCTCACACAGACATACATGCAGGCAAAACACCAATGCACACAAAAGAAAATTTTAAAAAATTATTTCCTCTGTATGTATTCTTTCTTTCTCTCTCTCTCTCTTTTCTTTTTTGAGGCAGAGTTTCTCTGTGTAATAGTACGGGCTGTCCTGGAACTCTCTTTGTAGACTAGGCTGTCCTCGAACTCACAGAGATCCTCCTGCCTCTGCCTCCTGAGTGCTGGGATCAAAGGTGTGCACCACCACACCTGGCTCCTTTCTTTCTCTTTAATTTTTTTTTTTTTTTTAAAGATTTATTTTATTTATTTTATGCATATGTGTGCTCTATCTGCATGTACACCTGCATTCCAGAAGAGGGCACCAGATCACATTGTGGATGGTTGTGAGCCACCATGTGGTTGCTGGGAATTGAACTCAGGACCTTTGGAAGAGCACTAGGCAGTGCTCTTAACCGCTGAGCCATCTCTCCAGCCCCTCTCTTTAATCTTATTGATTTTAGCATTTAGGTCTTTCAAACCCTAATATTAACTGGTACTATTGTACTTTTTCTGAGTCATGAAAGGTTCTAAAGTATTCTACTTATATCTGTTTATATTACTGTGATGGTGCATTTTTATTTTGTAACTTTCTAAAACTAAGCAGATACTTAAAATTCTTTACTGTTATTATTTTGTGCGTGTGAGTATTTTTCCTGAACGTCTGTCTGTACAACCACATGCGTTCCTGGTGGCCGGAAAGGCCACAAGAAGGCATTGAATCCCGGGGACTGGAGTTACAGATGGCTGGAGCCACCATGTGGGTGCTGCAGATCAAACTTAGGCCTGTTGGAAGAGCAGCCTGGAACCATCTCTCCAAGCCTAAAGTTGTTTTTTTGAAACAGTTTCTCCCCAACAGCCCAGGCTGGCCTCTAACTTGCAGTCCTCTTGCCTCTGTCTCCCAGTGATGGATGGGATTATAAGTGTGCATGATCACACCTAGCTATCAAGCAGACATTAAATCTTTTTTTGTGCTTACAGTTATTCACTATGTGTATTTGCACTATGGTGAATGTGTGGAGGTCAGAGGACAGTCTAAGGAGTTGATTCCCTCCTTCCACTATATGGGGATCAAACTTAGTTGGTCAGGCCTGTACCTGCTGAGGCATCTCAACAGCCCTAGACTGTGTTTTAAAAAATAGCACCAACAACATTTAATTCATGAGTAAATTTGTTAGTAAGTTAAATGATGTTAATTGCATGATCACTATCTGTTTGATTTTAAGTATAATTAAGACTACTGTCATCAGGATGACTTTCTTCTGCCTGAAGTGTTTCTTTTGTGTGTGTCATATTTTTATGTATTTTCATCATTTTTCTTTAAAAGTTTTTTTTCATTCTTAAAGATACTTTCTTTGGCATGCAGTTCCTGATTGATAATGGTTTTCTTCAATATTTTAAGGATGTTACTTTCTTTTTGGTGGTTGTTTTTTGAAACAGGGTCTCACTAGGTAGCTCTGGCTTTCCTGAAACTTACTAAGTAGACCAGGCCGGCCTCACCTTACAGATCCACCTGCTTTTGTCTCTGGAGTGCTGAGATTAAGGGCCCGCACCACCAAGCCTAGCTCAGGAATACTATTTCTGTTCTTGTTGGCTTCTGTTGAGAAGTTAACCAAGTATGTTGTCTTGGCTTCTTTGATGTTAGTCTATCTCTTGCACAGTTTTTTTTTTTTTTTTTTTTTAGGTTTTTCGAGACAAGGTTTCTCTGTGTATCCCTGATTGTCCTGAATTCGCTTTGTAGAACAGGCTGGCCTTGAAACAGAGATCAGCCTGCCTCTGCCATCTGAGTGCTGGGATTAAAGGGGTGTGCCACCACGCCTGGTTCATCTCTTGCAACTTTTAAGATTTTTTAAAATTTGTTTTTTAACTGGTATGACGTAGCCATGATGTGATTTTTCTTTCTATTTATTCTGCTTATATTTTGTTTACGTTTTTGAGCAGATTGTTTGATGATGTCATACATGCATGTTTTTTATTCATTTCTTGTTTTATTTTCATAATTCTAAAGAATTTTCTCCCCCATATGAAATTTTAAATTATGCATGCTGTTTCTTTTTATATACTTCATATTTTCTCTTACCATCTTTTGTGAATTTGCCATGTTTCCTCTTTGGGTTTTGTTCTGGGGTTTTTTTCTTCTAGTATATTTTCCAGGTACTTATTTTCTACAGATGAATGGCTAATCTACATTCAATCATTTCAATGTTTATTTTAACGATTTCCTTTTTAGTTTGAGAATCTGAGAGTCAGATTTTAACATTTTTACTACTTACTTATTTTGATTTTCCGAGACAAGATTTCTCTGTGTAGTCCTGGCTGTTCTGGTACTCACTCTGTAGATCAGGTTGGTCTGGAACTCACAGAGATCCACCTGCCTCTGCCTCCCTGGAATTAAAGGTATGCAATTACCAGCTGCCCGGTAAGGATCAGATTTTTTTTTTTTTTTTTTTTGGTTTTTCGAGACAGGGTTTCTCTGTGTAGCCCTGGCTGTCCTGGACTCACTTTGTAGACCAGGCTGGCCTAGAACTCGCAAAGATCCGCCTGCCTCTGCCTCCCAAGTGCTGAGATTAAAGGCGTGTGCCACCACTGCCCGGCTAGGATCAGATTTTTTAAAGCTTAAAAAAAAATGTAAATCTCTGCCACATATTTTATCATTGTCTCTTATTTCTTGAATATGGTAAGCTTCATTCTTTTATACCTGTACTTCAGACTAATACCTGGATTTTATAAGGCAGTTTTCAGTTGTTATTGTGACATTTGTTATTTGAGATCTTGGGGCTGTTTTTCTCTAGGCAGTGATATGTGTGTGTTTCTGCCAGGTGCCTCCAGACTTGGCAGTCCAGGATGACCTCAGTTCCAATCAGATTCTGCCCTTCGCCTGGGGCCCTGATGTCCCTTGTATACCACCATCTCTAGGTTGAGCTTCAGGGCTTTCCATGCTAAATATAAAATGGGTCCTCCCTCAGAAATCCCAGAGTCACTTGCATGGAAAGAGGGATTCCAGGTATTGTGGAATACACAGGCTCACCTCCTTCGGGCTCCAGCCTCTCTTCTGCTGGAAACTCACTCATTTTTTCTTGTTGGTGTGTAGGGGGATTTGCAGATTGCTTTTTCTTCTCTCTCTCTCTCCTTTTCCTTTGGTTCATAGAAATTAGAATCAATTTGTCATTATTTGAAGCCCATTATTTCTTCAATGTTGCCTCTTGTTTTTCTTTTTTCTGTTGGCATAATGACTTCTATCTTCTTTTTTAGTGTTGCTCACTTTAGTGATTCAATTTCTTTGAACTTAACTAGTTTTAGGAAGGGCCCATCATTTACTCCTTGGGAGCTGCCGCTTATTGCTTTGCCCAGCACAGAGGGAGAGAGCACTAAAGTGTGCTGCACTGCATGG
>CAJQZJ010033149.1:4319377-4340808 GCA_907164525.1 Lophiomys imhausi
ACTAAAGTGTGCTGCACTGCATGGCGTTGACTTAGGAGAGAACTGAAATTCAGAGTCCGATTCCTACAGAATACATGTCAATTTCATACCCATCAAGTAAGAAAAAGATCATTAAGTCAAACAAGTTGGAGAACCATCTGTATCTGATTTATGATGGAGTGACATGGAAAAAATTTGTGTAGTTTGAAAATCAGACTAGCAGCTGTTTTAAAGTTATATTTTTGTGAAATTTAATTTGGATACATTTAAAAGATTTCATAGTTCCCTCTTGGTAGTGAATGTTTAAGACAGAACAGTATAAAGCTGTGCTTAGCATCCCTGGGGCTCTGAGTACACACACAGTCAGTATCATCCCTCTCCTCCCAGACTACTCTATTTTACATAAAAACAAATGTATTCCTTAAAATCCAAGCTGCTCAGCCGGGCGGTGGTGGCGCACACCTTTAATCCCAGCACTTGGGAGGCAGAGGCAGGCGGATCTTTGTGAGTTCGAGGCCAGCCTGGTCTACAAAGTGAGTCCAGGACAGCCAAGGATACACAGAGAAACCCTGTCTCGAAAAACCAAAAAAAAAAAAAAAAAAAATCCAAGCTGCTCAACCAAGACCTTGCTGGAAACCTATTAGGTTCCAGTCTTTCTTATTAGAGATTTCTCAGCAAAGCTGTACCATCCTGGTCGGTGCAGACATTTCACGTTAGTGTATAGTCTGTACTTGCATCCCTTCTTTTTCTTAGATGTACTCAAGACAACAAGAAAAAAAGCCACATAAAACTGGAGTCTTAGTGCAAGTAGGAAAACCTAACGTAACAGTAGACTTAACTCTGGAGGGTCTGATCGCTGCATTGTTAGGAAATTTCCAGGACGTGGCAGAGCAAGAGCGAGTTGGCTATAGATAGCTGTCCTGAGGACCGGGAGGGGTCTGGGTGTCATCGCTACATCTGCCAGACTCGGTGTTACCACCTGTGTGACATGTGCGCCACTGTGTGACATGCTGCCACTGCTGCTGCTGCAACAAGTAAACTGAGCCACACGGAGTCACCTGGGAAGGAAAACTGAGCGAAGCATCCTCGGTTATTCAGGAGCCGGAGCTTTTCCTCCGCAAGTCAGCCTGATATAGGGAGAGGCAGGCATACAGAGATTTGAGCACTAGGCTAACATTTCAAATTTTTTGTTTTTGTTTGTTCTTTTGCATTTGTTTTTGTTTTCATTTCGCTTTTTTGTTTTTTGAGACCGTGTTTCTCTGTATAGCTCTGGCTGTCCTGGAACTCACTCTGTAGACCAGGCTGGCCTTGAACTCAGAGATCCGCCTCCCTCTGCCTCTTGAGTGCTGGGATTAAAGGCGTGCGCTACCACTGCCCGGCCGTTCTTTTGCCTCTGTATTACAGTATACTTTTTAATGTTGTTAAAGAAAGGGTCAGACAAATACTTTTCCTAAGTCTATTGCTTTTGATTCTCACCTTTGGTTTTCTTCCTGGCTCTGATGAGAGGAACTCTACAAATGAGCCTGATAAGGATGTGACTTCACCTCAGAATCCTTCTGAGGCTGTTGTGCCACGCCTCAACTCTGTCCACACCAGGCTCCACAGGCCCCAAGGTACTTCATTTTTCCAACATGGTGTGCTTATTTTTCTCTATAATTATACAGTTTGGCTGTTCTTAGCCCAGCCCTGATCTTGCCTCAGGAATTCCCAGTCTCTTTTTCTCAGAGGTCACCTCAGGTTTTACCCAGGCTGTCCTCTTTGTCGGGACCTGCATCCCCACTTCCATCTCTTTGAGGACCCAGAGTTCTTGCTGTGTAATTGTCTTGACCTTCACTTATGCAATGTCTCATTAAGAGCACCATAAGTGAACGGATGAGATCAAAACTCAGAGATTGTACTTTATGTCTTTGATTCCTTAGTAATTGCAGCACTGGACTTGTTAAATGGGTCTGTAAGACTGAAATGAAAAGCTGCAGGTGTCTGATTGTGAAGAAATCAAGTAATATTCAAAGTTGTTTTACTTGATTAAGCTGTTTAACTTTCTTGTAAGTGGATTCTTGACTTGCAGTTGATTATTGCATAATCCATTCACTCTGAAGTTTTTAAAATTATGATTAATTGGAAAAATATGAGTTTCTGCAAATCAAAGAGAAATGCTCTTTTAACAACATTGAATAATTGAGCTGGTAACAGTGTTTCTAAAGTACAAATCTATTTTCTTACAAATACTAATTTATGGTTGGCAGCACCCACAATTGTTTGTTAAAGATGCAAACAGTTCATTTAAGTAAAAAATGTTCCCAGTAGTCTCTGCTTCAAAAGTATTAATTTGAATATCGAACTCTCATTAGATGCTGCACGGCCAGAAAACATCACTCAGATGGGATTAGTTAGTCAAAAGATAGGTAGAATTTGAGGCTTTATTAAACTGAAATGAACAGTTTCCCGTGCAAAGGGCACAGGTGAGGTTTGCAGATGTCTCTGAGGGAACCTGGGTGTTAAAGCATCACTGTTTATTCAGGGTGATTCACCATCTGCCTAGCTTGGCACAGAGATAATGGTATTTCATCCGTGTTGGATATTAAGAACCCCTTTTATTAATTAATTAATTAATTAATTAATTAGTTTTTTGGGGGGGGCAGGGTTTCTCTGTGTATCCTTAACTATCCTGGACTCACTCTGTAGACCAGGCTGGCCTTGAACTCACAGAGATCCACCTGCCTCTGCCTCCAGAGTCCTGGGATTAAAGGTATGTACCACCACACCCAGCAATTAGACAGCTGTGAACTGCCATGTGGGTGCTGGGATTTGAACCCGGGTCCTTTGGAAGAGCAGTCAGTGCTCTTAACCGCTGAGCCATCTCTCCAGCCCAAGAACCCCTTTTAGAAGTCACATGCAAGGTTTATTGTCAGTCTGTGAAATGATAGGTGTGTAGATGTGAATCATGAGGTAGTCTAAGGTAGAGACTTACCTTTTCCTTATGGGGATGGGTTCTTGGTGCAGGCTGCTGTTCCAGCCTTTCATTTCAGTCTCTGGATAGGGTTAATATGCACTCTAGTGTTCCACTTAAAATGGTGACCTTCAATCAGCTCCTAGCTGTCAGGCTGGCCATGTCAGTGAGTTACATGGTTTATGCTGAAACTTTTTTCAAATCTTGCTTGGAGAGAATTAATTGTGATGGAAACTCGTGTTTTACATTGGAAGTAGTAAAACACAGACGTTTGTGAGGTTTGCCATAAACAGGTTTTGGCAAGCAGCAGCTGAGTTATAATGGAATGTGTGTAGTGTCCATAGAGTCCTTTAGGTGTCTGGTGAAAGGATCGAGAGAGAGCTCTTCCCCGAAGAATCAGTTAATGAAGAACATAATCATGGGGCATAGCTTCTATGTGACTACAGTTTCTCTCCCTGCCCCTAATTGTAGAGGAGAAATGCCTAGCTTAAAAAAAAAAAAAAAAATCAGAACTGAAAGCAACACTTTCTTTCATTTGGGACAGTATGGAAAGTAGCCAAGAAAGAAAGAGCTCATGACAGAGGTCACTGCTGACACTTGGTTTAGCAACTGGGGAGGGGGGGAAGCTAAGGAATTTAAGTTTGTTCTTTTGTTTTATTATTTTTTGAGACAGAGTCTCACTGTGTAGCTTTATAGACCAAGCTGGCCTTGAACTCACAGAGACCCACCCGCTTCTATCTCCTGAGTACTGGGATTAAAGGCCACCACAAATAGATATTTTAAAAATTTTATTATTTTATGGGTATGGATATTTTGTCTGTATGCATGTCTGTGTACTACATGCATACAGTGTCCACAGAAGCCAGAAGAAGGTGTCATATCTCCTGGAATTGGAATTACCTGTGGTTGTGAGCCTTTATGTGGGTGCTGAGAATCATACCCAGGTCACGTCGCAGAGCAACCAGTGCTCTTAATTACTGATCCATCTCTCCAGCCCAGTGTTTCTTTTTGAAGAATGTCAATGGTCAATGAGCCCTTCCATAGTAGAAACTGATTCTAAACCCGTATGTGATAGTGTGATAATCTTGAGCTCACTTCTCACTCTCAGAATGCCTAACTACATACTTAAAAGATTCTCAGCATTTCGCCCAAGCAATTCATTTCTGTAAATTTATCTCCTTTACACCATCTTTAATCTTGAATACCCATGCTTTTGCCAGTATTTGGCACTTTCTTCAGCTTTATTTACATATTCTTTGTCTCTTACTGAGTATCCCATTGACACTGAGATGTGACTCCTTATTCTCTGTAAAGCAGGTAATGCAGTGGTTTCAGAAAGTGTGTGCTGGCTCAGGGGGAGAAGATCCATGGTCTGTTGGGTGGGGGACTGTGTTTAGAGATTGCTGTGTGGCTGTCATGGATAAGAAAAATGGTTGGAAAAATACAAGAAGATTTGTGAAGGGATCACACACTACATGTTCCTGATGATAACTGGATGGCAGTGATCCTTCTTACTATAAATATCCTGAGCTACAGTATTCTGTAAATGAGTAAACTGCTTGGCTAGAGACTAGCCATGGGGACTGGTAATAATCCTAATGAATGGTTTTTTAGTGCTGCTCTAGGTTAATAAAGAATTATATCTTTTTCCCTATATTTTAATATAAGATTGAATCTAGGAGTATTATATACAACAGTTGAGGTGTAAAAGTTTAGAATAAAGGATGAAAAGTATTTTTAAAATATTAATGTTTCTAAAATGTTTTGAAGATTAGGAAAATGCTGTATAAGTGCTAATTATTAGAATAATTTTTAGAAGTAAAATATTATAGTAAGAATTATTTTGCTGAGTTTATGGAGGTTATATCTCTCTTCACTGAAAAGTTGGAAGTTTGATCTGTCTCTCTAGTACCTGGGTAGTAGTTTGCTTTTCTTCTCTTTGCACATATGACATCACTTTCTTTTCTGTAGCAAGGAATAGTTATTATCTTGTTTCTTTGAAGGGAGGAAGTGAGATTTGAACCCAAAATGCGCGCACACACACACACTTTTGCTCTCTCTTCTTTGTTGTTCTTTAATATTTTACTATGATAAAATATTAAGAGAGAGAATATATAAATGCAGCTAAAGGAGGTTTTAAAAACATTTAGTGATTTATTTGTTTTCGTTTTATGTGATGGGTGTCTTGCTTGCATAATGTGCATCAGTACCCACAGAGGCCAGAAGAGGGCTTAAGATCTTTTGGAACCAGAGTTAACAGATGCTTGTTAGCTGTCCTGTGGTTGCTGGGAATTGAACCTGGCTTCTCTGGAAGGGCAGTCAAGTGTTCTTAACTGCTGAGCCATTCATTTCTCCAGCTCAAGTTGAAGAGTTTTAAATGCTGAGAAAGGTAGGAATGTTTGAGATTAAGGATCATAGTAAGGAGATGAATTTATGGAACAGAGATATTTGGGAGAAATGTAAAGTTTTTTTTTTTTTTTTTTTTTTTTTTGGTTTTTCGAGACAGGGTTTCTCTGTTTAACAGCTCTGGCTGTCCTGGACTCGCTTTGTAGACCAGGCTGGCCTCGAACTCACAAAGATTCGCCTGCCTCTGCCTCCCAAGTGCTGGGATTAAAGGCGTGCGCCACCACCGCCCGGCTGAGTTTTTGGTTTTTTGAGACAGGGTTTCTTTGGTTTTTTGAGACAGGGTTTCTCTGTGTAGCCCTGGCTGTCCTGGACTTGGACTCTCTTTGTAGACCAGGCTGGTCTTAAACTCACAGAGATCTGCCTGCCTCTGCCTCCCCAGTGCTGGGATTAACGGTGTGCGCCACCACTTCTCATATGCATAGTCTTTAGGGTTAAAAACGTGTAAGAACATAGCTAGACACTCTGAGCATTGTGTTAGTAACTCTCAGCTCAGGATGCATATTAAATAATAATAATGGGAAGATTTTAAAAAATAAATGGTGAGCTTTAGGCACCTAAATAGTATATTCATTTGGATATCTTCTTAAGGAGAAATCTAGGGAGGGGCATTAATTATTTTGTTGATTTTCATAAGAATGTTCTGTCATGAATTTTAGATTTGTGAGATAATAAGAAATATGTATGTTGGTGTGTGGCCTTGCTCTTGACAGTTTCTGTGAACCGTGGGCATTAAAGTAAGAGAATCCTGTTTTTATGTTTATCCTATGCCTCCTAATACTCTTGCTGATGGTGGAACTGGGGTTCTCTTTTGTTCTGGTAGATAGTCTTTGACACTGGTCCCTGATAAGTTTTCTAAGTCACAGGGATATCTGGTACAGCTCCACATTAATTAATGTAAGTTGTTATATTAGGCCAATAGAATTGCCAGCAGCTTGGCGGGAGCTTTGCCTGGGTTCGAGGGGAGTCTGGGAGTCTGGAAGTCCGATGCCCAGGACTGCTTGGACTGAGGGCCTATAAGCTGCCGCATTCTTTTCCCCAATAATTAAATACACCAAGACCTTTTAATGTTTTAACGCTTAGCCCTTTGCTGGGCAGACTCTCAATTAGCTACTCTAAATTAACCTGGATCACCTAATCCCAAACAGCCATGTGCCTGCGATTACCTTCCAGAATTCTCAAGACGTCTGTCTCCTTCTGTGTCTCCCAGCGGAAAGAGAGGAGTTCTCTGTGTGTGCTCAGGGTTCCTGTTCTAATCTCAGGAAGTCCTGCCTTCCTATACTCTTTCTGCTCAGCTAATTGACCATAAGCAACTTTTATTAACCAATCAAGAGAATGCCTCAGAAGGGGCGGTAACCAGATCTCAGCATTGAACTCAGCCTATCAGAAGCAGTGATATTAGACCTTCCACAACAGTCAAATCCGCGGAGGAAGTTACAGGGACCTCCGATTTCTAACCAGTCAGGTGTACATATTACCTACCTACCTACTTCTTGGAACTGGCTTCTGAGTCCAAGAGATTGAGTCCAGTCTGTCTACAAGGTGGATGGTATCAGGGTCAGACTGATCCTCATGTCTCCACCTGCTGGGGTTACAGACGCGTGTCATCACACCTGACTTTCTGAATGGATGCTAAGGGTCCTAATTCAGGTCCTCATGCTCGATTACTAAGAGCTTCACTCATGGAGCCATTTCCCAAGCCCTGCCCTGTTTCATTCTTAACTTGGTAATTTGTATCTATTTTTTTCTTCATAGTTTTGCTAGAGATTCTTTGGTATGATTAGTGAGCTGCTTGACACTAGCTTTTTGCTTTTGTTGTTTTTTTTTTCCGTTTTTATTTTCCGTTTTATTTTTTTTCTACTTTCATTCATATTCTTTTTCTATTTTCTTATTTGGAGTTTAATTTGCTGGGTTTGTTTGTTTTCCTGTGGTCATAATTTGAATGCTTGGGTAATTGACTTGAGATCCTTTTTTCCAATGAGGAGTGATCAACCTCTTCTTCCATTAAGTCTGTTTGCCCCTCCCTTTGTGGAGCTGCTGTTCTCACTATCCTTTTACAAACTGTTTCTGCATGTACAGTACATATGTGGTCAGCTTTTTTTAAGTACTGGGTGGTGTCACATGCCTTTAAACAGGCAGGCAGATCTCTGTGAGTTCCAGGACAACCAGGGCTATAAAAAGAAGCCCTTTCTCAGAAAACATAAACAAAAACAACAAATAAAGTTTATTTTACATATATGGGTGTTTTGCTCAAATGTGTGTCTGTGCACCACGTGTGTGCAGTGTCCTCAGATCCCCCGGAACTGGAGTTGCAAACAGTTGTAAGCCACCATGTGGGTGCTGGAAATCAAAGCCAGGTCCTCTAGGAAAGCAGCCAGTGCTCTTAACCACTGAGCCATCTCTCTCTGGTTCCCCTCGCTTTCTTCTGTTCAAACATTTTGTTGGATAGTACTTTGGTACTTACTTTATTCTCTACATTGCTCCCCCGTCCTTAATTCTAGGGATTACTAGGAAAGTATACTACCATTGAGTTATATCTCCTCCAGCCCTTTTTTAAATTTTATTTTGAGACAGATTCTCGCTGCATTCAGGCTGGTGACCTTATTGCCTCAAAGCCTTCTATAGATGAAATTTCAGATGCATGCTACCAAGCCTGGCTTTGCTGTCTGCTTTGAATAGCAATTTTTCTTGGATTTGTTTATTTTAAATGGCCTTAAACTCCTCCACCACCTCTTGAGTGCTGAGGTCACAGATGTATGCTGCCCAGGACTCAAGTTCTTATTAGGCAGACTTCCTACTGGGTGTATCCTCAGCCCTTGGAACTAATTCTTTATCTTTCATAATTTTTTTCATTCTTGTTTTTAATGATCATCTGGTCAGTCTTCAGTTCATGGACATTTGACAAGTTCTGATATTTTACAATTGGAGATGTACAGCAAGTGATAAGTGTGAATGCTTGAAGACATTCTAGGTTTTTAAGTTGTTTTTGTTTATGTTTTCTGAGAAAGGGCTTCTTTTTATAGCCCTGGTTGTCCTGGAACTCACAGAGATCTGCCTGCCTGTTTAAAGGCATGTGACACCACCCAGTACTTAAAAAATTTTTTTTTTACTGAAAATAAATTTTTTTCATGCAGTATATTCTGATCACAGCTTCCCCTCCCTTGTCTTCTCCCAAATCTTACCCACCTGTGCAGTTGCAATTTCAGGCATATGGCATAACAATTTCAGGCGTGTTTTCTCTCTCTTAAGAAAACAAATAGGTCAATTAAAACAAACAAACAAACAAACAAACCAGTGAGAATAAAACAAAGCAAATAGTTGGGTGTGGTGGTGCACGCCTTTAATCCCAGCACTTGGGAGGCAGAGGCAGGTGAATCTCTGTGAGTTCGAGGCCAGTCTGGTCTACAAAGTGAGTCCAGGACAGCCAGGGCTACACAGAGAAACCCTGTCTTGAAAAACCCAAAAAAACCCAAAAAACAAACAACCCAAAACAACAACAAAAAACAAAACAAAGCAAATAGACACAGAAAACAAAGAAAAACATGTGTGTCTGTCCGTCTGTCTCTTTTTCTCTCTCACACGCACACACCATAAAAATAAATCAGAAATCATAATAGGGAAGCAAAAGATGAGTATAGTAAAAATGGCCAAACAAACCGCTATGAGACCAAATATCTCTACAAATACTGAGTTCTTTTTGTGCTGGCTATCTACTATTGTGTATGGGGCTTCCCTTAAGTGTGGCTTCTATACCCTAAGACTCCATTGGAGAAAACTCATTTTTCCTTTGCAAGTGGTTGTCATTGGACCTAGTTTCTGGGTTGGGAATGGGGGGTTGTGTCCACTTCCTCTCTCAGTGCTAGGACTACATCTGGCTTGGCCCTGTGCATGCTGCCACAGTTTGTGAGTCCATATGTGTGTCAATCCTGTCGTATCTGGAGGACGCTGTTTCTTTAGTGTCTTCCATCCCCTCTGGCTCTTATTTTTTTATTTTTATTTTTTTTTTTTTGAGACAAGGTTTCTCTGTGTAGGCCTGGCTGTCCTGGACTCACTTTGTAGACCAGGCTGGCCTCGAACTCGCAAAGATCCTCCTGCCTCTGCCTCCCAAGTGCTGGGATTAAAGGCGTGCGCCACCACCTCCCGGCTCCCTCTGGCTCTTATAATCCATGTGCTCCCTTTTCTACAGTTCCCTGGGTCCTGAAGGAGGGATCTGATGGAGACATCCCATTTAGGACTGAGTGTTCCAAGGTCTCTCGCTCGCTGTACTTTGTCCAATTGTGGGTCTCTGTAATAGTTCCCATTTCCAGCAGGAGAAAGCTGTTCTGATGCTGGCTGTGAGTGAGACACTGATGTTGTTAGGAGTCATTTTGTTGCTATGTTCCTTTAGCAGAACCGTAGTATTTGGTTTTCCCCTAGATTCATGGCCTGTCTAGTTTCAGGTTCCTGGCCACTGGAGCAGTGTTGAGAGTGGAATGGCTTCCAGCTCATGGAATGGGCCTTAAGTACAATTGGATAGTGGTTGGTTACTCCCACAACTCTTGTGCCACTATTACACCAGTGTATCATACAACCAGATCACCATTGCAGATTGAAGGTTTTGTAGCTGGTTTGGTGTTTAGCTTGTTCCTCTAGTAGTGTGTAAAATACCTTCTGGTACCATGAGCAACTTAGTAGAAGTGAAGGCTCTAGCTAGGCACCAGCTTGACTTCTCCATGTTCAATGAGATGCATAGGAATCTTCAGCAATCATTCTAGGATTCTTTTTTTTTTTAAATGTTTATTACTTCAATTTACATCTCCATTACAGTCCCCTCCCTGCACCCCTCCCAGCCCCACCCTCCAGCCCCCTCCCCCTTCTCCCACATTCTAGGATTCTTTAATATGGGAATTCTTTGGGAAAAGAATGGAACAGTTTTTCATTTTTGGTTTTTTAAAGATTTTTTTATTTTTATTTAAGTGCATTGGTGTTTTGCCTGCATGTATGTGTGAAGATGTCAGATCTTGAGTTACAGACAGTTGTGAGCTGCCATGTAGATAACTGGAAATTGAACCTGGATCCTCTAGAAGAGCAGTCAGTGCTCTTAACCACTGAGCCATCTCTCCAGCCCCCTTGTTTTGTTTTTTGTTTGTTTGGTTTTGTTTTTTTTTTGAGACAAGGTTTCTTTGTGCAGAAGAAACCCTGCCGTGTCCTGGAACTAGCTCTGTAGAGGAAGCTGGCCTTGAACTCACTGAGATCCTTCTGCTTCTGTCTCCGGAGTGCTGGGATTAAAGGCCTATGCCACCAGCGCCTGGCCTAGAATGGAACAGTTTTATCTCCTTTTCTTACCTCCTCCCACCTCATCCCCAATTCCCCTTGTGTACTTGTCTCTTTTGTTAAGGGTCCAGTTGACATGAAGAAATAATTGCATTTCCACACCAACTCTCCTATTTGTTCTGTCTAGAAACATCAGACACATGAAGACTTATAATAATCCCTTTTCTATCCCGACAGAACTATTGTTAGTAATCACTTTGAGGTCTGTAGTTGTGACAAGTATGGGGGGGGCATTCTTTCTTAAGCGTTTTCTGAGGCCTGTGCTTTTTGCTCTGGGCCATGCGCAGCCTCCTCAGCATCCACAGTACGGCCATCCTTAGACTCTCACAGTTCTTATGCTACTGGTTTGACTTTTATCCCCAGATGATTTTGATCCTTCTGAAGAGTCCATGCTTTTGAATTGACTGTGGTGGTGCATGTTTGTAATTCCATTTGGGAGACTGAGATAGGAGGATTGCTCTGAGTTCAAAGCCATCCTGGCCATCATAGCGAGTTCCAAATCACTGAGGGATAAGAAGACCCTTTAAAAGAAGCTCAATTTTTAAACTCATTGATTCTTTAGATGCAGATGTTTCTTGTATAATGGAATGACTGTTTGACAGGGGAATGTTTCTTATCATTCCAGACACATATTGTCTTACATAGAGAATGTTGTCATTATTTCTGAAGAATTATATGTTTGTAAAAAAAAAAAAAAAAGAACAAGCTGGGCGGTGATGGCGCACACCTTTAATCCCAGCACTTGGGAGGCAGAGGCAGGCGGATCTCTGTGAGTTTGAGGCCAGCCTGGTCTACAAAGTGAGTCCAGGACAGCCAGGACTGTTATACAGAGAAACCCTGTCTTGAAAAAACCAAAACAACAACAACCGAAAACAAAGCCCTTTTTTGTTTTAGATAGTTGTAGTGTTTCTTGGTTTATGAATAAAATCAATGAGATATAGTTAAAAACTCAGCTGTAATAAAAATGTCTTTACACCATGTTTTTTTCAGATGTGATCTTTCCAAATACAAGAAAGGTTGGGGAAGTGGGAAGTACTGTGTTTTCTTTTGTTTTTCCAGTACTGAAGATTGAATCCAGGGCCTCTGCATGCTAGGGACTTGCTCTACACTAAGCTGTACCCCAGCCTGGGAAGCATTCTTGGGCTCTATGAATATAATGGGGTGTTTGCTTTTTTAAACCAGCATGGTAATCTCGCTTCACTACAAAGGTGTCTTTCTCTGAGTTACTGTGAAACTTTATAATCACAGACTTTATAAGATCTACTGCAAAGACCAACTGTTAATCTACATATCCTGACGTTAACCAGCTGGCGAGGTTTTTTTATCTGCAGTGAGAGCAGGTGTGACTGAAATGATGGCTCGCTGGTGATGTTGCCCTGACTCCGCTGCTGCACAGCATTGTTTTTCTTTTCATCTTTCCCGTCCTAAAAAGCCAGTGTTAGTGACTCTTCCCCTTCGCTTTCTCACAGTGGTGTACAGAAGATGTGAGACAGCCATGACTAGACTTCTCAGAGAAAATGCTTAACATCATCACATAAAGACTGTTCCAAGGAAAACAAAGATGGACATACTATAACATCTTCATAGCAATGTGCACCCAGTGTTTAGTGTGTAATAATAAACTGCTGTCTTCCTGATGATGGGTCATATTTAAAAGTTACATTCAAATGGGGTGCTCTTTCAGTTTTGACCGCTTGATAGCACTCCAGCTATGGATTTAATGTTTTGTTAACAGGAGAGTCAATTCCCATCCATCCATTTGCTTTCTTCCTGCAGAACTAACAGGTTTCAAGCTGCTTGTAAAACTCACTGTTCAGTGACTTGTTAGCTTTAACTGTCTCTGCCAAATATGGATGGACCTTAGCTCCACAGAGGATGAAAGCCAGAGCTTATAAATGTGGTAAAATTAAAGCATGTAAGGGCAGGAATCAATTCATTAGCTCCTAAGTATTTAGAGATATGTTTGATTGCTCTTGTGGTTTCAGATAGCAATTATTTCTAATATTTATTTTGCAGTGAGGGCCGAGGCAAGTTGACCGTATTTTCAGTTAAAGCTATGTTAGCAACCATGTGTGGTGGAAAAATGCTGGACAAATTGAGATGTAAGTATTTTCATATTATTTTAAAGTTTTTATCTTCAAATTAGGATGTTTAAACAATTTTAAGAGAATGAATATTTATAGAGATGTGGATGAGGCTGCTGTGGCTGTTGTACCACCTACTTACTGTTCAGATGGACAAATCGACCTCGCTTCTTACTAGTGTTTTTTAGAGTGAGAAAGCTGAAGTTCGGGATAATGATACTGACATTTAAAAAATCCTTTCCATATTAGTAAAAATGTGACTGGAGATTATTATGTTTTTAGTTATAAAATAAATTTAATTGCTCTTACTAGGCTTGGTCAAGTTCAGCTTTCTTACTAACTCCATTCTTTACCAGGTGATGTTTGCTGTGATGAAGCAGTTGGTAGCCTGATCTCCCTCCCAGCCCGACCTGTCCAAACCCAGTTACTTCTTTTATTGCTGTTTCTTGCTTTTTGTCTCTGTTTTTTTTCTCTTTTCTGCAGGCTGCCATTTCTGCATTTACTATTCAGTAGATAGTATGGGAGAGAGACTAGATCAAGTCAGAGCAGATGAAATTTATAACTTTAATTTTGCTGCTTGTGGTTTTTACTTACCTACTCTTTGGTTTAGGTGGCACTTGCCCTTTACAAAGGGCAGCAGAGGGGCATTCATCTAAATTTAGAGCCTGGTTTTAAGCTATTCTTTCTCTCCACTGTGCTAAGACTGTCATGGTAGAGGCACACTTAGGGTCAGGGGCATGTTTCAGAGGAATGAAAGCGAAGCTATGGATTTTAATGAAGTGTTGAAATTATTGGGTGTCGGGGGTTGGATGACTCAGGAGATTAAAGTAACTTATTGGAAGTGTGAGCGGGCCCCACAACCCACGTGGTGGGAGGAGATGA
Source organism: Lophiomys imhausi (assembly GCA_907164525.1). NCBI lineage: Eukaryota > Metazoa > Chordata > Mammalia > Rodentia > Muridae > Lophiomys > Lophiomys imhausi. The sequence continues at coordinate 4,332,989 of CAJQZJ010033149.1, forward strand.
TCAGTCTCTGTGAGCTCCATGACGCTAACAGATATCAGTATCAGATATCAGTATCATTTAAAAAGACAGAATTCCAACTTTTTATGTTGGAATGAAACATAATTTATCCATATTACCTTAAAAAAAATCTTCATAAGAGAGGGTAGGAGGGTGAGACCAGGAGGGGGAAGAGGGAAGGAACTATGATTGAGATTTTTTTCTTTTTCTTATTTTTTAAAATTCTCTTCAATATTATTCAAATAATATTATTTGAAATAATAATATTATTTGAAAACATAGTAGGAAGAAAATTTGAAAAATAATTCAAAATTATTCTTCAATAAATAAATGTTTTTTAAAAAGAGATTTTAAAAAATCTTCATAGGAAGAATTAAAAAAAAGAAGAAAAAGAAAAATCTTTATATAAGTGGTCTTTAGCATTTGAAATTTGTATTGTTCATGGGTCATCTATACAGTGCCTTTTCGGTTTTTATTTGTTGTCTGGTTGTGTGTTGGATGATGTTAGAGGTCCCCATCTTTACAAGTCTCTCTTTGCTTCTGACTTTCTTGTTTTTGTATGCCACTGTCAGAAAAACATCACAAATGTGATACTCTACTGAAGCGGTTATTACGGGAGAAACATCCAAAACCAGTTTTTGAAAGTCAATGTTGACTGCCATGAGAACCTTTTCACCTGGGTGTCTCCTTCCTGGATGTGCTCTCTTTGGTTGAGGTGGCTGAATATTGGTTGAGGTGGCTGAATAATGTCATAGGCAAACAAGAGGTGTAATACTGCTTGGCAGTATTCACCCACCATGGTACTTACGTTCTTCTCCTGTTTGTGGGTTTAGTTTCTGACCGTGCTCTAGCCTCTTCCTTCTGACTTCATTCTGTCACCTCTAGTAAAGATTCCACTATATTAAGCTTCCACTATGTAGAATACACCTCAGCATTTCTCTCTTTTTTTAAATAACCCTTTTGCATCTTGCCTTTTGGAATTTTTTTTAACTAAAAATTTTCTTTAGTTTCCTCTCCATCTTTACAAAAATTTATTTTTATTTATGTGTATATGTTTGTGCCTACTTGTTCGTATGTGCATACAGGTGCCTGGACAGGCCAGAAGATGGTGTTGAATCTGCTGGCACTGAGTTACAGGAGGTTGTAAACAGCCCCATGTGGATGCTAGGAAATGAACCTAGATCGTCCGCATACGCAAATGTTTGTAACTGCTGAACCATCTCTTCATTCCACCCACTCTACCTTTTAAATTTGATGTGCTTTAATATCAAAATAGCATTTTAAATGACTTAACAAACATTTGTGTTTTGGGTGTGAAATGTCATTTTTTTTTTTTCAGAAATGCTTTTTAGTATTTCTGTCTCTAAGACATTGGCAGAAATGTCCCTTATTGTGGTCCTTAAGGCTGTAAGGTAATTGAAAGGTAGTTACATAGGACTCTAAATGCCAATGACTTGTAATCAGAGTGTATACTGTAGTCAAAGTGTGATCAGAACTCAGGATCAGCAGCCCGGAGTGCAGCTGCCCCTGCAGACCAAAACCACACCTGCCAAACCACTTAGCTGATACTTGATTTGAGTAACTTAAACCCCTTCTAGTCACACTAAAAGCGGCAAATGAGGCATTTACTTTATTTATTTTTAATTTATTTACCTTAAATTTTATTTAAAAGCTAGTGTTGCTATTATAGAGATATAATAATACATATTGTGTAGCAGACATACGGGGAAGACTGTAAAATAGCTTTTAATCTATTCATTGAGTAGACTTGTAGGGGAATAATCAGGTATACCTCAAGTTTCCGACACACACACACTTCACATTTCTTTTTTATTCTTAGTTTTTGAGCTTGTGAGTCTTATAGAACTAGAACTAGAACTCTTAGGCTTCAGGGTTCTCCCACCTCAGCCGAAGACAGTCCAAACACATCAAAATTCTAACAGCAATTTTCCCTGGCTGATCACATTGCGTTTACAATAGTGCCAGTTTATATGACTTATCTTCTTCATGTCTCTGAAAGACTACATGTTGAGTAGAGAAAAGTTAACCTAAGATTCTTCCTGCTATGTTTGCTCAGAATTGACTTTTCTCACCATTGTTTCAGCTGCTTGCTTCTGGTGTTTCATTACAGGCTCTCAGGAGGCCTCTGTGTGAGGCTTCATTGAGCAGTTTCCCTGCTCAAAATTCTGCTTCCTTTGCCTGGTCTTTAATCACCTGCATTCCACCCTCACCAGCTAGACCTTAGCTTCTCTTTTAATCTGCATCAGTGATGCCCAAGTTTTTGCATTTCTGGAATAACAGGAATGTTTTAGAACTGGAAGCAAGTAAGAAATACTCTTTATATCTACATTTTATGAACTATTAAAAAAAAGAAAAAAACTAAGAGAAGCTGTATTGGTTAGGCTTCTCTACAGGGACAGAACACACAAAGACACACACATATATGAATGAACATATATACATATATAATCTATTTATATCTATATCTAATATATCTATCTAAAAAGGGAATTTATTAGAAACTTACAGGCAGTGTTCAGCTAACCCAACAATGACTAAATACCAACAGAACCTCCAAGAGTCCAGTAGTTGTTTAGTCTATGGCTGGTTGTCTCTGCTGGTCTTCAGTATATGCCAGAATCCCAAAGAAGCAGACTCTAATGCCAGTGAAGGAATAGTCTCATTGGTGAGAGCAAGCAGGCAAAGAGGGGAAGAGTCCTCCCATGTCCTTTATATAGGTTACCATGAGAAGGTGTGACCCAGATAAAAGTAGATCTTCCCACCTCAGAAGATCTGTATTAAAAGTGGGTCTTCCCATTTCAAGTGGTTTAATTAAGAAAGAAAAAAAACCCTCGGGTTTTAGATAATTCCAGATGTAGTCAAGTTGACAACCAAGAATAGCCATTGCAGAGGCCAAGAACTCTTTGTAAGGTGAATGTGGCTGAATCAGTAAAAACCTCAGACAAAACCCCCTCTCCTGACTTCATTAGTGACATGGAATTTTAATGAGTTTGAGAATGCAGTGTGCCTTGTACTTAGTTATGGTGTGTGCTTATAAACAGATGTGTGGACATGAGTTTCTGGGTTAAGTCACCCAGTTGGCTGAAAGATCACAGGAGTTGGAAGTCATCTGTGCTAGGGAACATTCATGTGAAAGGAAAATGGCTGTTCATTAATAGAGTTGTCCCTTTAGTCTGAACAGCTCTGCCACCTTTCAGAAGCCTGTGGTGGGTCATGGGTTTCATGAGGGTAATGGAGGAGACAGACAGATAAGCAGCCAGGAAAATCAGGGCCATTATCACCAGGAACAAAAATCAGACATGTGACAATGGTAGGTCAGTAGTCTTCTGTCTGTTACACAAGGGAAAGAATATTTTAGAAAGTGGATGAGAATGTACATTGAAGCACTCTATTGTGGGTTTTCCACAAGGGATGAAGCCTACCCCTCCCCTTTTCTTTCAGCTAGAAACAAACTGTTGGAGAACTGGCATACTTTCTTTCAGAGCTGTATAAATAGAAAGTTCATCCTGTATGCCAGAAAGGGAAAGGCTTTTAATTAGAGAACTAATACATTTTTTCTTTAAGTGCTAAGGATGGAACCTTGGTCTCACACCTATCATACACCCTCTATTACCACCAAGCCCTTGTAGTAAATTACACTAACTTTTTTATTTATTTATTTTATTTATTACTGGTTATACTTCATTTGAGATTTCAAAAACCAGCTTAGTTTTGTACCATTTTTCTGCAAATAAGAGAAACCTATTAAAAAAAAAACAAACAAAAACAACACTAGTTAAACCAGTAACTCAAGAAGTAATGAGTTACCTCATTATGCCTTCAGTTTTTGGATCTAGCTGTACTTCTCTTAAAATAAACAAATGTGTTCCTTCTCCCCCCCCACCTTTATAACCAGTATCTTTTTCATGATTAGAAAATTACTACTTTGAGTCCATTCAACTTGACACAGTAACTGAGTGAAATTGAAAATAAAACATTTTTGTGGGTGTTGCTAGTCATGTGATTCTCTGGTTATTTTTTCTCTTCATGTTTTTGAATGAATCAGATGTAGACTTGATGTGAATGCTGTATACATGTTTATGATTATGATACTATACACCCGTGTATATGTGGCAGCTGAAGTCTCTAGTCCTGCTTCTTCTGTTAAGTGCTTGAGTTACTCATTGTCTTATTAGCTGTGAATACATTTAGTGGTACCGAAAAGTTGATTAATAAGTGACTTAAATACATTGGGGTTTATATTTCTCATGTGAAAATAAGTCCAGAGGCTGCTGAGTTCAAAGTTGGTTCCGTGACCTGAGGCTATCATGAGACTCCAGTTCCTTCCATCTTCCTGCTCTGATGTGTGGTACCCTTGTGGAAATAAGGGGACCGTTCTGCTCAGGTATTCATTCCAGGCGGAGAGAGGGAAGGTACCTCTGATAGGAAACTGACACTTTTCCAGAAGCAGGGAAGGCATTAAAAAAAAAAAAAAAAGAGTGCACACTACCACAGTGAACATAGTCAGGGGTCAGTTAGTGGGGGGGAAGGGGACATTGTGTGAGTGCCTTAAGGTGTTTGCCACAACCCATACTGACCTTTTGTTCTCACTTTGACTTAATGTGTGATTGCATTCCTCATAAAAATGGAGTCACCTTGCTCTTCCCTCATTTTAAGAACGTGAGCATCTCCAAGCTCTCCGCAGTCCTTCTTAACTGTGACTCAGTACTGACTGCAGGAAGGCTCCACTTGCAAACACAATGGTCGGCCCCATGCAGTTAGTTTTGATGAGTGTGGTACCCACCTCCAGTCTGCTCATTTCAGTCAGGTTGTTCTTTCACCCTGTGCAGTTCCTACGTTGAAATGTTTGATTTTGGTCCCCCTTCCCCATCACTGGCCACCACTCCTGTGACCCATGCTCTTGTGTACCAGCTTGCAGCAGGTGGCAGCAGATCCGGTCCATTTTCTTGCCAACACAGTCTTTAGCCGTCTAATCCAAGAGGTAGCTTTTAAACACTTCAACTCCACCTAAACATTTTAAAATCAAATTCAACTCGTTTTTGTCTTTGAGAGCTTCTGGAATAAAGAGAGTAAAGCGGAAATACTGTACTTATTTCTCGGTGTCAGTGTTCTGCCCTAGTCAGAATGTTCCTTTCTGTACCGGCTTCTTAGTTACTACCAAATGAGGACAAAGTTGTAAATCTCTGACAAAGGTACTTAGACCCTTTTGTCTAGTTGTGACTCTTTTTTTTTTTTTTTTTTTTTTTTTTTTTGGTTTTTCGAGACAGGGTTTCTCTGTGCAGCCCTGGCTGTCCTGGACTCAATTTGTAGACCAGGCTGGCCTCGAACTCGCAAAGATCCGCCTGCCTCTGCCTCCCAAGTGCTGGGATTAAAGGCGTGCGCCACCACTGCCCGGCTAGTTGTGACTCTTAATCCCACTTGTATCCTGCTTCTACCTCATTGTTCCAAATCTTTTTTAGGATCTAAAATCCCTTTTTAGGATACTAAATCCCTTTCCTTTAGACTTGTTTGGGGCTGGGATGGATCTCTGGGTTCACTCTCTAGCACCACATAAACCCGAACTGGAGTGGCGAAGAGAGGTAGAGAGAGGACCACCAGAAGTATAAGGTCATTCTTGACTATGTAGTGAGTTCCGCACCAACCTGGGCCGCATGAAATCCTGTCTTAAAAAACAAAAGCCGCCGGGCGGTGGTGGCGCACGCCTTTAATCCCAGCACTTGGGAGGCAGAGGCAGGCGGATCTTTGCGAGTTCGAGGCCAGCCTGGTCTACAAAGTGAGTCCAGGACAGCCAGGGCTACACAGAGAAACCCTGTCTCGAAAAAACCAAAAAAAAAAAAAACAAAAAAAAAACAAAAGCCAAAGACGTTCTTTTCTTTTTAATATAAAATTTATTTTTATTTTATGTGCATTGACGTTTTGCCTGCATGTATGTCTGTGTGAGAGTATCAGAGCCCTGGAACTGGAATTACAGACATGTGTAAGCTACAGACATGTGGATGCTGGGAATTGAACCTGGGTCTTCTAGAAGAGCAGCCAATGCTCTTAACTGCTGAATCATCTCTCCACTCCTGCCAAAAACTTTCTTGACAATCCTTTTTGTGACTTGTCATTTCTGCTCTGTCTTCTAATGACTGTATTTTTTTTTTTTTTTTTTTTGAGAGAGGGTTTCTCTGTTTATCCCTGGCTGTCCTGAACTCACTTTGTAGACCAGGCTGGCTTTGAACTCACAGAGATCTACTTGCCTCTGCCTCCCAAGTGCTGGGATTAAAGGCAGGCAGGCACCACCATGCCCGGCTAATGAATGTATTTTTTTTTTTATTTTTTTATTTTATGCATGAGTGCTCTATCTGCATGTACACCTGCATTCCAGAAGAGGGCACCAGATCACATTGTGGATGGTTGTGAGCCACCATGTGGTTGCTGGGAATTGAACTCAGGACCTTTGGAAGAGCACTAGGCAGTGCTCTTAACCGCTGAGCCATCTCTCCAGCCCCATGAATGTATTTTTGTTTTGCTGAGAATTGAAACCAAGTCTATGCAGGGTAAGAAATTGTTCTGCTATTGAATTCTCTCTGCTCTTTGTCTTACTGTATGTGTTAATGTTTCTCATATATAATTTAATATCTCCAAATTTCTCTACTTCTGGGAGAACTTACACATTTGCTTTTCCTTTCTCCTCTTCTAGTATTTATCCATCTGTCATTCTACCCTCTACCCTATCTATGATGTTAGTTTTTGGATATATAGTACATCCTATTCTTTCTTTTTTATGGCTTTTGATTCTTTTGGAGGAGATACTATGGCTGAGCCTAGGACCTCACAAATACTAAGTAAGCACTCTGTTCTGAGCTTGGCTCAGCCCTGTGTGTGCTCTTGTTTCGTAGTGACAGTGCCTCTTTTTAAAATGTGTATTTTCAAGTTCTTAGTTCATTTGTCCCCCTCCTACCTGCTCTTCTTTTTTCCCCTCTGATTTTTAGGAACATAGTCTTTTTTATATAGCTGTGGCTGGCCTTGAGCTTGTTATGTGGACCAGGATGGCTTCAAAGTCATGGAACTGCTCCTGGTTCTATCTTCTGGGTATTGGACACCAGTTAAACACTACCATACCCAGCCACCCCTAGCCAGTGTTTCTAAAGCTGGTATATATTATGCTGTCTGTTGATATTTTTAAAGTATTGTCTTTTTCTCTTATTCTAAATTACTAACTAACTTTTTAATTTTGTTTCTTTTTCAAAGTTTATTTGTTAATGTAGTTTATGTGTTTGAGCATTCAGTCTGCATGTATGCCTGCATACCAGAAGAGGGCATCAGATCCCATTGTAGATGGCTGTAAGCCATCCTGTGGTTGCTCAGAATTGAACTCAGGACCTCTTGAAGAGCAGGCATCCAGCCAGTGCTCTTAACCACTGAGCCATTTCTCCATCCCCTAAATTATGTCTTGAAGAAATATAATTTAATAAAATTTACTCCAGAGTCAGATAGATATGTATTTAAATTTTGATTTAGACCTTAAGCAAGTGCTAAGCAGTACTTTCTTATCTGTTTTAAATAATTATACGTGAGTACACGTGCACATATCCAGTGAGGTCATGTGTCCTTGTCACTTGGTTTTGAGCCCCTGGTTGTCTTTCCTTTCTCCCAACTCTGGATGAAATTAGGAATAACTGAGACAAAAACTCTGTGCAAAGAGAAATGAATAGTGTTACTAGAAATGCCTTTCCTATCTTCTTTGCTAGTCTTTCTATAAAAGCAGGATCTTTCTTTCTTTCTTTCTTTCTTTCTTTCTTTCTTTCTTTCTTTCT
>CAJQZJ010033149.1:4340818-4353578 GCA_907164525.1 Lophiomys imhausi
TCTTTCTTTCTTTCTTTCTTTCTTTCTTTCTTTCTTTCTTTCTTTCTTTCTTCCTTCCTTCCTTCCTTCCTTCCTTCCTTCTTTCTTTCTTGTTTTTTTTTTTTTCCCCCAAACACGGTTTCTCTGTGTAGCTTTGGCTGTCCTGAACTCACTCTATACCAGGCTGGCCTTGAACTCAGAGATCCTCCTGCCTCTGCCTCCCGAGTGCTGGGATTAAAGGCGTGTGCCACCATCGCCCGATTTACTTTCCTGTTACAGTGTTAGAACACTCTGACAAAAGCAAGTTAGGGAAGAGTGATTGATTTATTTTGGCTTACAGTCCTGGGGGGCGGTCATCACAGGGGAAGGGCGTGGCAGGCAGCAGGAAGTGAGGCTGGTCTGGCAGTCAGGAAGCAGAGAGGAGGTGAAGCCAGCCCTAACAACAATCTAAACATTTGTCCTTTACTCCTCATCAAGGAAACACATGGAGACCACTATAGAAACCTAAAACCAATCAAAATGTAGAGTTGTGGAGCTCAGTTCCAATGGGTACATCTATAAAATACTCCTGTACCTAAGGCTAAAGGAACATTGTGGAAGAGGGGGTGGAAATATTGTAAGAGCCAGAGGATCAGGGAGTTTGCCATTCAGGGCCAAGGCTTACAGCTAAGAGATTACACCATGCAACAGACCTAGCACAAGAGGCTTACTGGGGGAGGGGAGACAGTGAAAGGCCATCTTGGAATGGGGACATGAGAGAGAAAGAGACAGACAGATAGAGAGACCTGGAGAGAGAGAGAGAGAGAGAGAGAGAGAGAGAGAGAGAGAGAGAGAGCGAGCTATCTGGACTGGCTGGGGCCTTTTAAAGGGGGCATGTGTTGCTATGCAAAACTCTGGTGACCATGGGAATGCGTGATGGCAGGTGGTGACGGAAGCACTCAAGCGCTGCAGCTGAAAGGCAGGCTGGAGGATCGCTATACCCATAAAGTCTCACCAACATACTAAACATGAACTGAATAGTGACAATACCAATATATATGCTAAAGTAGACAGGGAAAAGCCCACATGGCCTCAGCTCTACTGAAAGAACTACAGGCAATTAAGGAATGCTGAGAATGGGAGAAATTGTCTTCCCTAGAGAAGAACACACATATTAATTATCCAATACCAAATGATCAGCTCTGAAACATACATACATACAAGGATGTATACATATAAAACATGCATACATACAAAACATACAGACTGAGGAATTGTATTTAGGATATATATGGAGATATCCACATTTGTAATAGCAATTAATGAAAAAAGAGGCCATGAATTTGAAAGTGAGTGAGGGGAATATATAGGAGGAAATGGAAGGGAGAAATGTTGTAATTATATTATAATCTCAAAAAAAAAGTGAGGCCAGGCTCTAAAAGCACTAAGCCTGCTCTTAGTGTCCTGCTTTCTCCAACAAATATCTACTTCTTTTTTTTTTTTTTGGTTTTTTGAGACAGGGTTTCTCTGTGTATCCTTGGCTGTCCTGGACTCGCTTTGTAGACCAGGCTGGCCTCGAACTCACAGAGATCCGCCTGCCTCTGCCTCCCGAGTGCTGGGATTAAAGGCGTGCGCCACCACCGCCCGGCAAATATCTACTTCTTAAAAGTTCCATAATGTTCTCAAACAGCATCACAAGCTGGGGCATGATCCAAAGGGGGGGGCATTTCTCATTCAAACAACAATATATAAGTTATTTTTAAAAATACATTTTAATTGAAATAGTTATATTTCCCTCTCCCTCTTTTCCTTCCAGTCCCTCCCACATGCCCTCCAACTTTGAAGTTGATAGCCTCTTTTTCTTTGATTATTACTATTATAGAACACACAGATTTATATATATGTGTATGCACAAGTATGTGAATACAACCTGCTGAGTCTGTTTTTATTGTTTGCATGTATATGGTTTCAGGGCTGACTACTCTGCATTGGACAACCAGTAAGGGACTCATCCCTGGGAGAAGCTAATTCTTCTCCCCTCAGTCATTAGCTGCCTATATTTTTTTCTAGGGGTAGGACCCTGTAAAGTTTGCCACCTTCCATGTTGATACGCACATTGATATTGTCATTGTTCTGGTCTTATTTATGCAGCCATCTCTAGGAGAGACTGTCTCACTGCAGATTTTTTTGTATTCTGGCTCATCTTCTCTTGTTTGTTTTAGGAAATAGGGTCTCATGTCTTTCAGGCTGGTCTTGAAATTGCTATATAGTCTCATTCTCCTGCCTCTGCCTTCTGAGTGCTATGTTTATGTCTTATAAACACAGATTCTAGGGAATAAGGACATGCTGCTTCAAATTTTTCTTGGAACAGTGGGTTGCATAAATAAAAGGTAATTATCCTTCAGTTACATGGATTTAGAAAGTTTGTAGATGGGGGGACTGGAGAGATGGCTCAGCAGTGAAGAGCGCTGGCTGCTCTTGCAGAGCACTTGGATTTGATTTTGCACACCTACAGTACGCAGCACACAACTGCCTGTAACTCCACTCTAGGTGATTCGTCGCCCTCCTCAGGCCTGTGTGGGTACTGCATTCATGTGTACTATCTCTTCCCCCTCACCCCCATTTATAAATCTTTTAAACAGGTAGGTGGATATACATGAATGATTTTTCCATTTAATGTTTAGGTAGACTCTTAAATGGATACTTTACCTTGTGAGCAAAGTAACTACACAGTGTTAATAAGTTAATAAGGAGAATAATTTGAATGTTACCTAAAAACTGTAACTTTGTGATACTTTTGAATGATGCGTTTTTAGTGGTATAGGAATAACAGAAGCATTTGTAATTTTTAAGAGACAATATTTTCTTATAGTTTGGCTTCATTTGCTTTGTTTTTACAGATATTTTCTCTCAGATGTCAGATTCCAGTGGCTTAATGATGTTTGGCAAGCTTGACCAGTTTCTGAAGGAAGCCCTGAAGCTCCCAACAGCTGTCTTTGAAGGGCCGTCCTTTGGTTACACAGAACATGCCATCCGCACCTGTTTTCCTCAGCAGGTAAGGACCATTGACAGGACCTCAGGCTGACTAGCCTCCATCGATAACAGATTCCCCATGTGGCTTCCAGCAGGCAGTTCTAAAGGAAGAGTGCTGAGTAAAGGCTGGGATGGGTGGAAGGTCACCTGAGGACTCTTGTTCTTAGCTAAGGCAACATCTGAAGGCCTTTTTAAAAATGGTGGATGTGAAAGTTTATTATAGAGAAAAGAGAGAATGTAGGTAGAGACAGGGACATCTGGGAGACTCTAGAGTGGACATGACCAGACTGAGCTCAGCCGTGTGAGGAGAGGAGGAGGAGGAGGGGAAGGAAGAGGGGAGAGAGGGGAACCAGGTGCAGCAGCCAGGAGGCCGAAGGTACCAAGAAAAAAAAAAAAAGCCATTTGAAGTATTTTAGAGAAAAATGTTTTAAGTTTTTTGGATTATTGTGACGGAATATGTGTTTTTTTCTTTTCAAGTAATGTTCTTTAAATTTTAATTACAGGAATTTTGACTAAAGCTATAGTGATGCTGGGTCATTGTTCTCTGCATAATGCTCACCTGTCCCTGCAGGGCACTCTGAGCTTGCACATCACAGAGTAAGGAGTTTGACCTCTTTTGTTGGTTTTTACCTAGAGACTGGAATAAGAGTTTAGCTCTGCCTCAGAGACTGTGGACAAAGTAGATGCTCATAATAGCAGTTATTCTAGGTAGAGAATAGATACAAGAACTGTAATATTGTATTTAGAAAGCTATGAGAAACAGAAAATTAAGGGGAAAATCTTTTTTAAAACCAATAGAAAAAAATAGCTTCCCAGACAATACTTCTTAGTTACTAAAGGAAACAGTAGCTGTACAGTTGGAAAACTCTACCAGAGAGGAGGCATAACTTCAGCCCGGCCATTAGTCATATAGCCAGGGATGGAAGAAAACTGACAACTGGCTGGGCTGAGACGTGCGGCTCCCCTCCTCTCAATATAGCCATGTGTGAGTCTTGCCAAATTCATGTAACAGTGGAGCTGGACCATACACCCCAAAAGATTAGAATCATAAAAGAAAAGACAGACTATTCTGGATTAGAGTCTAAAAAGAGTTGAAAACTGAATGATCCAGGGTTTTTGTTTTTTGTTTGTATTTTCTGTTACAAAAGACTAAGACTCGGACAGTTGGAAATTTTTGAACAAAATTTATAACCATATAACAGTATTCTGCCACTGAATGTTAATTTCTTGATTTTTATATTTATCTTTAGCAATGTCAAAGAATTTTTTTTTTTTAAAGAAATCGAAATGCTGGGCATGGTGGTGCACGCCTTAAATCCCAGATTTGTGAGGGAGAGGCAGGCAGATCTCTCTGAGTTCTAGGCCAGCCTGGTCTACAAAATGAGTCCAGGTCAGTCAGGGCTAAATAATGACCCTGTCACAAAAAGTGGAAGAGGAAAGAAGGAAAGGAAGGAAGGAAGGAAGGGAAGGGAAGGGAAGGAAAGGAAAGGAAAGGGGAAAGGAAAGGAAGAAAAAAAAAAGAAATAGATCAGGTAGTGATGGTGCATGCCTTTAATTCCAGCACTCGGGAGGTAGAGGCAGGTGGATATCTGTGAGTTCTCTGGTCTACAGAGTGAGTTCCAGGACAGCCAGGACTACACAGAGAAACTTTGTCTCAAAAAAGTATTAAAAAGGAAATTCAACTGAAATATTTATGGATAAAGGAACACCCATCTGCAGTGAGTACAAGTCAGGGATCTGGATTGTACTTGGTTATGAAAATATGATTCGGAGTTTAGTTAGATAAGATTGATTCATATAGGAATTTGTTCCTTATCATGAAGAAGGAACGAAGTATAGGACTTAAGCCTTAAAGTTTGTCTGAGTAGTTCTTGGTGGTATAAATCAAAAAGTGAGTTTAGAGGTTTAAAAGTTATTGAAAATAGATAATGAATTTAAATTTCTCCCTAATTTTCTAGATTCCCAAGTTTTGGGGGAACATTGGGTTTTCTCTTTAGAAGATTTACCCCTTGTATGGTTACTTATTTTCTAGGTCTTGGTGTTGACTGTAGCTTTAAGAGTTGTCTACCCTATTATGGGGGATTTTAGATCTGATGTCTGTGTGGTAAGGGAAATGTGAACAGCAGAATGGGAAGTACTGTGGGGTATTCATTAGAGAAGACTTAAACATGGGTTTAAGCCATTAGAAAGTCTTTACCAGCTGTCTGGTGGCTACACAGAGTATTTGGGATCCTAGTGTAGCCCTCAAACCTTTCTTGGTTACGCTTTTAAGCACAAAAACCATGTTCTGGGTTGGCATACTTCAGTTAACAAGAACAGTTAGTCAGAAACAGAATTACAGAAGCTGAAAAGCAAGGTTAGTTCATTTTGAGATTTTCCCAGAACTATGGACCTTGATGGATTAGGCCTTTGTTTCAGTTTTGGCAGGTGGTGCTGTCTACGTTCTGGGTTTTACAGCCTGAATGGCACTTCCATCATGGAGTCAGTTGTGCTAAGGTCTGGGGCCTGTTACAGGAGGGAAGGTGGAGGAAGGGAGGTGTATCACACGTGGCAGTCAGTGTCTGTAGACACTGCATTCTCTTTGATGTGTAGAGCAGGTGGGAATATGGAATGTCGGGCGGCATGTTTGTTGGTTAGCTTTTAAAATATTAAGACTATTTTATGTATTGGAGCTACCTTTTGATTCTACTTTATCCAACCCATCTCCTCTGGCTATAGGCCAAAATGAATTTCCAGTCTTCTCAGGGACATTTTCTGGTTGTTCTGACTTGCTTTCCTGGACATTGAATACAGTTTGGCAAGAATTACCTGGCACATGCATGTGCATATTTGTGTTATTCTGTATACATTTTAACCAAGAGATTTCATGCTCTCCCTCAGCAGCCCTTCAGCTGGACAATTTCTGTGGATGAGTGACATGTTTTGTTGACCTAAAAACATATCTTCACATGTTATCATCTCTGGTGTTGATATATTTCCTAACCCTAACCCTAACCCTAGCCCTAGCCCTAGCCCTAGCCCTAACCCTAACCCTAACCCTAACCCTAACCCTAACCCTAACCCTAACCCTAGCCCTAATCCTAGTCTAGGCTAGTAGCATGCTGGTTTCAGTTGGGTAGGCAATGGAGGCAATGGTTGTAATAGGTTGTCTTTTCTTGCATTTGTGAGAACTTTACCACGACCGTTCACTTGATGTTGCTACTGAGTTAGATCCACTTTTGGTATGATCCACATGTTGTCATTTCAATGTTCTCAAAAATTAATAAGTCACTGTAAACACAGAAGGTGTGGACACAGAACAGAGGAGAATAAGTTGGATAATTAGTACATTTATTTTGCAAAACAGTAATTAGATATTTACAGTATCTTATTTGAAAGAGAGTATCTACAAAGAGATGAAACTAAATTATATTATTTTTTATTACCAAAGATTAGTGATGTCTCAGGGTTTCTGCTGCTACAATGACCAAAAAACAAGTTGGAGAGGAAAGGGTTTATTCTGCTCACACTTTCACATCACTGTTCATCATCGGAGGAAGCCAGGACAGGAACTCAGACAGACCAGGCACCTGGAGGCAGAAGCTGATGCAGAGGCCATGGAGGGGCGCTGCTTACTGGCTTGCTCTTCATGGCTTGCTCAGCCTGCTTTCTTATAGAACCCAGGACCACCAGCCCAGAGATAGCATCACCCACAATGGGCTGAGCCATCCCCCATTGATCACTAATAAGAAAATGTGTCTTACAGTCAGATCTTATAGAGGTATTTTTTCAATTGAGATTCCCTCATTTCAGATAACCTGTGTCAAGTTGACATAAAACTAGCTAGGACAGGTAATGACCAAAATACTGAAAAATAATTTGTCACATCAAACAGTGCATTTGAAGGTAGTAAAAACCACTGAATCTTTTGAGCTGATGAAAGAAATTTCACTTCAATAAGAACTTGGTGTAACTGACTCACTTGTGATTGCAGTTAATTAAGCCATTGCGTTAGTTTAATTGGCTGAGACTTTTCTTCCTTAGTGGTTGAAAAATATATATAATAATGTACCTTCGAAGTGATCTTCCAAGTTGATCTTAGATCAGATGAAATAGAGTGCATAAAATGGGTTGTATCTGAATAGTATATGTATATATGTAATAATGAGACCTGTCTCACTAGCATTAATTAGACTGAGAAAAATTAGAGACCTAGAAGTGAAGTTTTGTTCTAGTTGGATCTGCAGAGGAGAATGTATTATTAAATGAATCCTTAGAAATGACAGGTGGCTCCCCAATTTTCTCTTTTGAAAAAGATTTATCCCAAAGTGCAGAAGCAGGTCCAGCTGCATTTGTTGTGCCTCGCTGCCTGGGGCTGTGGCAGGGTGGAAGGGCTTGGCTTGGAGTGCTGGGGCTGTGGCTTGGCTGTTTATTGCTTCAGCTGTTTCTCTGGTGTCGGCTGGTAGCACAGTTTAGCCCACATGCTCCTACCCCGCTGCTTTGTAGTTTTCTAGACTTTACAGAAAGCCGGGAATTTGTTATTCAAAAAACTGAGGACCTTGGCCTCCTGGAGAATGGCTCTCTTGGTAAAGAGCTTGCCTTGCAAGCATAAAGGCCCAAGTTTTGATCCCCAGAATTTGCATACAAGATCTGGGCTTGATTGTAGTGTGCTTGTATCCCAGCATTGAGCAGGGAGAGACAGGAAGAGCCCCAGGGCTCATCTGCTAGCTAGATTAAGCTGAATATGGTGAGCTTTAGCTGTAGAGAGAGATGTTGTCTAAAATGTCTCCACTCTTTTGGAAAACAAAAATACAAACCTTTATGAATTCCTTTGTGCCTTCTGATGAGGTTCCTAGTGCCCACCTCCACCCCACCCTCAGCCCATCTCTTCCACAGGCATTCCTGGGGCAGACCGTGCCACCAAGCCACATCTGCTCCCTGGAGACCCTTGCCAGTGTCCTGCTTGGTCTGTGCCTTTCTGATAGATGAGAGTGTTAGCTCAAGGCAGCTTTGATATGCATTTCTCTTGTTTTGAGTATCCTGCATTTGGGTGAGTGAAAATAATCACAGTTCTTGTCATTGTTTATTTGTTAGCTTCCAGTGAATTGTAGTATCCCTGACTGCCTTCTCCCCTCCAACAAAGGCCTGTAATTTCATATCCTAGCTAGGATACCAGTCTTCTTTGTCGTTCAGAATCCTTTAATGTTCTATATTCCCATGGCATGTTTCATATAGCTGAGGGGTTCCCTGAGGGAGAGGTTCCAGCTTTATATTTCCAGTGATAAACAGCACCATGCATAGAAAATGACCCATGCTTGCTAAATACTTGAATAATGGCTTGAAATCATGAGTAAATGAGAAAATTAGTATTTTTGGTTTGAGTTCTGACAGCTTAAAACTTACAATTGTATTTGCACCCTCATTTTTATCTGTATTATTCTGCTATTTTCTCAAATAAAATAATTATTGAAATGAGGAAAATATAGCATTTCAGAATTTATTTTTAATTTATTTTTATTTTATGAGCATTGGTGTTTTGCCTGCATGTGTGTCTCTGTGAGGATATCAGAAGCCCTGGAACTGGAGTTACAGACAATTGTGAGCTGCCATGTTGGTGCTGAGAATTGAACCCTGGACCCCTGGAAGAGCAGCCAGTGCTCTTAACTGCTGAGCCATCTGTACAGCTACATTTCGGACTTTTTTTTTTTTTTTTATAAAGATTTATTTATTTTGTATACAGTATTCTGTCTGCAGGTATATCTGCAGGCCAGAAGAGGGCACCAGATTTCATTACGGATGGTTGTGAGCCACCATGTGGTTGCTGGGAATTGAACTCATGACCTCTGGAAGAGCAGCCAGTGCTCTTAACCGCTGAGCCATCTCTCCAGCCCCCATTTCGGACTTTTTAAAGCATTTATAATACTTTTTGCAGCTATGATAAAAATATCTCCTACTAGCCTATACAGTTGTGTCATTGTAGATTCCTCTTAGTCTCACTTTTGTTTTGTCTTTGTAGTATTGAAGATTGGACCAGGGCCCCATGTACTCTACTTCTCAGCCATATCCTCAGCTTTCAGATTGTTCTGATGTTTAAAGCTTAAATCTGCGATGGACAAGTTCAATGTCCAGCCGGTGGTAATGGAAGGCTGCTTTCTAGCATTCGTTCTAGAACTCAAGCTGATGTGTGTTTGTTTGCTCTTTCCAGATAAAATATGCCTACAATTCTATGTAGTTATAAAGCTAATTGCAGTTAGTCTGAGATGTCTTTGCTGTCATTGGAATGGCTCAGCTGGTAAAAGCGCTTGCCAGCTTAGCCTGCTGACCCGAATTCAGTCCCAGAATCCACGTAGAAGGTGGCTGGAGAGAACCACCTCTATAGACCTGTCCTCTGCTCTTGCATGCATCATCATAATTACAGTTTTAATGTTTTTATCTGAAAGCTTTTAAATATCAAACATTACTTAAGTTATAAAGTCAGTGGTTGGGAAATATTTATATATTGAACAACAGAAAATACAAAGTTCTTATTAAAAATGAAGTTGGAAATTGGTAAATTATTTTACTTGCTCTCTTAAATGCTGTTTCAGTGAGGCTAGATTTCTGAGGGAGATGTGAAAATGAAATAGAATAGTGATCATGAATATCAAGGATCAGAATAACAAGGGATGACAAGCAAATTCATTTTTAAGAAAAAATAGGAGATTACACTCAACAATGGAGATAACTAGTGTTTTCTCAGAGAACTATAAATGTGTTGTTTTTGCTTAGCATATCAGGCAACTGTTAGATGATTAAAAATGAAGTCTTGTATAAAACAAACAGCTTAAAATGTTGAATGAAAAATATTGTTTGTATTTTCCTCATACTACTACATAATTTGAAAGGGGAGTATCCTTTCTAGGTCATTGTGGCTGTGTCGTGCTGCATCTGGAAAGCCCCATGGTACTCTCAGGGGAGAACAAGACTGAAAGACAGTGACATTCTAAGTAGAATGTAGCTAATCTTGCCCCGTGGACTCCCTGAAAATAAATTCTTAAGCACTTCTCAGGGGTCCTGGCCATGCTTTGAGAGCTACTTTCTGGCCCTTGAGAGGCAAAACAAACCCAGAACTACTAAGTGTGAGCCTCATCTCAGGTCCAGGATTCAGGGATTGAATTAAAGTTGCCAAACTTATAAGTTTCTTTAACAACTGAGCCATCTAGATGCTCCCCCTCCACACCCCACCCCTCCCCACCCACCCCACCCCCAGCCTCCTGCGTTTTTAGTAAGAGTCTTTCTGTGCAGACCAGGCTGGCCATGAACTTACTATCCTCCCTCCCTTTCCTGAGACTGGGACAAGCATCCATCACAATAACTACCACAGGAATCTGAAACATACTTTGGGGTTAATTTTGGTTGATGTTTTTTTTTGCATGTCCATTGTGAAGATGTTTTCTGTATTTGGCCCCCAGTCACAGTTGGGGGGCTTTCTGCTTTTCAGTGTTGTCTGCTCATTCCTCCCAGATCCTACCTGGGTCTCAGAAACAGCAGGAACTTGAGTGTCTTGAAGAGAGAGTGTGCACTGGATAACATTTTCATGGAGTTTCTGAGCAGGCTTCTCTTTACTGGCCAGCAATGTACAGTGGTGTGGAGAGGCTGTGGGAATGATGCCTCTTGCTTGCCTCTGCTTTTTCCCTCCCCACCTTGATGCCCCAGGTCTGTCATTCCTTCAGTCCAAGACATTTTTTCTAGGCTCTCATAACATTTTTTCCTACTCTGCCTCTACTTTACCTTCCTTATCTATTTGCCTTTAGTTTCTTCTTCAGAGATATCCTTGATCAAAGTGACTTCCAGTTAATGTATTTTGCAGTCAAGGTCAAGATATTCACAGATGCAAAAAAATAAAAAACAAACAAACAAAAAAACAAAAACCTGGGAGTTCGTGTATGCTCTTGTATTTGGTATGGAGGGAGTGCTGTGGGTAGACGC
This sequence comes from Lophiomys imhausi, assembly GCA_907164525.1. Classification (NCBI taxonomy): domain Eukaryota; kingdom Metazoa; phylum Chordata; class Mammalia; order Rodentia; family Muridae; genus Lophiomys; species Lophiomys imhausi. Next base: position 4,351,757 of record CAJQZJ010033149.1, read on the forward strand.
CGTGGTGGACAGTCCTGGTCTCCTCTGTCCTAAGTCCCCTGGTGTCATCACGTTTTGCTTGGGCGAAAGTGAGCTGAAATTCTTAATGTCATGTTCTTTTGTTTTGCTCTACCTACTCCTATATCCCATCTTCATGTGTGTGTGTGGTTTTTTTTTTTTCTGGTGCTGGGATCAGACTCAGGACCTTACACATATTAGGCAGTGTTCTATCTATCATGTAGCTATCTCTGTAGCCTCCAACTCATCTTCACATGGCTGGACTAGGGCATAGAAAATGTTCCTTCAGGGTCAGAGAACTCCTGTGTGCTGCCCTTTCTCTCTGTTTTGTCTTTTTTCTTTTCTTTTCTTTTTTGTTTTTGTTTTCAGTTTTTTTGTTTGTTTGGTTGGTTGGTTAGTTTTTGAAACAGAGTTTCTCTGTGTAGTCCTGGCTGTCCTGTAACTCTTTTGGTAGACCATGTTGCCCTTGAACTTGGAGATCTGCCTCTGCCTCCTGAGTGCTGGGATTAAAGACAAACTCTGGTCCCCAGGCTCATGTGGTGAGCACCTTTTCCTGGGTATTTTGCCTGTATGTATGTGAAGCCATCTCTCCAACTACTCAGCGGTTACTTATTAAATGACAGTTGTGTACCAAGCACTGCTGAGAAATGCTGGAAATATGGCTCCTAACCAGGGATCCTTAGTTTCTGTTGTTGTAGATGTTTTATGAGCAGGAGTATTATGTCTGTCTCCCTCACAGGACAGCAGAAATGGTGATTGGAAGAACACTGGGCTCTGACCGTATGTCTGGTTGGGTTGGACATGACCAGCCATTTTAATGTCAATGAGGAGGTTAAGACACTTAGCAGCTGTTTTTAGAGGCAGAATCATGCCCGCAGAGATGCATTTTTTTCAGATAGAAGTGGTGTATGTATAATAAAATGTGTGTAGTCGTGACCATGATAGTGTGAAAAATTTTATTATAAAATGCCACATGCAGTTCATTCCTGCTTGGTTGGGAGAATCCTAAATTAACCTAGAAATTTAAAGATACCTACTTGCAAGATATAAAGTGTACTTTTTTTTTCTTCTTTTCACAGAAGAAGATAATGCTGAATATGTTTTTAGACACCATGATGGCCGATCCTCCTCCCCAGTGCCTTGTCTGGCTACCTCTCATGCACAGGCTTGCCCATGTCGAGAATGGTGAGCACAGCTTGACCCTTCATCCCTTAGGGTGTAGAGAGGAAGAAACTGTCTGCAGTGTCCTTAGCTATTGTGAAAAATTGTGACATGTGCTGGCATGCCATCAGTTGAAGTTGTGGCTTTTGTTTTCAGAAGAAGAATGTTTTTTGCATCACAAAAGCAGGAGTCTTGTCACTTAAATAGGATTCTGGTGTTATGGACACTTTTTTTATTTTTTAACCCAATCTCAGGGGCAGTCCTCTGTTTGCAGTCGTCTGTTTGTGTTTACCTGATGTGGTCAGGAATTTCTTTTTCCCCCTTTTAATATTTCAGAATTGTTACTTTAGAAAATTGGAGCTCTGTAATATTAGCCACCAAAAATTTAGGTGATTTTGTACAATTAAAACATTGCTAAAATAAAATTTAGTTCTGGGCCGCCTGTCTTCCATTTTCCCCCTTATGATTATTTTTTGGGTGTGTGTGTGTGCATGTGGAGGCCAGAGTGGACACTGGGTATCTTTCATTATCTTTTGAGACAGACCGTCAGTGAACACAGAACTTACAATTGACTGTGCTGGCTGGCCAGCGAGCTCCAGGGACCTACCTTTCTCCACTGCCCCCCCACCCAGGGCTAGGGCTACAGGCTTGTGTGAGCACACTC
>CAJQZJ010033149.1:4363578-4381223 GCA_907164525.1 Lophiomys imhausi
CAGTGAGGCTTAGTAGCATGAGCCAGGGAAGATCTGCAGAGAGGCTAGGGCATGAGCCAGGCTCTGGCTGGCCATTGTCAGGTCTTCTGAGTGAAATGAAGAGTCTTGGTAGAACTGGGGATAGCATAACCTAATTTCATTCATGTTTTAAAATGGTCAGTCTGGATGCTGGGTAAAAAGTAAGTGATGTAAATAAAGGAGAAGCATAGAGACTTTGTGAACGATTATTATAGTAATATATTAGTTAGTTACTTGCCTTGTTGTTATAGCAAAATATCTAACAGACCAACTTATGGGATTTGTTTTGTCTCGTGGTTCAGGGAATCTAGTCCGTCTTGGCAGGAAATGTATGGTATCAGGAAGCTCCTTGCTTCAAACTGGACAGATTAGGAAACAGAGAAAAAGGGGTGCTCATACTTGACTAGCTTTCTCCTTTCCCCTTGTTTATCCAGTGGGGGACCTCAGCTTATGGATCAGTGCTGCCTAAATTCAGAGTAGGTTGTTCTTCCTCCACCCTGTCCCCTTGTTTAATTCTCCCTGCCAATGTAGACACACGCAACAGTGTGCCTCATCAATGTTCTAGGCATTTACTGATCCAATCAAGTTGACAATCAAAATTAGCTATCATAAATAAAATATGATAGGATGGTAGCAATAGAGGTGGTAAAAAGATCTGTGTATATGTTAAAGTGTGTGTGTGTCTGTCTGTCTGGAGTTTGAACTTAGTGCATCTTATGCCAGGGAAGCATTTCACTAGTGAATTATCTTGTAGCCTAGAAATGGTAAAAAGGACTGAATTAGAGTAAGTTATAAATCAGCATAGTGGGACCAAGGAGAGGAGTTAAGAGATACTAAGGTTGTCATAAACCACTTACATAGTAGAATTGTCATTGGCCAAAGAAGGGAAGGTTGTGGGTATTGCATGTGTAGGTCTTAGAGTCCAAAATCAGTTCTGTTTTGTTTTGAGACAAGGTCTCTTTCTGTACCTCGGGCTGGCCAGAAACTCAGGAATCCACCCTCCAAATGGTGTGGTTAAAGCATTTGTCATGCGACTGACATATCCAGCTCAAGGGTTCTTCTGTTTCACCATGTCGCATTCAAGCAGTGTCCACTTGGGATGGTTGAGTAGGCCACTGGGGATGAGTCTATAGTTTGAGAGAGTTAGAGATAGACTTATTCTTTTTTTTTTTTTTTTTTTAAGATTTATTTATTATGTATACAGTGTTCTTTCTGCAGGTATATCTGCAGGCCAGAAGAGGGCACCAGATTTCATTATGGATGGTTGTGAGCCACCATGTGGTTGCTGGGAATTGAACTCATGACCTCTGGAAGAGCAGCCAGTGCTCTTAACCGCTGAGCCATCTCTCCAGCCCCTGAGATAGACTTATTCTTAATGCACATATTTAATGTATACATAATGTACAGTAATGTATAACATTAACTAAATGAGTGAAGGAGTGATCAACTCTTGTTAGATGTTTAGTAGTCAAGTAATAGGATAAGACTAATGCTTATTCATTAATATTTGTATTATTTGGCACAGGAACAGTTTCTTTGGAAGTGGGGTGGGGGTGGGGGTAACAAAAGCCTAATTAAAGGGAGCCAGAAAGAAGGACATCCCAGTATACTGACACACGCCTTTAATCCTAGCACTCGGAGACAGAGGCTAATGGGTCTCTCTGAGTTCAAGGCCAGCCTGTCTACAGAGTGAGTTCCTGGACAACCAGAGCTACATAGTGAGATCCTGTTTTAAAAAACAAAAATGAAAAATGGGAGGAAAGGCAAGAGAGGTGGGGACAACAGGTACAGACGTTTCTTGAAGTGGATATTTATTTCTAGCACTATCCCCACCTGTTTGCAGGGTTTGACTGGATAGCCTAGCCCACCTACCTTAACTTCAAGCTGGGATTGAAGCATGCACTGTTCCTGGCTCTAACTCTACTTCTGAAAACAGTTCTTTTTGAGATCAGTCCTATTCCATTCTCTCCCTGCCCCAGTTAATTTCTTAACTTCAGCCCGGAGTTAGGCGGATGGCAGGCTGTTAGAGAGAGGTTTTGATTGACAGGTGGACTTGGAAGTAGTCTCCAAATTGAACACCTCCCTCTACACACACCTGATAGATCTTGAATTCTGGTGCTTCTGGGAAGCAGAGGAGAATGGTCTCATGGTGGAATCTGCAGACCCCAAGAAAAAAGGAATAGTCACAGGCTAAGGTGGGCACGTTCACTTCGTTCATTGTGTTAAGATGAGGAGCGAGGGACAGAGCAGGAATGGGGATGTAATTGTCAAGGTTACAGTCCAGCCTGCGAGGGAGTTAGGCCATCTTCTCTGAAATGCTTGCCTCATGCCTATGTAACTGCCATTAGAGCTGCGGTGCTGTAATGTTTGGTGGTACTCTGTTGCATAATAAGCCACCAAAAAAAAGTCAGTGATATAAAACACCATAATCATCAAGTTATACCATTGATTTTGTATCAAGTATTTGAGCAGTTGTTCTCAACCTTCCTGATTCTGTGACCCTTCAATACAGTTCCTCATGTTGTGGTGACCCCCAAACATAAAATTATTTTTGTTGTTACAAAAATACATAACTATAATTTTGCTACTGTTAAGAATCATGGAGATGGTTAGATAGTAGAATGTTAAAGTCAGGGGCCAAATATGTATAAACTGGACATTGGGAAGGTATACTGGGCCATTTAACTCTCATAAATGTGGCATATTTATATCTGTTGTTTTGTATAATACTTACTGTTATAAGAGAAGGAACCATCTGTTGGACTGAAAGGGGAAACTTCTGGGGGGGAAGAGGGTGGAAGGGCGGGATAGGGAGGGGTTTGTGACTGAGATGTAACTTGAAGAAAAAAAAATAAAGTATTTATAAAAAAAAAAAAGAATCATATTGTAAATATTTTTGGAGATAAGAGGTTTGCCAAAGGGGTTGTAGCCTACAGGTTGAGAAACAGTGGTATGGGGATTGGCTGTCTCTAGTTTGTGCTTTCTGGCCCCTTTCTTGGGATGGCTGAAATACCAGGGTGCATGGGTGTGGCTTTAAGGACTGGAGGCTTCTTCACATCCATATCCACCGACGCTTTGGGATGTCTGGAAGGCCCACCTCAGCTGGAATGCTTGCTAGAATCCAGCCACGTGTACCCTATTCATGTGCTGTGTGCCCCTCATCCTTGACCCCCAAGGTTTAGGAGACTTTGCCTATGGCAGATGCACCTGGAGAGCTACCTGCCCTTGCCCTGCTGGGAGAGCAGCGGCACTTCTGTCACATCCTCTGGCCTCCAGAGTAGGGTCACTGAGAGCAGCCCAGGAAAAGGGAGGACACTGGACTTCAGCCCTAGAAGCAGGCCAGTGGGCCTGGAAGGGTGGGATTGCAGTGAATCTGGATGTAGGAGACAGCTTGTTGGAGTTACCTCGGGTCGGTTTCTGCTTGGGAAACAGCCCACCACATGCAGGACATTCCCATGCGAGCAGGGCCTCCCTTATAGTGGTTAATGTAACCATAGAGATGTCCATGTTTTCATGTCAAAGTTTTACTTTTAAAGAGTCCTTTACAGCTCTACAGAGGCAGAGGCAAGTGGATCTTTATGAGTTAGAGGCAAACCTCCTCTCCATAGTAAGCTCCAGCCCAGCCAAGGCTGTGTGGCTAGATGACATGCAGGGAGGCCTAGACACACAGTCAACTTCGCCTCCTCTGCCTTCCTGTCTTCTATTCAGAGCTCAGCCTACCCTAGTTTTCACTTTACCAAGGTCAATCTGACTAATTCCCACTTTGTTATTCCAGATGGTGAGGGGATTAGGGAAGGATGGGAGAATTTATGTAAATATTCTTAGACCACAAATGTAGTTCTTAGTAGAATGCCTTTAGTTACATAACTGGGTAGGGGTTGGGGGGGGGGGTGACTTGAAATTTTCATCTCTTTAGCCAGCAGGTGGCAGACTGCACATCTGAACAATCTTGTCTCCTTCAAAATTTATAAATAAGGAAGTAGTTTTGCTTAACAGAATGTTAAACAAGTGTTGCTGCTTTAAAAATATTAATGATCGTCTCACATGTAATTTTTATAGCATTAATGATGCAAAGTTAAACTATTTAATATGAAGAGCCAGGTTTATCAGAAGCAATTTTAATTATTTCTTGTTTCTTTCTTTTTCCTTTGAGACAGGGTTTCTCTATGTAGTCCTGACTATCCTGTACTCACTCTATAGACCAGGCTGGCCTTGAACTCAAGGAAATCTGCCTGCCTTTGCCTCCTGAGTGCTGGGATTAAAGGCATGCACTATTACTAGCATTTGTGTCCTTGCATCTCTTAAATTCTGAAAGATAATTTGATAATCTATTCAGGGAGGAAAGTGTGCTTATTGGCCATACTTTTCACAGTTTCAAATGGATACGTGTCGTATTTAATTACTACTTTGCAAATAGCACAAAACTAAAATAGGAAATTATTTATCAATCTATATTCATCCATCTACCTGTCTGTCTGTCTGTTGAGACAGGCTTTCACTGTTAGTCCTGGCTATTCTGGAACTCTTGATGAAGACCAGGCTGGCCTCAAACTCGTAGAGATCCCTCTAGCTCTATTGGCATTAAAAGCATATGCCACTTGCTCAACCTGGAGGATATGGAAACGTGTGTATATACATTTTATTTTATATGTATCAGTGTTGTACTTGCATATGTGAATGTGCACTACTTGCATGTCTGATCCTGTGGAGTTCAGAAGAAGGGGTCAGATCCCCTAAAACTTTAGGTATGGATGGTTGTGAGCCTAGGCCTTCTGCAAGAGGAACAAATGCTCTTAACCTCTCTCCATTCCTGGATTTTTAAAAATATTTTTTTATTTTATATGTTTTTATTTATATATATTTTTATATTTTCAAAGCATAAAATAGCATCCCCACAAGTAGGTAGTGGGACATAGACTTGAAGAAATTTAAAACAAAATCTACAAAGTCCAGTCTTTAGGCTTAGTGCCCGGGGACCCTCTGAAGCTACTGAGGCAGTGCCTGCCTTGGCTGCTGCCTCTGTCTGTTGTTGGTACAGTAAGGAAGCTGCCACCTCAGTGTTCTGATTGACACCAGCGCTCCTGCTGTGCTCTCAACCCTCTCCAGACCCGCAGCCCCCTAGTCAGCAAGCTGCTTCACCTCTACCTCCTCCAAAAGTTCCTTTTACTCCATCTGAATAGAAACTTGGCACCCTGTAAGAGCCTCATGTCCCTTATAGCTCCTGCTGGTTTGCTGGTTATTGTCTCCACCCCCTTGTACAGCTAGGAGATGGGTGAAATCACTGCTAAGGTGACATTTGCTGGTTATTGTGTCCACCCCCTTGTGCAGCTAGGAGACGGGTGAAATCCCTGCTAAGGTGCCCATGTGGCTCACCCAGTAAACTGGGCTCAAATGAGAGTGAAGGAAAGGTGCTGTCATGCAGAGGCCACAGGCATCGCCCAGGGGTGCTTCTGTAAGCTCGGGCCTGGGCTCACTGTTTTAGCATTCTATTGCTGCGCGACAAGTCACTATAGATATGATCAGAAGACCGGCCACAGTGTGGCTGAGTTCCCACCCCCACACCCCATAGCTGACTAAAGGTGTCGGCCATGGTTCAAGTACCATCAGGATCTCAGGCTTGAGGGGAATCAGCCAGTTCATTGGCTGCTGACAAAACACATCTCTTTGCAGCTGTGGTCTCAGCTTTCCTGTTCATAGCCCACCTGTGTTCGTTCGCCATGAAACTTCCATAGGCCATTTGCCACGTGGACATTCACTGACTCCAAGGCCAGCTGGAGTGCATCTCTGTGGCTTCCTCTCCTACCACATGGGGTAGACTCCCTTTTGCCTTATAATGCTATGTAATCTAAAAGAAAGCTACTTTACATATTCACAGTTGTATCTATGGTCAAGGGGAATGGCTAAGCAAGAATGGGTGTTGTTGTGAGTCAATTTCTAATTCTACTCACATTAGTCATTGTGGTTTTTTTTTTTTCCTTGCTTTTCAATTTATTACCTCTAGAATATTATACCTGGAATCTCTTAATTTTAAAATAAAAATCTTACAAAAATCAAGGTACTGCTTTGAGGCACATGCCAACTTTGTTACTCTCCTCTTCTAACCACAGTTATTTCTGACTTTCTGGTCATGCCCCTTTGCTCCAAGGGATCGGTTCCACATCCGTTGTTATCTCTCTGGTAATTTTACTGTCTGTGGAGTTAAGCCTTTTAAATCCTGGCTCTGCAGTCTTTTGACTTCTCCAGTTCTGATGATCTCTTCCACAGAGCCTCAAACATCTGCCCCACAATTATGCCGACATTTCACCCCATCTAGCAGCCCTGCTTCCTGAGTCACTGGTTTAGCAGTTCTCTTTTGACAGCCTGCTGTCATTCCCGATTCGTTTCTCTGGTTTCACTAAGGGGATCCTTTAGTCTTCCTCCCTTTTCAGACCCATCAGCCAGCCTGTGTCTGGTGTTTTCAGTGCTTTCACTTCCCTCCTCATTCAATTTAGACATGACCATTAATAGTCTTGTGTCATTCAGTCCTCTGTGTGCGACTGTTTGTGTATGTGCACATCTACGTGTCTTACTGGGAACACATGCTTGTGTATGTGGAAGCCAGAGGTCAGTCTTGAGTGTCACACCTAGTGTGCTGCCCACCTTGTTTTATGAGGTGGGATCACTGTCCTAAAACTTGCTGACTAGGCTGTACTGACTGGCAGCAGGCGCCAGGGACCCACTGGTCCTTGTCTAACTTGTGCTTGACTTTTTTTCTGGTTCTAGAGATAAAACTCGGGTCATTATGTTTGCATGGTAGACACTTTACTGAGTGAGCCATCTTCCCAGTGTGACTATTTAAAAAAAAAATCTAACCCTTCTGCCAACGAGTATCCTGGATAATTAGTCACTTTCTCTAAGGAAGCCATGTAATAGGGTAGATTAGTGTTGCCAGACATTCATCATCACTCCAAATTAGCTCTCAGTGCTGGAATGCTGTTAAATTTCTCGGACCATCTTGCTTTGTCCTTTCTGGGAAGCCCTCAGTTGGAGTCCTCATACTTTTAAGCAGTTTCCCTCCTTCTTTGAGCACACCATTTATTTCTTACTACAGAGAAGAAAGCCTTGATGCCTCTCCCTTCACTTTCTGCTTCCAGGTTTGCTCACTTGTCCATATTCAACAGATTCTTACTAGGTACCTGTTACTGAGTTCACACATTTGAAGGTGCCAGGCTTGTCCTGGGATGAGCTGAAAGTTTTACCTTTGTGGAGTTTCCATTGAAAAGAGAATGGATGAAAACAAACAGCAAAAACCGTAAGTTCTAAAATAACAAACAAAGAAGATATCAAGTGTGGTTCTCTGTAGAGCAGTGGAATGTGACTTGACAAGAAGGTGAGTGTCTATGTAAGAAAGGGCCAGCAAACTATCGACATTGCTTCAGGCCCCCACCCCATTCTAGGTACCAGCTCCTACCCTAACAATGCTAGACAAATGTTCTACCACTGAGCTAAGTCCTTGCACAGAACAAAGAATCTGAACAGGCATAACAGGGAAAGGAATTGAGTCCGTAATCAAAATCTTCCTCACAAATATTGTGAAGCTCTTGGGAGGTTGAGGTAGAAGGATCAGAACTTCAAGGCCAACTTCAGATACATGGCGCAAGTTCCAGGCCAGCCTGATTTGTATTAGACCGGGGGTATGGGAGAGAGAGAGAGAGAGAGAGAGAGAGAGAGAGAGAGAGAGAGAGAGAATATGAGAGAACCAAGACTAACCAGCTAGGCCTCAATGGTTTTATTGGTGAATTCTATTAGACATTTAAAGAATTATTACCAATGATTTACAGATTTTTCTAAAATAGATGAGACAAGAACACTTCAAAACTCATTTTATGAGTTTTTATGATGCCAAAATAAAATAAGTATTAAAATAAAAATAGACTAACATTTCTTGTGAATAGATGCAAAATACCTTAGCAAAATAGTAGCAAATTTAGTTGAACATAAAATCCTATTCAGTATAACCAAGTGAGAATAGCTATAGGCTTGCAAATTGATTCAATACGAAAAATTCAATAAAAGAAATATTAACCAATATGAAAATAAATCACTGTTAATGGAATAAAGTACAAAACTTTGACAAAACTAGCCGGGTGGTGGTGGCGCACGCCTTTAGTTCCAGCACTTGGGAGGCAGAGGCAGGCGGATCTCTGTGAGTTCGAGGCCAGCCTGGTCTACAAAGTGAGTCCAGGACAGCCAAGGATACACAGAGAAACCCTGTCTCGAAAAACCAAAAAAAAAAAAACAAACAAAAAAACAAAAAAAAACTTTGACAGAACTTGATGCCTTTTTATGATTAAAAAAGATGTTGTAGGCAGTATAGTGTTTGCCCAGCATGCAAGAATCCGTGAGTACAGTCCCCAGCACCAAATAAACTGAGCATGGCGGCATGACTGTAATGCTAGCACTTAGGTGGTAGAGGCAGGAGGATTATAGGTTCAGGGTCATCCTTGATTACTAGCAAGTTAATGGCTAGCTTATACCACTTGAGCCCAGGCGCAAAGCAGGGATGGGGGAGATGAATAAAAGATAGTTGAGAATTGAAGGGAGTTTCTTCCACCTAAGAGAGAATGCACGTCAACCTCACAGCAAGCATCACATGTCATGGGCAAAGGCTGGACATGTTCCTGCCACACCCATAGTGAATGTCACACATGATGGTCAAAGGCTGGACACACTCTTTGGAAGATCAGGAAGGAGACAAGGATGTCCACTTTTGCTACATTTATTCAACATTATACTTAAGGTCCTCCCAGGCCAATTACACAAGAAAAAGGAACCAAAAAGTGCAAAATAGAAATAAGTTTAACCAAGGAAACAGTAGGCTTTTACAAAACATCACAATATCACCGAAAAAAGACTAAAGGAAACAGGAAGATGCGCCGGCCTCATGGGTCAGGAGCTTGGTATGCTCAAACAGCAGCACTCCATAAGTTGCTGAGCAGGTTCACTGCCATCCTGCTGAAAATCTCAGTTGCTCTTTTGTGTGACTCCATAAGCTGATGGTAACATTCAAATGGAAACACAAAAGACCCCCTCCAAATTTCCAAAGTTGATGGACCAACACTTCCAGATTTAAAACATATTTCCCACACCTGTGAAAGGACAGTGGCATGAAGATGGACATATGGATTATAGGGTAGAATTAAGTGTCTGAAAGTGACACTCCTTGCTTTCTCACAATGATGAGAAGGCCACTTACTGTGTTCTAAGAGTAGTCAATTCAAAATTGAGTGCTGTGGTAACCAGATGTTCACATACAAAAGAAGGATATGGGGGTCTGGAGAGATAGCTCAGAGGTTAAGAGCACTGGCTGCTCTTCCTGAGGTCCTGAGTTCAATTCCCAACAACCGCATGGTGACTCACAACCATCTATAATGAGATCTGGTGCCCTCTTCTGGCCTGCAGGCATACATGCAGGCCAAATACTGTATATAATAAATAAATAAATCTTAAAAAAAAAGAGGAGATAGACACCTTCTGTATATAAAATAAAAAAGTTAAAGAAGATCACAGGGGGTGGCAGGGATAGCTCAGTGAGTAATTGTGCTTTCTGCACAAGCATGAGGAACGGAGTCCAGATCTCAGCACCCACATAACAACAGACGGCCATGGCCGTCCGTACCCCACACCCTGCACTGGAGGGGAGTGAGGCTGAGACAGGAGGATTGATGCAGCTTGCTGACTGCTAACCTTCCCAAAAACTTGTGAACTCTGGGTTCAGTGAGAGACCCTGTTTCAAGGAGTAAGATGGAGAAAGATAGGGGAGGATATCAGTGTCATCCTCTGATCTCTCCATGTGCTTTGCCTACTTTACACACTGACACACACCACACACACACTAAGTAGATCAGTGTCCTAAATGTAAGAGCTAAAACACTGTGAAGAAAACATAGAAACAAGTTCCTCATGACCTTCGGTTACATAACGTATGACACCAAAAGCACAAACAACAAAGGAAAAGTGGAGAAACCGGAATTCATCAAAATTAAAAACTTTGATGCTTTAAAAGTTGCCATTAAGAAAGTAAACAACAAGCCAGGCTTGATGGCTCACGCCTTTAATCCCAGCACTTGGGAGGCAGAGGCAGATAGATCTCTGTGAGTTCAAGGCCAGCCTAGTCTACACAAAGAGTCCAGGACACCCAGGGCTACAAAGAGAAACCCTATCTCAAAAGAAAAAAGAAAGAAAGAGGGAAAGAAAGAAAACAATAACAACAAAATAAAAGAAAGTTAAAAAAAAACAGTTGGACCTAGTGGTGCACACCTTTAACCCCAACATTCAGGAGGTAGAGGAAGGCAGATCTCTGTGAGTTTGAGCCCAACGTGGTCTACATAGTTTCAGGACAACTAGGGCTATATAATGAGACCCTGTCTCAAACAAATGAAAGAAAGTAAACACTATACCACTGGAGAAGATAAATATTTGAAAATTATACATTTGGCAAAGGGCTTGTGACCAGTATTTAAAAGATGTCTAAAACTCAGCAGCAGTAACTACAGAAACACTGAGTAGTACAGTATGAAAATGGCACAGAGGAGGTGGAGTGGTAAGGACCAGAGGCATGGAGGAGAAGACCATGTGATGGCTGTAGGGTTTCAGGTCTGTTTTGCAACAGTGTGAATGATATATTGAGGATACTGAACTGTGTCCTTGAACATGACTAACATGGTGGATTTCTGTTTTGTTTTTTTTTTTTTTTTTTAACTACAATTTAAAAGGTAAATTAGGGCTGAAGAGATGGCTCAGAGGTTAAGAGTGCTTACTGCTCTTCCAGAGGACAGGGGTTCAGTTCCCAGCACTCACATTCCAGGGGGTCTGACTCTGTCTTCTGGCCCTGTAGGGTTCCTCCACACATGTGGCTAGCATGCACACACATACTTATGCTCACATATGTGCAGAATTTATTTATTTTAGTAATTTGGAAGCTAGGTGTGATAGCACATTCCTGTAATCCCAGAACTTGGGAGACAAAGACAGGAGAGTCATTGCAAATTCAAGACCAGCCAGCATTGACCCTGGCTCAAAAAAATAAGTGAAGAAAATAGTGATGAAGGGATTTGAATGCATTATTTCTTCAAAGAAATACACAAATAACCAACAAGCACATGAAAAAGTGTTGAACATAATTAATCATGAGGGAAATAAAAATAAAAAATAAGAAATTCTGGACATGATGGTACATGTCTCTTTTGGAGGTAGGTGTGGAAGGATCCTGAGGTCAAGGCCACCCTAGAGTGCATATTGAGATCTTGTCTTCAAACAAACATCAGAACAAAGTTTATGTGAGATGTCACACTCACAACGATGGTAAAATAAATACTACCGACAATAACAAGTGTTGACAGAGATGTGGATAATTAAACTCTTGATGATGATGGGGAGATTGTTAAACTGTGCAGTCAAGTTGGATGACAACAGAGTCCTTATGGTAGTTTGAATGAGAATGGCTCCCATGGAATCATATGTTTGAATGATTGGTCTCTAGTTAGTGGAACTGTTTGGGAAGGACTAGGAAGGGTTGCCTTGTTGGAGTGTGTCAGTGGGTGTGAGCTTTGAGATTTCAAAAGTTCATACCAGGCTCAGCGTCTGCCTGCTGCCTGTGGATCAGGATATAAAGCTCTTACCTACTTTTCCAGCACCATGCCTGCCTGCTAACATACTCTACCATGATGATAGTGGACTAATAACCTCTGGAGCGATAAGCAAGCCCCTAATTAAATGTTTTCTTCAATAAGTTGCCTTGGTCATGGTGTCTCTTCACAGCAATAGAACAGTAACTAAGACAATCCTCAGTGTGTTGAACACAGTTGTCATGTGATCCAGCGGTTCTAATTCTAAATACATAACACGTGAGGGTTGAAACTTTATGTCTGTAACTCAGTAGGAAGGGTTTGGAGACTACGGATTTGTAGGAGAGGAGATCAAATAAGAGAATGGGCCGAATCTTGTGTGGATGAGACTGCCTCATTGGCCAATAACCTTCTTTTAGAACTCTGACCTTTCTAACACCATCTGAGGCTAGAGTTACCCTGGCAACACTTACCAGCTTAAGATGTTTTAAATACTGTTTTGTCCATTTCTGAACATTGCCCAATTCTGCTGTGGTATTTGGCAGCACTATTTATTCTTAAACCCATTTACAGCTGCAAAAGTGCTGAGTTTGAAAGCAGAACATCTGCAGTGGACCCAGCTGTTTGAAAAGATGGTGCTTATCAAAGGAGTGGTATGTGATTTATAAAACAATAGAGAACCCCCCCCCCCAACTGTGGCCCGGTTATTCTTAGAGCAAAGAGATGGCAAGGTCTGAAGGGAAGTGGAGCAGAAACCAAGCATCCTCCAAGTGAGCAATTTCCTCTGGATGTCATCACTCACCCACAGCCCTTTCTTCAATGCATGATCTTCTTTGATTCTTACAGGTGGCCACCAGAGCCAAACTGGAGGCTGTCTACCCTGCTTCCATGTGTGGGAACGCCAGTGTTCCCTTATGACTTAGCCATGTGAATTGCTTTATTGTCTGTGTTTTCTCAAGTCCACCAGGGATTACTGCTATCTACTTAGGGCTTTTGAAGATCTGTACACACAGATTTAGGAGAGATTCTCAAATAGTAACTGAATGTTTTCTATATAATGTCCTTTCAATGTCTAATTCATTGTCAATTCTTCTTCATTTAGTGTCCAATTATAAAAACACTCACTTGTCATTTATTCATGAGACCTTTGGCTCACCTTCAGTAGAGCAGTGTTCTCTCCTGAGCTCTTTTCTGTTCTTGGTCCTTCTCCATAGATCCTGGTTTTAGGTGCCTGACACAATAAAATTTCCAGTTAATTCCAGGCTGTGCTTCTTATGTAGGTTCTGATGCCTTATGGGTATTTCCATCTCAAAGTCTTACCTGCTCTTCTATTTGTTCATAAGCAGTTCTAATAATTTTTCCATTCATATTTTTGGACTTCTAGGGGGTAATTAAACTCACTTCTAGCAAGCAATGGCTAGATAATCTTTCAGGTAGTTACATATCTAACTTGATAGCAAGAATTTCTAAAGCACTGTTTCTCAACCTTCTCTGAAAAGGATCCCTAGGACCGCTCATTAAATAGGCAGAGTACCAGGCCCCAGGCATATGCAGAGTGCCAGGCCCCATCCCTGGGAATCCTCAGTTGGTGGCTCTGGGCTGAAGCAGAGCAATCTGTTTTGTTTTGTCTTTCAAACATGTGCCCAGAAAAATTTTCACATTCAGACATGTTTGGCAAACATCGTGTCAGAGCAGTGCTAAGCAGTAGAGATGGTCTTCACTTACTGACTTTTGGGGCGCTGTGTGTGACGTCACTTGACTGCTGACTTTGTCCCCATCAGACCTGCCTCAGTGTTGATGGCAGCTGGGTATAGTCAGGCAGTAGGCAGCTGTGCTGGCAGAGAGCCTTGTGCTCTGGACTTTGTTCATTATTGCTGAGGGGCAGGCCTGGAGAGCAGGACCAGGCACAGAGGCACCAGGATCTTCCTAGCTTTCCAGGCCTCATCCTTGGCCTTCCTTTCTTGGGACACTGCTGCCTGCCATCCTGCTTCCTCAGCACTTGTGACCCTGCTGCTTTTGTTTCAGCTGGCTATCCCTAGTGCTTCTCAGTCCCTATGGTCCTGCTTACACTTGGCCTCATTTTTCCACCATGTAGTCTGCTGAGTGCATGTGAGAGCCAGGCAGTTGTCTGCTAGAAGCACCTTCCAAAACAGGTTTGCCTCACAGTGTGATATTTTGAAAGCTTTTACAGTTATGTCTTTGGTCTGGGAGTTTTATTTCTTTTATTCACAGTCAGCAGTATGACAGTATGAAACTATTTGTAGTTGCCTGGCATACTATATTTTCTTGTATGTTTTTGAGCCTGGTGTTCTAGCTACTTTTATCTCCTCTCTTCTCCATCCTTCCAACTTCTCTCTGCCAAACTCTCTGTATCCTATAAAAATTATTTCAGTGATTGTTTCTTTTCCTACTTGCCTAGCCTGATGGTCATCCCTTCATGGTTTGCCTGTAGCACACAGGATAACTTTTTCAAAGTATGTGTTGGTCCACATGTCCTGTGAGTCTTTGGATGTTATGGTCTCAGCCTTTACAAACCAGTTACCTGGCACACCACTTCAGTGCTAATTAAAAAACATTAAGAAAGCTAGGGTTTCTCTCTTGTTCCAGTTTTAAATGATTTATGGCCATTAAAATGTTCATGTTATTGCCTACCCCACTTGCAGAAGAATGCAAGAGATTAGGAACATCCAGGGTTGGCAGCAGGTAGAGAAGAGGACTTTTCAGGATTCTGGTATGGGGTATAAATTGTTAGGTCTGAAGGGCAAATCTTAAACTACATATGACCTTGGATCCAGCAACTTTCTATATAGGAGTTCTCCCCAAATCACGCGTGCACCACACATACTAGGATTTTTATATAAGGATGTCATCAGCATAATTTAGAGCAGCTAAAAGAGGGGGCTAAAAGTATTAAGTAGTAGTGAAATGCTTATGTTTCCTATAGGGGCTGGAGAGGTAGCTCAGAGTTAGGAGCCCCAGATGCTTCTCCAAAGGACCCAGCTTTGTTTTCCAGCACCCATGCAGTAGCAGTTCACCCCAGCCCCAGCAATCCCCTCTCTGCCTTCTTCTCAGCTTTCTGTGGGTCTAACTCAGGCGAGCACTTTACTGACTGAGCCACTCCCCCAGGCCTCATTTGAACCACAGCCTATATATGAGTAGAGGCCAGAGGGCAGTTTTCAGATAATTATTTCTCTGTGTCTTCATGAGATCTAGACATTGAACTCTACTCATCAGGTTTGTGTAGCAAGTGATTTTACCTGCTAAGCTGTCTTCCCAGCCTGTGTCTCTTACTTTTAAAAATATATTTTTATAAATTTTATCACATTGTAGACCAGGCTGGCCTGGAGTTTGTAACAATCCTCCTGTCTCTACTTCCTGAGTGCTGAGATTACAAGCACATGCTTCGGATTTTAGCTATATAGTACAGGATATCTGTACTACAACCAACGCATCAAAGGGAGCATGGACATAAACTTTTTTTGTTTTGTTTTGTTTTCTCTCCCTGTCAATGAGACACTTTTCCCTGGTGGTACTGCCTTGTAGGTCCCCAGTGTATGAGGAGGCTCTTGGCCCTCATATGACTGCTGAACTGGGGTGGGGGACTGTTATGTAGGGACACTCCACTCCAGAGGAGTGGGATGGAAGGGATAGGGGGTAGAGGGTGGGAGGGCAGGACTGGGAAGGGTGGAAAGAGGACACTATGAGGGAGATGTAACCTGAAGCAATAAATAAATTTATTAAAAACAAACAAACAAACAAACAAACAAACAAACAAAACAAGCACATGCTTCTGGAGCTGGCTGCTTATTTTCAGTGCTGCCTAGAGTTCAATTCTGCCAATATACCAAATCTTGCTTGCTCCATTGCCAATGGACATTGAACCTGTTTCTAATTTTCTTCTTTTACAGATATAGCTTTGGTGGTTCTTTTTACCTTCTTATGTGATTTGGAGAGTTATCTAATGAATGCATTTATGACTGGACTCCCTGTGCATTTTCAGTAGTTTAATTGTTTAATCTGATGAGGCCTTACTACTTTGTACTCCTATCATGTATGAAGTTCGCTATTTGTTCCCATCCTCATATATAAATGATGTAATACTTTTGTGGTGTCTTGTGTGCACCCACACACATGCATGTGGAGGACAGAGAAGTACATCACATGTCCTGTTGTACCACTCCCTTGGTCATATTCCCTTGAGACAGTGCCTCTCACTGAACCTGGAGCTTACTGATTCATGCCCCTCCTAGGCTGCCTGACCATTGGTTTTCCTGTGTTCTTGTCTCCCAGCCCTGAATACAGAGCCTCATGTTTACATAGCAAGCTCTCTTATCCACTTATCTAGCTTCTTGTCCTCGTAATATAGTACCTTAAAGTCTTATATAAAGCAACAAAAGTAAGCAGACGAGAATATGAACTATCAGTTAAACCACACCAAGGATGTTCCTCCCTTGGGGCTCTTCCCATTTATAGGAGTTCTTTTCTTTACTCAATAAATCTGCATTCTCTTTGCTTAAAAAATTACACAGAGAAACAAAATTCTGCCTGTGAACTCAAACTGTTGTGTTATCAGTGCTGCAGTAGTTGGACACTGCTTACCTGGTGTGTGCTGTTGGAATGCCAGCCGCCACTCAAGAACGCCGCAAGGATTGGTTCAAGGCTTCTCACTCATGCCACATTGATGTGACAACCCAATTAGGAGAACATAGGCTGCAAGCTTTGCCTATGTGCATTCACACCTTCTTCAGTCTTAAAGGGGCAGCATTTAATGCAGCACCTATCCACTCTTCACTATAGTCTCAGCCTGGGGGTGTTCTGACTGGGAGTGAGTGCTGTGTTGGCTCTTGTGACGACCTAGGAATGCTTCTGTGGAGGCTGAGTTCCAGCAAATTTTTGCCCTTCTTTCTGAAAAGGAAACTGAAGGGTATTGCTGAGCAGTGTGAGACACTCCTGTTCTTTCCTGAGCCTCGGTTGTGGGGAGCAGGTGGGATAGCAGTGGCTTCTTTTGTAGGTAAAGGGGTTTTGTAATTTGTATAGACATGTTTCAGAAGCTGCATGTGAACCAATTATATTTAATTCTTTAGTCATATTTTCTTGTCAGAGAGTTAATACTCTTAAATCTTGGAAGATTAACAAAAATTACATGAATTACATTTCTCTTATACATAAGTCATTAAATGATACCTTTATTAGTTGAGTAAAAATGGAGCTTAACAATTCTAATTTTCACTTTTTAAAAGCAAACTTTAAAAAAAATGTATATTTTTAAGTGAGGACTCTATTTTGAGCTGGTGGGCTGAGAGCATGCCTTGTAGACTTTCCATTTTATTCCCGGTTCTTAGAACCGATAAATTAGAATCTGAAAAATTATTTGCAAATATACTAGCAAGGAAAAAGGAAGGCAAACCTTAACTGCAGAATATCTGTGAAAAGTGGATGGTATTCTTATGCAGATGAAAACCGTGGTCCAAAGCCAGGGCAGGAAAGCGCTGCTGGTGTAGATGGACTAACGCCTGGAGACTTTCCTCCTGGAAATAGTTGGTTGCAGTGGGAGTACAAGGGGCTCAAGACAAGTGATGAAGTGACCCTGGCCCCGTGAGTCGTGACAGAAGCGTCTCTAGCGTGGGCCAGAGAGACAGGCAGTGTTCCAACTGCTGGCAGAATCTAGGCGAGAAGGGAATCTCTTGTAGGAGATCACAGAGCTTTTCCAAGAGGACCTACCGTCTGTCCCTCCTGGATACTCACCCAGAGCAGCATCTACGCTCCAAGAAAGTATTACAAAAGCGTGGGACAGCTTGACCAGGAAGCTCTGGGTACAAAGTGAGCATTTAGGTCAAAATCACTCTTAAGGAAGGGCACAGAGCCTTGCAGAGAAGACAACATAATGTCAGAAAGAGAATTAATAGAATAAGTAAAACTACATTTGAAAATGTGTGACGTGTGTGTCTGTGTGTCTGTCTGTGTGTCTGTGTGGATGTTTGTGTGTTTCTGTGTCGTCTATGTGGATGTCTGTGTGTGTGT
>CAJQZJ010033149.1:4381233-4393546 GCA_907164525.1 Lophiomys imhausi
TTGTGTGTTTCTGTGTCGTCTATGTGGATGTCTGTGTGTGTGTGTGTGTTTCTATGTCATCTGTGTGTATGTGTTTATGTGTGTGTGTTTCTATGTCATCTGTGTGTATGTGTTTATGTGTGTGTGTTTCTATGTCATCTGTGTGTATGTGTTTATGTGTGTGTGTCCATGTCTGTGTCTGTGTCTCTCCCAGAAGTCAGTTTTTCCTGCCACTTTGTGGGATCCAGGAACTGAACTCAGGTGGTCACTTGGGTGAAAGTGCCTCTGCTCACTAACCTGGCCTACCTCTCCAAAAATTATATTTTATAGAAAGTATAGTTCAGTCTTTTGAGAGATAAGAGCAGTGGTTTTTTTTTGTTTTTTGATTTTTTGTTTGTTTTTTCAAGACAGAGTTTCTCTGTGTAACAGCTTTGGCTGTCCTGGACTCACTTTGTAGACCAGGCTGGCCTTGAACTCACAGTGATCTGCCTGCCTCTGCCTCCCAAATGCTGGGATTAAAGGCTTGTACCACCATGCCAAGCTCTGAGCAGTGTTTTTTTGTTTTTGTTTTGTTTTTACTAAAAATGAGTAAACTTTAAAAGATTTTATGTTTTATGTGGGTGGATGTTTTGATGGCACATATAACTGTGTACATGTGTGTACCTGGTGTCAGTGAAGGCTGGAAGAGGGCATCAGATCCACTGGAGCTGGATTTACAGGCACTGCCAGCCATCGTGTGGGTGTAGGAATAGAACCTGGGTCCTCTGGGAGAGCTGCCAGTGCTAATAACCACTAAGCCATCTCTCTAGCCCCCAAATTAAACTTTAGACTCTCAAAAGAAGGAATTCATAGCCAGATGTAGCTGCGCAAACCTTTAATCCCAGTACTAAGGAGGTAGAGGCAGGTGGATCTCTGAGTTTGAGGACAGCCAGGGCTACACAGTGAGACCCTTTCTCAAAAACAGACCTACTACCACCAATAATAGTGGAAAAAATTCAGTGATGGGCTGACGAGCAGTGTTCACAATAAATATGTGAGCTGTTCACGAGGTGGAAAGATTATCAGCAATTGTATTACATATGATAATAGAGAAAAGCCTAGGGGGTGTACTAAGAAGTTCCTTCTACTAAGAGGCTCAGAAATTGGCTAAAGAGGAAGCGGAGAGATGATATTTAGAAGATTAAATAGACCCAGAGCCTAGATGGTTAGCCAAGCACACCTTGATATTTCCATTCACCTGGACTCAAAGCATCAAAAGTGATAAAACATTGTTATGTTAATAATAAATTTCCTTCATGATTAAAAACAAGAAAAGGAATGTTTCAGACTCAGAATCATTTGACTCCTTTCAGTGAAAAAGCTGCAGAAGGCAGGGACATACGTTTCTCGGGGGACGTCCTTACTCCTGAGGGCTCTGGAGCTGTGTGGCCAGTGCTCAAGTGACCAAGGGCAGACTCAACCCAAGGACCCTAGCAGGGACTAATGTTGACCAAGACTACAAGTGAGGGGACTGTAAGACAAAGAACCATGAAACGATTTATTTCTTTATTATCGAACTTGCTCGTGTGCGTGCGCGCATGTGCGTGAGAGAGAGAGAGAGAGAGAGAGAGAGAGAGAGAGAGAGAGAGAGAGAATGTGTGAGCCTCCATGTGGGTGCTGGTAACTGAACCCGGATCCTCGGCAACCTCTTCCAAATGGCTTTAGAAGAGCAGTCTTCTTAAGAAATGGGAACTAGAAAAAGAAAATCTACTTCCCAGAGGTTGTTGGAGCATTGAAAACCCGAAGCTATAAATGTTTGCTAAGCTGAAGTGTCCAGTGTAACTTTCTACCAACAGGTTACGTAGTCATACCTTTAATTCTAGTACTTGAGGGAGAGAGGCAGGTGGATTTTTGTGAGTTCTAGGTCAGCCTGGGTTATATAGCAAGTCCCAGGACAGCCAGGATTATATAGTAAACTGTCTCAAAAAGAAAAATAAATTAAAAGTAATGCCAGCATTTAACCAAGAGAAATGAAACTCTAGTTGCATTTTCCAGTGTGGTAGTCATTACACACATGTGGCTATTTAATTTTAAGTTCAAATTTAAATTTAAAATGAGTTTCTCGCATGCAATAAAAATATCACGTGTAGCTAGTTGCTATCATATACAGAAATGGCACGTTTCCTTTAAAATTCTGTTGCTTAGCACTACTTGGAGGGGGGGGGGGTTCTTATTGGACATATCCTCCTCCCCCCAAAAAAATCCTTCTGTGGCAGCATTGCCTAACAACTTAGACTCAGTAGGGCTTCAGGACAGAGCACATTCCCTGCTAAAGGAAAAGTCCAATCACAAAGCAAGTCATGAAGGAGAACTAGCAAATAAAAACACACAAAAAACTAAACTAACAGATCAAGAACTCTAAAAAATATTATGTGAAATGCTAAAGAAGTAAACTTGGGAATATAAAAATAATTGTTTTTGACAGGAGGAGGTCATTGGTAATGTTTGAGATATGTGGCCTCAAAACTTTTTGTCTGTTCCTCCTATGTGACTCTAATGAATTCTAAGATCACTGGTGTAAGCTACCACATCTAGCTGACAGCTTTTTTTTTTTTTTTTAAGAACAAGCAAATATGAAAAAAGAGGCCAAATAGAATTCCTGGAAATAAAAAAAAAAATTAAGGATACGCTCAATGAAGGGGCTGAACAGCAAGTGGGAAGCAACTAGAATGAAAACCAGAGAATGAGAAATCAATCTGAAGAAGATTCTGAGGCTATGGAAAACTGAACATAGATAAAAGATGGAAGATGGTAAAAGACAGTGGAAAGGCTTAAAAAGAAGAAGAATGAATAGATTATTGTAGAATTATGTGCTAATCTATGTAGGACAAAGAAAAATATTTTTAGAAAAAGTAAATTTGTTTTTTAAAAAATTCATTGCAGCCGGGCGGTGGTGGCGCACGCCTTTAATCCCAGCACTTGGGAGGCAGAGGCAGGCGGATCTTTGTGAGTTCGAGGCCCGCCTGGTCTACAAAGCGAGTCCAGGACAGCCAGAGATAGTCAGAGAAACCCTGTCTTGAAAAAACCAAAAAAAAAAAAAAAAAAAAAAAAAACTAAAAAATTCATTGCTATTAGAATAAAGAAAGAATGATACTTTGAAGAAAAGTAAATTGAAATGAGAAAAGAACTGGGACATGGTGCATTTAGTGGAACTGATAAGCATGGGTGAACTTAAGCCACAAATAGTAATAATAATGACAGTTGGTTAGCAGTAACTGACTTTGCTGGGCTTAAAATAAGATGTAGCTAACACAGCTGTTACATGAAACTGGTTGAGACATGATTCAATTGAAAGGATTTTAAGTTACTGAATAAAGTGTTCATGTTAAAATACAGAAGATTTCAAACTTATTGGGAATTTTAATCGGCTTTGGATCAATGGCCCTCCACTGCAGGGTACTTTTCTGCTTGAATCCTTTTAGATGGTATGGCCCAGGGCTCAGGACGATGTTCCAGAGGGGATAATTAGAAGTGAAATGACAGGAGCAGCCTCAAAGGCACCAAGCTTGAGCTTTTTCTGGTAGGCTGTCATGCTTCCAGGTGTCAGAGCCTGTCATCATGTACCCTGGCTGAAGAGTGTGCTGTTCGAGGAATTAGCTTGAGGCTCATTGAAAATACAGTGACATGAGCTCAGAACTGAAAAAAAAACCCCAGCAATGTCATGGAGCCTGGTCTATGGCTGCCAGAAGAAACAAGTCCCAGATCTGGTGCAGGAATGCCCTGAGCAGCAGCTAAGGGACAAGTCACTTCCACTCCCCATGTTGACATTCTCCCCTCAGCTGGAGACTCTGTGTCTCAACTGGGGTACTTGGATGTCCCACACTGGGCCATCCAAGAGAAAGCTGGTGTCTTTCTCTCCAGCTGCTTTGAAGAATGCCACATTGTTCTGGGCTGCCTCTCCTACTCTCTACATATTCTTTCTCTAAGTAACATTACTGTTGAGGAGCTGGGTTGTTGCTGGAAAAGAATAGGACATGCCTGGTTCTGTGGGCTTTAGTTTCTGTGGGGCATTTTAAATTTTATGTCCATCAAAGTTGAGACTGTAATCCTAATTCACAAGAATGTTACCAGATCTGAATGAGCCTTTCCATACAAAAGAACCAGTGGAGTCTCTGGCATAAGATAAGGATCTCATTAATTGCTACCCCCACCTGTGTGTGTGTGTGTGTGTGTGTGTGTGTGTGTGTGTGTGTGTGTTAAAATAGCCAAAATGGAAGATAGAATTAAAAAAAAAACCAGAACCTGAAATAATTCTGCTCCTTTGTAATTTATGAGGTAGTTAAAAAATAGACATAGAAAAATGGATTTTTTGTTTGTTTCTTTGTTTTTCCAGACAAGTTTCCTCTGTGTAACAATTGGCAGACTGGATGTCCTGGAACTTGCTTTGTAGACCATGCTGGCCTTGAACTCACAGAGGCCTCTGCCTCCCAAGTACTGGGATTAAAGGTGAGCGCCACCACGCCCAGCTAAAAAATGGAATATTAAGGGTTTAAAAAAGACGTAGCAAGCAAAATACTAATCAAAAGACATTTAGTAAAATCATATTAATCTTAGGAAAAGGATTTTGAGGCAGAAATCTGTCAGAAAAGTTAGAGTGGTAGATTCTGTGTGATACGTTTTATTGCAGTTTTAAAGGGTTCCTACCAGAGGTGAGCAGTTCTATACTAATAGCACCTCGTAATAAACGAGCTGTGAGATTTAAAAATCAGCTGGGCATGGTGGCTCATCCCAGCACTCGGGAGGCAGAGGCAGGCGGAGCTCCGTGAATTTAAATTACAATCAGTGGGCCTGTGAGATGGCTCAGTGGGTAAAGGCACTTGTCACCATGCCTGATAACCAAAGTTCTCTACATTGTACTCACAAACTCCTGCAAGTTGTCCTGTGATACAAAAAATATATATGTAACAGCACATGCTGGCGATATCTTAGAAAACTTGGAATAGCTCTACCTCAAGACCCAGCCATTCCACTCCTGGGTATACATCCAAATGATTCCTCACCAATCCACAAGGACATCTCCTCATCTATGTTCATAGCAGCCTTATTTGTAATAGCTAGAAACTGGAAACAACCCAGATGTCCCTTAACCGAAGAATGGATAAAAAAACCTATAGTTACATTTACACAATGGAATACTACTCAGCTATCAGAAACATGGAAATCATGCAATTTGCTGCCAAATGGATGGAACTAGAAAAGCTCATCCTGAGTGAGCTAACCCAGACTGAGAAAGATGCACATGTCATGTATTCACTTATTACTGGATTTTAGCCATATAGTACAGGATAACTATCCTGCAAACAACATACCGAAAGGAACAGAACATGGACTTTGTTACCTGTTAGTAGGACACTTTACCCTAGTGGAGCTGCTATGTAGGCCCCCAGTGTAAGAGGAAGCTCTTAGCCCTCATATAACTGATGAACTGAGGGGGGCTGATATGTGGAGGAGTAGGATAGGTAGGAGAGGGAGCAGAGGTTGGGAGGGTGGGACCGAGAAGGGTGGAGGGAGGGGGCTGTGATGGAGTAGTATCTTGAAGCAATAAATAAAGGTAAAAAAATAAAATAAAAAAGAAAAAATATGTAATTAAGAGTACAATAAATATTGAGAAGTGCTCAAGCAAGTAGCCTTAACATACGTTTCTCAATACCTGTTAGACTTATTAGATAAGAACGAAGAGTGTAGAAGATTTGAACGGAAGGGTTGGGTGGATGGCTCACTTGAAATAGTATATGGTTTGCAAGCATAGGACTAAGGTCAGTCCCCAGGGTGTGGTGAACACGCTTGTGATCCCACTGCGGGGAGCATTTCTGAGGCTCCCTCACCAGGAAGTCTAGTCTACTTGATGGCAGCCAGCCCGTCTCAAAGAAGGTGTAGCTCCTGAGGAGGTCATTCTTTGGCCTCCATACATGTGTGTACACAGGTGCATGTGCACTTGCACCCATGCATGTACCCCCCCCACATGCACACATGTATACATACAATAAAATTATTTTTATGAATGTATCCATTACTGATTTCATCCTTAGCAAACACAAAAGAAGCCTCAAGAGAGAATTCATATGGCAATAGACTATATTTTCTCTGAGGAATCAGTAACAATAAAAAAAAAAGCTTCTGTGCATTTGGGTATTGAAAGCTTCGTTGACATGAACAAATTCCTAAAACAGCATTGCTCGGCAAAACTGATTCCAGATGCAGTAGAAAACCCACATAGTTGGGAAGGCTGAAGCATGAGTATTGAGAGCTTGAGGCCAGCCAGGGCAAATATCAAAGCCTTGTCTCACTGAAGGGAAGGGGACTGAGTCGGGGGGGCACTGAGGAAACTGAATTAGTAGCTATATCTTTCCACAAAGAAACAGTTGGGCCTTAATGACTTTGCATGAATAAACATTTATGTAAAAGAAAAATGCTAGTATTATAGAAAAGCTTTTAGATTCTAGAAAAACTAATAAGCATTTCTACTTTGTTTTTCAGGCTTTCATTATATTGGTACCAACCAGTTAGAAATCATTTTTTTTAAAAAGGAGCATGGCAGTCCACTTTGACACATAGACATAAAGGAAATGTAAACAACATAGTGGAAACAAGTCACAAACGCTACCTCATGACCGTGCTTGTGTTTAATTCCTGTAATTAAGGACTTAGTGTTATAATTTAACATGGATTTATAGTACGATGGATTGAACCCATATAATTGGCTCAAAAAACTTAGATGAAAAATTTACAGAATCCACTGAAAATTTTAACACACATATAACTGCAAGAAAAATCTTAGAAAACTACAAGTAGAAGAAATGTCCTCAAACTAGCACACATTACTTTTTACTAATTCACATCATCTATTATGTTCACTGCTGAGATTGGAGGCAGTTTGTCTGACGATTTTAGGCAAAATAAGGAGATATGCTATAGCCACTTTTATTTGCTGTTCTGTTAGCAATCCTGAAGAGTAAACAAGGAAAAGAAAAACCGTTTCAAATGAAAGTCAACAAGATCACTACCTGGTGACAGACAGTGTAGAAAGCTGGAGACATTTTGTAGATAAGTCATTAGACTGGAAATGCATCAGGGCAACAAAGCTAAAAATGCATGAATTGAAGTACATCAAAATTTAAAATTTGAGTGCATTAAATAATCAACAGAGTGAAGAAGCACTTTATGGAATGGTGGAAAATACATGCAAGTAGCCTGTCTCATGAGGATTTAATATCTGGAATATATAAGGAACTACAACTCAACTAGAAGTGCCTCACATATGTAATTCAAAAATGAGCAGAAGGGTCTAGAAGGATGGGTAAGAGTACATCCTGCTCCTGTGTAGGGCCTGGGTTCAGTTCCCAGCATTCACAGCTGCCTGTGAGTCCAGCTCCAGAAGATTAATGCCCTCTTCTGGACTCTGTGGGGACCTGTGTATCCACGCGCGCACACACACACACACACACACACACACGCACACACACACACGCGCACACGCACACACAGACGCGTGTGCACACACACATGCACGCACACGCGCATGCACACACATGCACACACACAATCATACATACAATTTGATTAAAGGTATGGCATAAGTGCAGCCATATATGCACAAATAAATAAAATAAATGGTAAATTTTGTGTCACATTCTTTTTTTTAAAAAAACATTTATTTATTTATTATGTATACAGTATTTGCTCTACATATATGCCCGGGCACCAGATTTCAATGTAGATGGTTGTGAGCCACCATGTGGTTGCTGGGAATTGAACTCAGGACCTTTGGAAGAACAGCCAGTGCTCTTAACCTCTGAGCCATCTCTCCAGCCCTTGTGTCACATTCTTTTACTACATTTAAAATGCAGGGTTGTTGGGCAAAAAAACTTTATGAAAAATAGCTAGAAATAAATAACAAATTTATAGATCCTTTATAGATGGAAATTTAATACTGTTGAAAGGTGTTAAAGGTAGTTCAAGCAAACAGGAAGATGAAGACATTCATGGAAGGCTTGCTCTGTTGTGAAGATGTCAGCCTCTGCACCCTTATCTGTGGACTTGGTCAGCCTGCTCTGAAATCTCCATGGTTGTGTGTGTAGGTGTTGAATGACAAATTCATTCTATACTTCAAGTGGAACTGCATGAAGTCCAGAGAAATGATGTCAGATGTGGTGGCTTGTACCCTTACTCCCAGCACTCAGGAGGCAGAGGCAGGCAGATCTCTGCAAATTCGAAGCCATCCTGATCTACAGAACAAGGCATAGGACAGCCAGAGTTATGTGAGACCCTGTCTCAAAAAAAAAAAAAAAAAGAAAGAAAAGAAAAATGAAGACACTCCTCACGGACTCTTGCTGTAGCTGAGTGGATGAGATGCAGCAGTAATTAAATTGGTGTTGTACTGCCCAGGACAAAACGTCTATTAAGTGACCTTTACACAGTTGGTTATCCATATGGGGGAAAATGAATTTTTTTCCTCATACTTATCAAAATCTGCCAGTGCGAGGCTTGGGAGGCAAGAGGACCATGACTTTGAGACTAACCTGGACTATATAGGGAGATTTAAAAAAAAAATCATAGCTAAATATATTCACACAAATATGAAATCTGTAAATTGTACAATTGGGGATCTAAGTCAGAGAACAGTTTTGTGGAGTTGGTTCTCTTGTTCCACTTTTATGTCAGTTCTGTTTTCAAATTCACATCATCATGGTTACATTTGTCCTCCACCTTCTGAGCTATCTCTCC
The DNA here is from genome assembly GCA_907164525.1 of Lophiomys imhausi. NCBI lineage: Eukaryota > Metazoa > Chordata > Mammalia > Rodentia > Muridae > Lophiomys > Lophiomys imhausi. The sequence continues at coordinate 4,389,976 of CAJQZJ010033149.1, forward strand.
AGCTCTAAATGACAAGACTTCATAAAACGGTGTGGGGGATACCATTTTAGTCTCAGAGGAAATTTTTTTAACATACAGAAGGCACAAAATATGAAGAAAGTTACTAAATTAGAATGGCCAATATTTCAAGATAGCTGTCAATCAAAAATATAATATAGTGAGAAACCTAAAGGAGAAATTATGCAATATAACTTTCTTAGATTGAAAATATAAAAATATTGGGGTTTTTTTTTTTTTTTTTGCAAACCAGTAAGAGACAAGATGGGTAGGATAGATCTAGAATTGTGGAGGCAGTAGGTATCATGTTCAAAGCTATCCTCAGCTAGTTTGAAAATATCCTGTCTCAAAGAAAGAAAAGAAACGAAAGCAAACCAGTAAGAGATAATCCTCACCAGTTTCTAGCCTTGTAAGCTGACTCCTTATCAATCCTTATCCTTGGAACAGTAGATGCAGATATTTCAGAGAAGTATGGATGCCATACAAATATAGGAAAAATACCTAGTCTTTTTGGTTCTGAGGAAATTGAAAGTTGAAATCACGGTACCATTTATTACTCAAAGGCTACCAAACGTTAGTGTCTGGCAGTGATAAGGGTTGGGGAGAGTGCGGAATTTTAGGAGCTCTCCACACAGCTGATGGGGAATTAGTGTAATCACTTTGTAGAGCAAATGAGTTGGCAGTAGTTACCAAAATTGAAATGTACACATCTATGCAAGCCAATAGTTACAATCTTATGAAATTCTCATGTGGCCACCAAGCATCATGAGATAGAAAACTTAGTAGCAACATTGTGAATGATAGGAGTAAATGGAAGCACCCTAACTATTCATCAGCAGTGGAGTGAATATCTAGATTATAATGCACTAAGTATGAAAGTGCCACCAGGAAGTGAAGGAAATGTATGAATTGCAATTGTATATACTCAGGTAGATAAATTATAACAATTTTGAGTGAAAGAAGCAAGCTACTGAACATGCATATACACACACATTTAGCCTCTGCAGGTTTTAAACATTTCTGAACAATGTATTATTTTACACAGTTATGGAAATAATAAAGCTAAAGAAATCACTGATACAAAATCCATGTCAGTGCCTCACAGGAGAAAAGGAGGTATGATAGGAAGGGGTCAAGGGAAGACCTACAAGAAGCTAGAGTGACTGTCATGTTGTTTTCAGGCAGAACACTGTAGACGGACATGGTAACTTTTATAGCTTTATGGCTTTTAAGGTATAGTGCAAATTTTATACCCTCTTTAATTTGATATGTAACCAAGGATGACCTTGAACTGCTGGTCCTCCTGCTCATACCTTCTGAGTGCTGGGATTACAGGAACACCACAACATCTGGTTTATGTGGTCCTGGACATTAAACGCAGGGATTTGTGCATGGTAGACAAGCCTTCTGCTGACTGAGCTATGTCCCTAGCCTTATGCCTGTTTTTGAGGCTAGAAATTGGATGCTATCTTTTTTATTATTAGCGTTTATTTATTTACTTGTGGGGTGGGACAAGCATAAGTTGCGGCATGTATGTGGAGGTGAAAGAACAACTGTGAGAATCAGTTCTCTTCTTCCACCATGTGGCTCCTGGGTATCCAACACAGATTGTCAAGTGGTGACAAGTCCCTTCATCTGGCCTGTGCAAAATCACTTTTTAAGCCTTGACTTAAAGCAATATTTAAAGCACAGAATAGTGCTAAGATTACTAAGGATCACAAATGCAGACACTTATTTAAATAGTCATGTAGTTATTATAGTGTTTATTAAGCCTGTGATTTCATGGCTGTTAGTGTTCAGGATGGAGCTAAAGTAAATCTGTTTCATATAGACTGCATGAATTAATGGCCCAGGTGGTTCTTTGATATAAGAACAAATCAAGAAATTACACAGATTAATTGTAAACATGAATTAAGCTACTATTTTGTTTTTGTTTTACTTCCGTTGGTTGTTTCCTACTTGTAATTCACACACACAGAAGCTGAAAATAAAACTAGAAAATTATGTTCAAATCACATGTTCTATTCTAAGAATAGACCCTGTAAATGCAAAGATGAATAAGACCTAGCTGGTCCCTTAAGAAGCAAGAGTCTAACAAAGATGGAAAAGGGATTAAACACTGTAACCTGGTCGGTGTGGTGGGCATATGCACAAGGCTATCGGTAGTCTGGGGAGTTATCACTGACCAGTGGAGCAGTGAGAAAATCTTCACAGCAAAAGATGCTCTGGAGGCTTAGGAAACAAACAGGAAATTTATATAAGAGAGGTGGGAAAGGGTAGGCCTGGGAAAGGCGTGTTCGCAGGTCTTCAGACCTAAGGGATATGGTAGGCATCTGCTGTGCTCCTTGGAAGTAGGAAATGAGAGAGGTGCAGGTTGGAAATGCACATGCCCATGTGGAACATGACAGCGTTTCTTAAGCACTCCCCCCACAAGACAGGGTTTCTCTGTGTAGCCCTAGTCATCCTGGACCTCGCTCTGTAGACCAGGCTAGTCTCAAATTCAGAGGTCCACCTGCCTTAACCCTAACCCAGAATGCCAGCATCACCACCTGGCTTTGTTGAGTCTTATTGTATATAGATTATCAGCCTGTGAGAGCTACTAAGTGAGAAGCCTTGCTCTCTAGGATCAGAGCTGGAATAGAGCGGACAGTCTGTCACATCTTAGCTGCTTGTTGGGCAAAGGGAAAGAAGTAAGGAAGTTCTGGGGGAAGTTCAGAATTCTGACTGTGTTTTGCCATATGTGATTTGAAGGAATTTTCCCAGAATAAAATGGGTTGAAGGGTTCATGATTGCTAAGATACCTAAAATACAAAGTTTCTGAAGATACTGGCTTTACTCTGTCTGTATCACAATCAAATACTGACTGCCTGAATGGTCTTAAGGAAAACAGACTTGTGTTTATGTGGTGTTAAAATACTACATCAAGCAGAATATAAATGTTTAATGGTGATGAATGCCTATAAGCATTGCAGGCTGAGGCAGCAAGATTGCAAGTTGAAGGCCAATCTGAACTCCATGGTGGGATACTGCCTAATAAATAATAAACGGGAATTCAGTATTGATGAGGCACATAGCTGCATTCAAGCTATACTTTCTATTCAAAGTGTTGCATTTGATAATAAATTGTGTAGACAGCAGTCTTAAATATTCAAACGTATTTTTTCATTAATATCCTGCCAAAATCTTAGACAATGGTGTTATTTAAGGGGAATTGGATGGACAGCATACTGTGTCTATAAAGAGCCACTGTGGGGATTTTCAGAAGCTGTAGTGTATATAGCTCAGAAGCATGAGATCCTGGGTTTACTTGCCAGCTTAAAAAAAAAAAAAAGCAAGAGGCAGGCTAAGTAGGAGCTGTAGAATAGAATGTTCTGTTCAATATAATTGAGGAATTTTAATGAACAATCTTGAGAATTTCAATTTTGTATCATTTATATAGTGACAGGTCTAATACTGACTGCTTATACTTACTTAAGTTCACACAGACAGACCCTTAATGCCAAATGCTCTGCCTCTCTTTCTTTCTTTCTTTCTTTCTTTCTTTCTTTCTTTCTTTCTTTCTTTCTTTCTTTCT